>CM061751.1:186685178-187241398 GCA_030979885.1 Lolium multiflorum
CAAGCCCGGAACGATTCCGTGGAAAGTTGTGTGAGTTGGCTGCAACATGTTTTCTGTTATGCCAAGCGTATGCATGGTATGCATGTACATGATGTTTATGTCTTTGATTATCTATCAGTACCACCTTCAGATGCCTCTTGCTTGGGCACTTTCATGATCGGTCCACGACAGAGCATATCCACCAGTTGACATGATTGCAGGGTGATCCTTGAGCGACCAGGTGATCTCCTGATCTGACCAAAGCATGTATTTGGGAACTGCCGGCATCACATCGTTTACTTCCATGGAGCGGCGATGCACACTTTGCCTATCCATTGGCTCAGTGACAAAGACGACACAACACAGATGCGGGTCCTCGTAAATGTTCCGGCCTAAAGGTGCCGGTGGAGGTGGTTGGTCATTGTTTTGCTCCACCCGGTTAACCTGCTGGTACTGCTGCCTGTTTGGCTGAGGCTGTACCGGCAAGGCGTTACTCAGGTAAGTAGGGGTGGGGCGGTAATTGTTATTCTTTGGCACTTTTGGGGCCCCGGCGCCTGCGCATCTTTACCCGATCCCTTTTGCATCAAGTACTTGGTCCAAGAACAATCCTTCGTCAAGTGGTTCGACGGGTGATCCGGGTTCGGCGTGTGCCACCGGCAAGGTTGGTCCATGGCTGCTTCCATGGTGTATTTTCACGGGTTCTTGCCAATTCTTTTTACGGCCCCCGGGGGTTTCTTTTCTACCAGCTGCTTTTTAGGACCATGGCTGCGATCCGGTTTTTTGCCTCTGGCTGCCGCCGGCATCATAATTTTCTTGCACAGCAGCAACTTGCTGCGGTGCGTACCTTCGATCCGGGAAATCTTCCCTTCTTTTGTTGTTCCGGTTGTCCCGGTATTGTTCTTGTCGCTGCTGAGGCGGGTTCGACTGCTCCGGCTCAGCTTGTACCGCCGGTTGCATTGGGTCTCCCAACGCATAGCTGTCCGCCACACGTATCATCTCTGCCAAGGTTGCTGGCATGTTTCTTTGCAGCTTTTGCCACAGCGGTGATCCTCTCCGGCATCCTTGACTGAACCAAGCAATTGCTTGTGCTTCAATCACTCCTTCACACGTGTTTCTCATCGAGTTCCACCGGGTGAGATAATCCCTGTCTGTTTCTCCGGCTGCTGGCATAAAGCGAGCTGTTGGGGCCGGTTTGGCCTCTTGTAAGTGCTACTGAAGTTGTTCACGAAGGCTTCCTCAAAATCTAGCCATCCGTTAATGCTTCCTGCCGGCAAGTTGTTTAGCCAAATCCGCGCTGGGCCTACCAGGTAGGACGGTATGATTCTCACCGCCCAACGCCGGTTTACTCCACCACCAGCTACGTAAACAGCGGTAACATAGTCCGCCAGCCAATCTTCCGGCTTGGTCGTGCCATCGTATGTCTTTGTGTCCCGGGGCAATTGGAAATTGCGTACCGGTGGTTCTTCTCCCATAATCCGCGGGCCAAAGCATCTTGGGCCAGGAGGACCCTCGGATTCGATCATTTCGAGAGGCGTACCCTGTTCAGCCTGTGCCTCGCATGTTAGTCTGGCAAAGCATCTTTCGCCAGGCGTTCCCCCAAGAGATTCGGTAGACTCTTGTTCGTTCTACTTCGGAATCTCCCTCTCCGTATCTTTCCGGTTCCGCGGCTCTTGCCTGCCGGTACCTTGGTGGTGGCATTTCCTCATACGCTGCCCTTGCAGCTCGATAATTTTGCCCGGTTTCATATCTACCGGCATGATTGTTTCCGGCATAGCCTCCTTTGGCGTAGCCTCGATCTGCCCCTTGGCTTTTTCTACCGGCATCATGTTGCCCGGCTTGTTGTTTTCCGGCAAGGACCGGATCGTACACAGTCATCTGCTGTGCATTCATTTCTTTTTCTCTTCTTCTGTCGGGATGGGGGGACGATGCCTGCCCATGCGACTTGAACTTTTGTCGACCGGGCTGATTTTGACTCGAGCGCTGCTTTGTTGATTCTAGCGAGCTCATCATTTTGTGCACACGTATGGTGTCAAACGCTCTCTAACTCTATCTGCTTGCTTTTGCCGAAAGCCCCTCTGGATATGATTCACACATTTCCATGGCGGCCTTAGCAACATAGTTTTATCGGACTACTATACTTAGGTTTTCCCTGGCAGCTCCCCAGGATCTTTGGGCGCTTTTTCTTTGGCAAAAAGAACTTCCTTACGCCAAATCCTGATCTGAATTGCGACTTTAGCGGTTTTCGGCAGCCTGGCAGCCTGATATTCGCCGGAAGCAAAGCCATGGGCAGCGTTGTACTCACGTGGGTCAGGTTCAGCTCGCTGGCTGCGCCAGGCGATGTGTGCCGTTGAGCAACCGGCGTGCGCCTCCAGCTCCGCTGAGCAGCTGCGGGTCGATGTTAGCGATGGGCGTTACCCGGCATGTTCATAAATCGCCTGGAGTGGTGTTTTACGGCGGCGCGGAAGATCTTCTTGTGACCCACGTCGCGCTCGGCGGTGGCTTGGCAGGCGGTCGAAACCGCACGACCAGCACCTTCATCCACAGCTTCCTTGCCTGCACCAACCACACCGGTCATCATTACCTCCAACGCTGCCGGCGCGGCGGCGACACGAGAGCCATCTTGGAGGTTCGGCGCCACCGGCAGGCGAGAGACGGGTGCACGGAACGGTGCGAAGTGACGCGGTGGCTGCCGAACTCGATGGTGCGGCCGTTGTGCGAAGACACCGCCGTTGGCGAAGCAGCCCGCGTTGTCGTTGATGATGAAGTCCATGTCGTAGATGCGCTGGACGGCGCGGACACGTGCGTTCCTTGGGCGACCTGAGGATCTGTAGGAATATGAACACACAGCGCCATGACGGGCCCCACGGGTGGGCGCCAGCGTCGTCGTGGTGAACAGACGGATGCCATGTAGGATAGCTTAGATTGGGGCGAATGGACGCTAGAGGATTCGGGGGAGGGTTTGCGATTAGATGGGAAGAACTTCCGGATGCTTTCCTCAAGAACACAGCCAGAGACCGGTATACAAGAAGAGAGACAAGAGGAAGAACTCTTTACTAGATCGCTAGCTTCATTGATCTCAACATGGTTACAAGTTTCTCAGTACACTGATCTCTCTATGGTCTCGCGCCTGTAGGAGGCAGGGTGGCTTACAGAACAAGAAACCCTAATGGTATCTTTGACTGGACAAACTACTTTACAAAGCTACTTTAATCATAGGTGACGCCGGAGTCCTCTTTAATCAGAAATGCTGATGTCCTCCGGCTTCTTTCAGCGTCACCTCTCTCTTTGGCGCCAGGGCTCCGATTAAAGTCACTTTGCTTAGCTCATCCTTGTCTTCTTGCTCCGAAGAGAATCTTTGACCAGTCCTGCCGACAGGCCCTCCTTTCCGGTATCTTTTACCGGGTTCCGGCATACCCCTTTGGGGATACCGGCTTAGCTTCACTTAGCCCAAACTCCTACCTTTGTTTCCGGTAAGAACATTAAACCGGTATCTTGATGGCTCAAACCATCCGGTTTGGCATGCCTTTAGCATACCGGGGGTCACTTCATCGTCCCGAGCTTCGTCTCCGTGCCTATCCATGATAGCAAGACAAGAACTATGTTGTGTATGTTAGTGGAAGGAGACTACCTCGCGCTCTTACCAAGGTAAGATAGTATTGAGGCAATCAACCAAGCCGAAAGTAAGATCAAGTGTATCGGGGACACACACAAAGGCACACGCAAAAGCTAGCAAATATGGTGTTAGGAAAGTATGGTGGAAAGCCAAAAGACCAAATCCGAAATCAAGTATGTTGTTAAAAGTGGGTGAGGTCCAAAATCCAAATGTCAAAGTGGCGATCACTATAAACACGGAAAAATGTGGAACACACACACGAGATGAACGGGGTTAGTGCGACCAAAAAGTGAGCGGAAAAGTGTATGAAGCCCTTAAGCAAGGGTGCTCGATGTCACACTAACACAAGGAGAGGCAAAGCTTTGGTTGCAAATGAAGAGACAACAAGATTCACACGCGGCCTCTCTTCTCTTTTCTCTCTTTTGCTTAAAAGCTTTTTTCTCTCTTGTATATGGTGGCACTTGCACTCGTTTTTATCTTTGGTGGCACGTGGACACTTTTGTATGTATGGGCGTATGGATGTATGGATGTATGGTGCTACTCGCACTCTTTTTGTGTTTTTGGGGCTTTTTGACGCACTATGTTAGCGTTAGCCTCGCTTTTGCTATCTTGCCACACGAGTGTTTGCTTGGATGCCTTACTCAACGCGACACACACCTCACAATGCGGGGCCACGTGCAATGTCTCGCAACACTAGACAAGCAATGCTCGATGGGATAGATCGCAAAAGGAAGAGGGGTTACAAGGTGAAAGCTGCAAGTTATACCTGCGATGGTGGTGGTGGTGGTGGTGGTGGTGGAGATCGCCGGACGTCGAGGTCGAAGGAGGGCGCGAAGATGCGCCCGGTCTGGGGCCCGGTTGGACCGGATCCTGGACCGGCCTGTCCGGTTGCCGCCCGGTCGACCGGGTTCGAAGTGCTGGCTCGTCCGGTCTGTGGCCCGGTTGACCGGGTTCGAAACCGGGTTTCACGATTTGGAGCTTTCTCTCTCCTGTTCTTCCCCAAACCAAAACCAAATCGACCAAAACGAAGGGAAATGATGGAATTGGAGGCTCAAAGTTGGGGAAATAGTAGATCAAGCACAGCAACACCGAATCCACGGACCAAAACCACTCAAAACTCAACAAAATCACCAGATCCGTCCAAAGGCAATTTGGGGCTATTTTTGGGGATTTTTTGGAAAATTTTCTAGAAACGAAATCGGGTGGGTGGAGGGTCAAAATCGCGGTAACCAAGAGCTGCTGATACCATATGATGAGATCTGAGATCTAGGGGTTGGCCCGATCTCGCGATTTGACCCAAGATCCAAGGGGAAAAGGTGGGAGAGCGCGAGGGAAAACGCGAGGGGGACGAAGAACACGATGAACTCCGAGACTCACACACGCACACCAACCCGATACACCCGATGCTTACCTCCGTGGCTCGATGGACCACGCCAGCCGAAATCTCAGCGGAAGAGGCGCGTGGCGAAATTCCCGCGAGAGATTGGGATTGGAGAGGATGAGCTTGGTGAGGGAGAGAGAGTAACTTGTACTAGAATCTCTCTCAACAAGATCAAAGTCAACAACCAAGGTGCCTTGATTACAGAGGGATGATACCCAAGGGAGACTAAGCTCAAAGGTAGGTTTGAGTTCTAAACAAGTCTAAAAGAGGTAAGGCGTCTGGACCCTTGCTGCAGAGCCTACAAGACGACACATGGCGAAAGATGCAGAAGTACACGACTTAAGCTTGTTTGACACAAGGCAAATCGAGCGTTTCCGGTCAAGGAAACCCGGTCGGTAGGGCCACAGGACCAGGCGTCCGGTCCAAACCGGGTCCCAGACCGGACAGCGACCGGGGACGGGTCCATGTGGCTCAGTAAGGCGCCCGGTTGCAGTCAGCTCATCCTCCGGTTTCGACCGGGGCGCCCGGTCGTGGATCCGGTCGGACCGGGTCTGAACCCGAGTGGCTCGATGGCGCCGGTTCGTCGGCTCCTTCTCGGTTTCGACGGGCGCCCGATCGTGGATCCCGGTCGGACCGGGTCTGGACAAGGGCGCCAGTCGTGGATCCGGTCGGGCCCGGGTCCTGGACGAGCGCCAGTCGTGGATCCGGTCCGGGCAAGGTCCCTGAGCCGGAGTGGCTCCTCTCTTCCTTGGCGCGTTCGGATGACGTCGGGTCCAACTCCACGGGCATCTTCTCGTCCAGCTGCTCCTCTCCTCCTCTTGACCATGGTGTGTCCTCCTCTCCACTGTCCTCCCTTCCCTTGACCTTGGCTTGTCCTCCTCTCCGGGGTCTTGATGTGCCTTGTACCTAATGACACATAGCACGTCGGCATGAGGTAGCATTCCATCCAAAGGGGTACCGAGGTCAAGGGTGGTGAGGAGCGAGTTCACCTTGTCATGTATGCTTTGGCTCGAGCCCGAGTCATGGTCCACTTGGGGGACTTGTTGGTCTTGATGTAGTGTCGTCGGTGAGCGGGGCTATCATCTCTTTTGTTTACACATGTATTTTAGTTTCATTATTGATGACACTCCTCCCAACCTTTGCTTACACAAGCCATGGCTAACCGAATCCTCGGGTGCCTTCCAACATTCACATACCATGGAGGAGTGTCTATTTGCAAAATTAAGTTGCTTACTGATAGATCAGGGCAAAACATGTGAAGAGAATTATTAATGAAAGTTAATTAATTGGGGCTGGGAACCCCATTGCCCTCTTTTTGCAAAATTATTGGATAAGCGGATGAGCCACTAGTCCATTGGTGAAAGTCTGTCAAAAGTAAATGATTGAGAGATAAAACACCACATACTTCCTCATGAGCTATAAAACATTGACACAAATAAGAGATAATAGCTTTTGAATTATTTAAAGGTAGCACATGAAGTATTTACTTGGAATGGCAGGAAATACCACATAGTAGGTAGATATGGTGGACACAAATGGCATAGGTTTTGGCTCAAGGTTTTGGATGCACGAGAAGCATTCCCTCTCGGTACAAGGCTTTGGCTAGCAAGGTTGTTTGAAGCAAACACAAGTATGAACCGGTACAACAAAACTTACATAAGAACATATTGCAAGCATTATAAGACTCTACACTGTCTTCCTTGTTGCTCAAACACTTTTACGGAAAATATCTAGACCTTAGAGAGACCAATCACGCAAACCAAATTTCAACAAGCTCTACGGTAGTTCTCCACTAATAGGTTTAAACTACATGATGCAAGAGCTTAAACATGATCTACTTGAGAGCTCAAAACAATTGCCAAGTATCAAATTATTCAAGACCATATGAAGCATTTTCTGTTTCCACCCAAATAACAATAAGTGAAGCGGCTTTCAGCTTCCGCCATGAACATGAAAAATAAAGCGAAGAACACAAGTGTTCAAATGAAAAAGCGGAGCGTGTCTCTCTCCCACACAAGGATTGCTAGGATCCGAATTTATTCAAACACAAACAAAAATAAAAACACACAAACGCTCCAAGTAAAGCACATATGATGTGGAAGAATAAAAATATAGTTTAACTAGAGATGACCTGATAAGTTGATGAAGAAGGGGATACCTTGGGCATCCCCAAGCTTAGACGCTTGAGTCTTCTTGAAATATTCTTGGGCCCATCATCCCAAGCTTAGACTCTTCACTCTTCTTGATCACATTATATCACCCTTCTCTCTTGACCCTTGAAAACTTACTCACACTAAACTTCTCATAAACTTCATTAGAGGGTTAGTACTCAAAAAACTTTAATCCACTTTAGTTCTGTAGTGACACATTGCAAGATCAATAAAACATTAGCTACAGCTCTCCACGGCTAGAAAGCCTTACTTAAAGTCCACAAGAGACAATGCAAAAAACAGAAACATAATCTGTCAAATCAGAACAGCCAGTAAACACAAATTTTTTTGACGTACTTCCGTTGCTCAAATCAGAAAATTCAAAACTAATGAAAGTTGCGTACATATCTGAGGAACACGCATGAATTTTTGCAGAATTTTACGGTTCTCCTACAAAGAGATCTACTCAAATTCGTGACAGCTAAATCTGTTTCTGCGCGGAAATCAAATCTAGTATCAACTTTCTATTAGAGACTTTACTTAGCACAACAATGCAATAAAATTAAGATAAGGAGAGGTTGCTACGGTAGTAACAACTTCCAAGACGCAACAAAACAGTAGCAAAAATAAAACATGGGTTATCTCCCAAGAAGTGCTTTCTTTATAGCCATTAAGATGGGCTTAGCAATTTTAATGATGCTCACATAAGGAGAGAGTTGAAGCAAAGAGAGCATCAAAAAGCAAGTTCAAAACACATTTAAGTCTAACCCACTTCTATGCATAGGAATCTTGTACACAAATAAATTCATGAAGAACAAAGTGACAAGCATAGGAAGATAAAACAAGAGTAACTTCAAAATTTTCAGCATGTAGAGAGGTGTTTTAGTACCATGACTACAACCATATTTTCCTCTCTCATAATAATTTTCAGTAGCATCATGAACAAACTCAACAATATAACTATCACATACAACATGCTTTTCATGATCTACAAACACATAATTTTTATCAAGTTCAAAAATAGTGGGATCAAACTTTCAAACCCACTTTTATCAATAATATAACAAGATGATTGATCAATCTCAAAAGATATGGGACTCCTAGATAAAGTCAAGATCTCTCCAATCCCATTTTCATTAGTAGTACAATTAATATTATCAAGTAACATAGGACCATCATCTAGAGCTTTATCATAAACATTTGCTAAGCAAAACTCTTTAGTACCATGCATTTCGATATCAGGCACAAACAAAGCATTATCATAAGATTTATCAAAATAGCATGGATTATCATAGATAACAGTAGCATAATTATTCTCACAAGTTTTACTCATAGGGAATATTTCAAGAGAATCCACAGGAATATAACATTCATCCTCTTTTGGTAAGCATGGAGGACAATCAAATAGTGTAAGAGATAAAGAGTTACTCTCATTAGAAGGTTGGCATGGGTAGCTAATCCATTCTTCCTCCTTTTGTTCATCACTCTCCTCCTCTTTTTCATCCAATGAGCTTTCAGCTTCAGCAATTTCTTCTTCCACAGGTTCCTGCAAATTGTGGATACATTCTTGTGCGTGAATGAGTCTCTCTTTATAATCAATGATATAAGGATTATCGTTGTAATGTTCTATGCAATAATCAAGGATAGAAGAGACAAAATCTTTAAGGTTATTACAAGCAACACAGGTTTCATAATTTTTAGACATGAAGGATTCTATTTCAGAAGCTCCCATAAATAAAACAAATTGTTCTACTTCTTCGAACCCAAGATGAATATAGTTATTCCAATGATAGTTCACAATTAAAACTTCTTCACTAAAGCCACATTGGAATTTAAGATGTTTAGTATCCTGTTTAGAGCAACAATTTATATCATGGCGTTTAAGCAAGATTTTAGCAATTGTATTCAATTTTTCTATAACGGCACTCATGACTTTACCCTTTCTTGATTCTCTATAATTCATATATAATTCTATAAGCTCCATACAGGTTATGGGTTCTCCCATAACAACAGTTTTTAATTTTCCGGTTTTTCAATTTTTATGGATTTTCGGGTATATAAGAAAAATAAAACAAGACAAAAACAAACTAGACAAAAGTAAACTAAGCAAAATAATACTAGACAGAAATAAACTAAGCACAAATAAACTAGAAAAAAGTAAACTAAGCAAAACAAAATAAAATAAACAGAGAGAGAGGTAGAGTGTACTCCCAGGTGAACTTATGAGTAGAGCTATGCATCCCCGGTAACGGCGTCAGAAAATAGTCTTGATAACCCACAAGTATAGGGGATCGCAACAGTCTTCGAGGGAAGTAAAATCCAAATTTATTGATTCGACACAAGGGGAGACGAAGAATACTTATAAGCCTTAACAAGAGTTGTCAATTCATTTGGAAAAGCACTAGTAACGAGGGTGATGTGAAAGCGGTAATATGAGAGCAATAACGTGGCACACGGCGGTGCAGTAACACGGAGGCAATGACACCCGAAAATAGTTGATACTACTTCCAATGACATATAGGACCGAGTGAGTATTTGATGATGAAAGATGGACCGGGGTTCGATGTCTCGGTGCTTCTATTCTTGAGCAGTGTTGGGCCTCAGAAGCGAGAGGTTTGTAGAGCAGCCGACAAGTTCCCTTAAGTGAATCACCCAAGGTTTATCGAACTCGGGGAGGAAGAGGTCAAAGATATATGCAACCCTGCAGCCACAAAGCAAGAAGTCTCTTGTGTCCCAACACACCTAATAGGTGCACTAGTTCGGCGAAGAGATAGTGAAATACAAGTGGTATGAATGAATATGAACAGTAGTACGAGCGCAGAAAAGAGCTTCTGGCGTGCGATTGATGGTAGTAATATTGCCGAGAGTAAACATGCGGTAGAACGATAAACAAGCGGCGATAGCGATATTTAGGAACAAGGCCTAGGGATCATACTTTCACTAGTGGACACCTCTCAACATTGATCACATAGAGAATAAATAGATAGATGCTAGACTCTACACCCTCTTGTTGGATGATGAACACCACTAGCTGTGTAGGATTACACGAACCCTCAATGCCGGAGTTAACAAGCTCCACAATATTCAATGTTCATATTTAAATAACCTTAGAGTGCATGACAGATCAACATAACCAAACCAAGTACTAACATAGCATGCACACTATCACCTTCACACTACGAAAGGAGGAATAGATCACATCAATACTATCCTAGCAATAGTTAACTTCATAATCTACAAGAGATCACAATCATAGCCTACGCCAAGTACTACCGATGCACCTTGTCACCATTACACCGTGCGGGAGGAATAAACTACTTTAATAACATCACTAGAGTAGCACACAGATAAATTATGATACAAAACACATTGCAATCATAAAGGGATATAAATAAGCACTTCACTATGCCATTCATAAGTGAATAAGTATTCGTGAAATATAGCCTAAGAGACCCACACGGTGCACACACTGTCACCTTTACACACGTGGGACAAGGAGTCTCCGGAGATCACATAAGTAAAATCCACTTGACTAGCATAATGACATCTAGATTACAAGCATCATCATATGAATCTCAATCATGTAAGGCAGCTCATGAGATTATTGTATTGAAGTACATAGGAGAGAGATGAACCACATAGCTACCGGTACAGCCCAGAACCTCGATGGAGAACTACTCCCTCCTCATGGGAGGCAGCGGCGTTGATGAAGATGGCGGTGGTGTCGATGGAGAAGCCTTAGGGCACTTCCCCGTCCCGGCGTCTTGCGGAACAGACTCTTGTCCCCCGGATCTTGGCTTGCGATGCGGCGGCTACGGAAGGTTTCTCGTGCCGTGGCTTTTCCGTCTCGAGGTTTAGGTCGGGGGCTTAAATAGGCGAAGAGCGGCGTCGGAAGGTCAACGAGGCGGTGACACGCTAGGGTGGCGTGGCCAGGGCCAGGCGCGCCGCCCTATCATCAGTGGGCATGTGGCCCCCTGCAGCGACTCTCGGGTGTTAGGATGCTTCCGGGGATTCTAAGATTGATTTCGTCGATTCGAATATTTTCTTACTAGGATTTCTGAAACCAAAAACAGCAACTGGCCCTTCGGCATCTCGTCAATAGGTTAGTTGGAAAAAGCATAAATATGACATATAATGTGTATAAAACATGTAGATATCATCAATAATGTGGCATGGAACATAAATTTCGATACGTCGGAGGCGTATCAGCATCCCCAAGCTTAGTTCTGCTCGTCCCGGCGGAGTAACGATAACAGATAATTTCTGGAGTGACATGCCATCATAACTTTGATCATACTATTGTAAGCATATGTAATGAATGCAGCGATCAAAACAATGGTAATGATATGAGTAAACAACTGAATCATAAAGCAAAGACTTTTCATGAATAGTACTTTCAAGACAAGCATCAATAAGTCTTGCATAAGAGTTAACTCATAAAGCAATAAATCAAAGTAAAGGTGTTGCAACACACAAGAAGATTAAGTTTCAGCGGTTGCTTTCAACTTATAACATGTATATCTCATGGATAGTTGTCAATGCAAAGTAATATAACAAGTGCAATATGCAAGTATGTAGGAATCAATGCACGGTTCACACAAGTGTTTGCTTCTTGAGGTGGAGAGAGATAGGTGAACTGACTCAACATAAAAGTAAAAGAATGGCCCTTCGCAGAGGGAAGCAGGGATTAAATCATGTGCTAGAGCTTTTCAAGTTTTGAAATCATATAGAGAGCATAAAAGTAAAATTTTGAGAGGTGTTTGTTGTTGTCAACGAATGGTAGCGGGTACTCTAACTACCTTATCAACCGGACTTCCAAGAGCGGCTCCCATGAAGGACGTTATCTCTACCAGCAAGGTAGATCATCCCTCTTCTCTTTTGTTTACACATGTACTTTAGTTTAGTTTTTATCTTTTTATTTTTTAGATGACACTCCTCCCAACCTTTTCTTTCTCAAGCCATGGCTAACTGAATCCTCGGGTGCCTTCCAACAATCTCATACCATGGAGGGTGTCTATTTGCAAAATTAAGTTGCTTATGAATCAGAGCAAAACATGTGAAGAGAATTATTAATGAAGTTAATTAGGAACCCCATTGCCGCTCTTTTTGCAAAATTATTGGATAAGCGGATGAAGCCACTAGTCCATTGTGAAAGTCTTGTGAGTAAATGACAAGATCGAAAGATAAAACACCACATACTTCCTCATGAGCTATAAAACATTGACACAAATAAGAGATAATAGCTTTTGAATTTTTAAAGGTAGCACTCGAAGCAATTTACTTTGGAATGGCGGAGAAATACCATGTAGTAGGTAGGTATGGTGGACACAAATGGCATAGTGGTTGGCTCAAGGATTTTGGATGCATGAGAAGTATTCCCTCTCGATACAAGGTTTAGGCTAGCAAAGTTATTTGAAACAAACACAAGGATGAACCGGTGCAGCAAAACTTACATAAAAGACATATTGTAAACATTATAAGACTCTACACCGTCTTCCTTGTTGTTCAAACTCTTTACTAGAAATTATCTAGACCTTAGAGAGACCAATTATGCAAACCAAATTTTAGCAAGCTCTATGTATTTCTTCATTAATGGGTGCAAAGTATATGATGCAAGAGCTTAAACATGAGCACAACAATTGCCAAGTATCAAATTATCCAAGACATTTTATCAATTACTACATGTAGCATTCCCGTTTCCAACCATATAACAATTAACGAAGCGGTTTCCAGCCTTCGCCATGAACATTAAAAGCTAAGAAACACATGTGTTCATGCGAACCAGCGGCGGAGCGTGTCTCTCTCCACACAAGCATTTATTCAAACAAAAACACAAACAAAAACAAACAGAGCTTCAAGTAAAGTACATAAGATGTGACCGAATAAAAATATAGTTTCAAGGGAGGAACCTGATAAGTTGATGAATAAGGGGATGCCTTGGGCATCCCCAAGCTTAGATGCTTGAGTCTTCTTGAAATATGCGGATGAACCACCGGGGCATCTCCAAGCGCTTAAGCTTTTCACTCTTCTTGATCATAGGATCATCCTCCTCTCTTGACCCATGAAAACTTCCTCCACACCAAACTCAGAAACAAACTCATTAGAGGGTTAGTGCATAATTAAAAATTCACATGTTCAAAGGTGACACAATCATTCTTAACACTTCTGGACATTGCCCAAAGCTACTGGAAGTCAATGGAGCAAAGAAATCCATCCAACACAGCAAAGAGGCAATGCGAAATAAAAAGGCAGAAATCTGTCAAACGAGAACAGTCCGTAAAGGCAATTTTAAAGTGGCACGGTTGCTCAGATGAAAATGCCCAAATTGAATGAAAGTTGCGTACATATCTGAAGTCACTCCCGTAAATTGGCATAATTTTCTGAGTTACCTACGGAAAATTAGGCCCAGATTCGTGACAGCAAGAAATCTGTTTTTGCGCAATAATCCAAATCTAGTATGAACCTTGCTATCAAAGACTTTACTTGGCACAACAATACGCAATAAAATAAAGATAAGGAGAGGTTGCTACAGTAGTAACAACTTCCAAGACTCAAGTATAAAACAAAGTACTGTACAGAAATAAACATGGGTTATCTCCCAAACTCTTTTATAGCCATTAAGATGGGCTCAGCAGTTTTAATGATGCACTCGCAAAAAATAGTAGTTGAAGCAAAAGAGAGCATCAAGAGGCAAATTCAAAACAAATTTAAGCCTAACATGCTTCCTATGAAAAGGAATCTTGTACACAAATGAATTCATGAAGAACAAAGTAACAAGCATAGGAAGATAAAACAAGAGTAACTTCAAAAATTTCAGCATATAGAGAGGTGTTTTAATAACATGAAAATTTCTACAACCATATTTTCCTCTCTCATAATAATTTTTAGAGCATCGTGAACAAACTCAACAATATAAGTATCACATAAAGCATTCTTATCATGAGTCTCATGCATAAAATTATCACTCTCCACATAGGCATAATCAATTTTATTAGTTGTAGTGGGAGCAAATTCAACAAAGTAGCTATCATTATTATTCTCATCATCAAATATAGGAGGCATAATATAATCATAATCAAATTTATCCTCCATAACAGGCGGTACTAAAAGACCAATATCATTATAATCATCATAAATAGAAGGCAAAATCAAAGTAAATTTTCTCCTCAATGCTTGGGGGACTAAAAATATCCTGCTCATCAAAGCCAGCTTCCCCAAACTTAGAATTTTCCATATCATTAGCAACAATGGTGTTCAAAGCGTTCATACTAATATGTTCCATAGGTTTTTAATTTTCGCATCAAACCATCCATGTCTTAAATCAGGAAATAGAATAAGAAGCTCATTGTTGTCCATTATGCCTAACTAGTGTAAACAAGAAACAAGAAGATGCAATTGCAGGATCTAAAGGAAATAGCTTAGAGCACACACACAACGGCAACAAAAAAGTACTGTTACCTGGGGCCAGGAGTATGAGTGCAACTTTTTACATGTCTCCACAGCAGCGAGCGCCGAGAAAATAGCTTCGTTGCCAGGGATCCGGTGTGTGTGTGCCGTTACCTTTCCTCCCGACAACGAGCGCCAGAAGAAAATAGCTTGATGTCTCTGGGTGCTTCTATTACTTGTAGGCAGTGTTGGGCCTTCAAGAGCGAGAGGTTTGTAGAACAGCAGCAAGTTTCCCTTAAGTGAATCACCCAAGGTTTATCGAACTCGGGGAGGAAGAGGTCAAAGATATCCCTCTCATGCAACCCTGCAACCACAAAGCAAGAAGTCTCTTGTATCCCCAACACACCTAATAGGTGCACTAGTTCGGCGAAGAGATAGTGAAATACAAGTGGTATGAATGAATATGAGCAGTAGTACGGCGCCAGAAAAGTGCTTGCTAGCGTGCAGTTGATGGTAGTAATATTGCAGGAAGTAAACATGCAGTAGAACAGTAAACAAGCAGCGATAGCAGTATTTAGGAACAATGCCTAGGGATCATACTTTCACTAGTGGACACTCTCAACATTAATCAATAACCGAATAAATAGATAGATGCTAGACTCTACACCCTCTTGTTGGATGATGAACGCCACTAGCTGTGTAGGATTACACGAACCCTCGATGCCGGAGTTAACAAGCTCACAATATTCAATGTTCATATTTAAATAACCTTGGAGTGCATGACGGATCAACATAACCAAACCAAGTACTAACATAGCATACACCACTGTCACCTTCACACTACGAGAAAAGGAGGAATAGATCACATCAATACTATCATAGCAATACTTCATAATCTACAAGACATCACAATCATAGCCTACGCCAAGTACTATACGATGCACACACCTGTCACCATTACACCGTGCGGGAGGAATAAACTACTTTAATAACATCACTAGAATAGCATGGATAAATTGTGATACAAAACACATTGCAATCATAAAGGGATATAAATAAGCACTTCACTTCACCATTCATAACAGTGAATAATTATTCTGTGAAATAGCCTAAGAGACCCACACCGTGCACACACATTGTCACCTTTACACACGTGGGACAAGGAGTCTCCGGAGATCACATAAGTAAAATTCACTTGACTAGCATAACAACATCTAGATTACAAGCATCATCATATGAATCTCAATCATGTAAGGCAGCTCATGGGTTATTGTATTGAAGCACATAGGAGATGAACCACATAGCTACGGGAGCCCCGAACCTCGATGGAGAACTACTCCCTCCTCATGGAGACAGGGAGCGTTGATGAAGATGGCGGTGGTGTCGATGGAGAAGCCTTCCGGGGCACTTCCCACGTCCCGGCGCGTGCGGGCAGACTCTGTCCCCCAGGATCTTGGCCCGCGATGGCGGCTGCGGAAGGTTTCTCGTGCCGGTGGCTCCGTCTCTCGGTTTAGGTCGAGGGGCTTAAATAGGCAAAGGCGGCGTCAGAAGGTCAACGAGGCGGTGACACGCTAGGGGGGGCGGCCAGGGCCTGGGCAGCGCCGCCTATCTGGTAGACGTGGCCCCCTCTGGCGACTCTCGGGTGTTCTGGATGGTTCCGGGAAAAATAGGAACTTTGCGTTGATTTCGTCCGATTCCGAGAGTATTTCCTTACTAGGATTTCTGAAACCAAAAACAGCAGAAAACAGCAAGCGGCCCTTCGGCATCTCGTCAATAGGTTAGTTGGGAAAACGCATAAATATGACATATAATGTGTATAAAACATGTAGATATAATCAATAATGTGGCATGGAACATGAGAAATTATCGATACGTCGGGGACGCCGGGGTTCCCAACTATCTACACTAGTGGTAACTCTCCAATAACAAGTGTTGGGTGAACAAATTCAGTTGAGCAATTGATAGGATTGAAATAGCATTAAGACAGAACATCAAGTCTATTAATCATGTAGGCATGTTTTCCATATATAGTCATACGTGCTCGCAATGGGATTTGCATAACATCTTTTGTCCTACCAGCTGGTGGCAGCCGGGCCTCAAGGCTAATCTCTTGAAGTAATTAAGGTGCTCCTTTTAATAGAGCACCGAAAGCATTAACATTTGGTGAAAACATGTGATCCTCATATCTAAGCCTTCCCTCCCGATTATCCCGATTCTTTGTCACTCTGGGGCCTCGGGTTCCGAACATAGACATGTGCAAACAACTTGTAGATACAATCTAAGCAATAATTATAGAGCTCAAATCTAAGATCATGCCACTCGTGCACTAGTGACAAGCATTAAACACAACAAGGTTGCAGCAACAATAACTTCACAAACTTATATAGATAGACTAATCATAATGTAACAATTCACCGGATCCCAACAAACACAACACCGATTACATCAGATGGATCTCAATCATGTAAGGCAGCTCATGAGATCATTGTATTGAAGTACATGGGAGAGAGAGTACCAACTAGCTACAGCTAGAACCCGTAGTCCATGGGGGAACTACTCACGGAGCATGATGGAGGTGGTGGCGATGATGGAGAGGCTTCGGGGGCACTTCCCCGTCCCGGCGGCGTGCGGAGCAGTGTCCCCGAAACGGAGTTTCGCGATGGCGGCGGCGCCCCTGGAGTCTTTCTGTAGTATGGTTGATTGATATAGGGTTTTCCGTCGCGAGGGATTATATAGGCGAAGAGGCGGCGCGAGGGGGTGTCAGAGGGGCCCACCCCATAGCTGGGCGCGTGATACATCTCAAACGTATCTATAATTTCTTATGTTCCATGCTACTTTTATGATGATACTCACATGTTTTATACACATTATATGTCATTATTATGATTTTCGGCACTAACCTATTGACGAGATCTTGAAGGCAGTTCTTGTTTCTGCTTTGTTTTGGTTTCAGAAATCCTAGTAAGGAAATATTCTCGGAATTGGACGAAATCAACGCCTAGGGGCTTATTTTCCACGAAGCTTCGAGAGTCCGAAAGGAAACGAGGAGTGGGGCCACGGCGACGCCACTGGGGCGGCGCGTCCAGGTCCCCGGCCGCGCGGCCTGTTGTGTGGGCCCCTCGTGGCCTTCCCGGCCTACCCTTCCACCTACATAAACCTTCGTAGACTCCAGTACCGAGCCACGATGCGGAAAACCTTCCAGGAGGCGCGCCGCCGCTAATCCCATCTCGGGGGATTCGGGAGATCGCCTCCGGCACCCTGGAGGGGAATCATCTCCAGGACTCTTCATCGCCATGATCGCTTCTCGGATCGATGTGAGTAGTTCACCCTGGACTATGGGTCCATAGCAGCTAGATGGTCGTCTTCTCCTAATTGTGCTATCATGTTAGATCTTGTGAGCTGCCTATCATGATCAGGATCATTATTTGTAATCCTACATGTTGTGTTTGTTGGGATCCGATGGATATTGAATACTATGTCAAGTTGATTATCAATCTATCATATGAGTTGTTTATGTTCTTGCATGCTCTCCGTTGCTAGTAGAGGCTCGGCCAAGTTGATACTTGTAACTCCAAGAGGAGTATTTATGCTCGATAGTGGTTCATGCCTCCATTAAATGTGGGACAGTGAGAGAAAGTTCTAAGGTTGTGGATGTGCTGTTGCCACTAGGGATAAAACATCGATGCTTTGTCTAAGGATATTTATGTTGATTACATTACGCACCATACTTAATGCAATTGTCTGTTGCTTGCAACTTAATACTGGAAGGGGTTCGGATGATAACCTGAAAGTGGACTTTTTAGGCATAGATGCCTGGATAGCGGTCAATGTACTTTGTCGTAATGCCCTGATTAAATCTCATAGTACACATCATGATATATGTATGTGCATTGTTATGCCTTCTTTATTTGTCAATTGCCCAACTTAATGTTCACCCAACATGCTATTTATCTTATGGGAGAGACACCACTAGTGAGACTGTGGACCCGGTCCATTCTTTACATCTAAAATACAATCTACTGCAATTGTTCTCTATTCTTTCTTCGCAAACAATCATCATCTTCCACTCGATACGTTTAATCCTTTGTTACAGCAAGCCGGTGAATTGACAACCTCACTGTTACGTTGGGGCAAAGTACTTTGATTGTGTTGTGCAGGTTCCACGTTAGCGCCGGTTTCCTGGTGTTGCGCCGCACTACATTCCTCCACCAACAACCTTCACGTGCTTCTTGGCTCCTACTGGTTCGATAACCTAGGTTTCTTTCTGAGGAAAAACTTGCTGCTGTCGCATCACACCTTTCTCTTGGGGTTCCCACGGATGTGTGCTTCATGCGTTATCAAGCTCTTTTTCTGGCGCCGTTAGATCAAGACACGCTGCAGCTCTCCACTTCCAATCTCTTTACTTTGTTTTTGTCTTGCTTTATTTTATTTACTACTTTGTTTGCTGCACTAAAACAAAACGCAAAAAAATTAGTTGCTAGCTTTACTTTATTTACTGTCTTGTTCTCTATATTAAAAACACAAAAAAATTAGTTACTTGCATTTACTTTATCTAGTTTGGTTTATTTACTACTGTTAAAATGAATACTCCTGAAAACACTAAGTTGTGTGACTTCACTAGCACAAATAATAATGATTTCCTATGCACACCTATTGCTCCACCTGCTACTACATCAGAATTCTTTGAAATTAAACCTGCTTTACTGAATCTTGTTATGAGAGAGCAATTTCTGGTGTTAGTTCTGATGATGCTACCCATCTGAATAATTTTGTTGAACTTTGTGAAATGCAAAAGTATAAGGATGTAGATGGTGATATTATAAAATTGAAATTGTTTCCTTTCTCATTAAGAGGAAGAGCTAAAGATTGGTTGCTATCTTTGCCTAAGAATAGTATTGATTCATGGACTAAATGTAAGGATGCTTTTATTGGTAGATATTATCCTCCGCTAAAATTATATCTTTGAGAAGTAGCATAATGAATTTTAAGCAATTGGATAATGAACATGTTGCTCAAGCATGGGAGAGAATGAAATCTTTGGTAAAGAACTGCCCAACCCATGGACTAACTACTTGGATGATCATCCAAACCTTTTATGCAGGACTGAATTTTTCTTCGCGGAACCTACTGGATTCAGCTGCTGGAGGTACCTTTATGTCCATCACCTTGGAGGATACAAAGCTTCTTGATGATATGATGATAAATTACTCTGAATGGCACACCGGAAGGAGCTCCACAAGGTAAGAAGGTAAATTATGTCGAAGAAACCTCCTCCTTGAGTGATAAGATTGATGTGATTATGTCTATGCTTGTGAATGGTAGATCTAATGTTGATCCAAATAATGTTCCTTTAGCTTCATTGGTTGCTCAAGAAGAAAATGTTGATGTGAACTTCATTAAAAATAATAATTTCAACAACAATGCTTATAGGAATAATTATGGTAACAACTTTAGGCCATATCCTGCTAATGTAATGGTTATGGTAATTCTTATGGTAGATATGTTTCACCTAATGAGGAAAAGATGCTAGAAATTGAAAGATCTACTAAGAGCTTTATGCAATCACAATATGAGCAAAATCAATTGTTTACTAAAATTATGAATGAACAATCTACCTTGTTGAAAAATATAGGAAATCAACTTGAAAATTTGAATATGGAGATTTCGGGTTTGCAAACTAAGCTTTCAAATGCTGAAAACCGAATCTCATACATGTCTGCGTCACAATCTTCTTTAATTAATAAAATGGCTGCTAAACCTGAGGATATTGATAATAAAATTGTTACTACAGCAAATGCCATCCAAGTTAGAATTAATGAGAATATAAGATGAATGCTGAATTGCGTGCTAGGTGGAAAGAGAAGAAAATGAAAAACTAGCTAAAGAGAATAATGTAGCTAAAGTTTGGACTATTACCACCACTAGTAATGTTGATGCCTCACATGTTGCTAAACCCCCTACTATCAATGGGAAAATAATTGGTGTTGGCAATGTTTCTACCCTAGTACAAAGTACAAAATTCCTAAAGCGCTAAAGCTCTGAAACTGCTTGTGATAAAACTACTGAAATTTTTCAAACTATTGGGGACAATGATCCTATTGCTGTAAAATCATAATGGTTTAGATTTTGATGATTGTAACATCTCTGAAGTTATAAAGTTCTTACAAAAACTTGCTAGAAGTCCCAATGCTAGTGCTATAAATTTGGCCTTTACAAAACATATTACAAATGCTCTCATAAAAGCTAGAGAAGAGAAACTAAAACTTGAAACTTCTATTCCTAGAAAGTTAGAAGATGGTTGAGCCCATCATTAAGATGAGGGTCAATGATTTTGATTGTAATGCTTTATGCACATCTTGGTGCAAGTATTTCTGTTATGCCTAAGAAATCTATGATATGCTTGACTTGCCCATTGAAAATTGTTATTTGGATGTTAATCTTGCTGATAATGCTGCAAAGAAACCTATGGGGAGGATTGATAATGTTCGTATTATGGTTAAATAACCTTGTCCCCGTTGATTTTGTTGTCTTGGATATTGAATGATGCATCTTGTCCCATTATATTGGGAAGACCTTTTTTATTGGTGCTATTATTGATATGAAGGAAGGTTAAATATCAATTTCCTCTCAATAAAGGTATGGAACACTTCCTAGAAAAGAATGAGGTTACCTTATGATTCTATTATTAGAACAAATTATGATGTCGATGCTTCATCTCTTGATAATACTTGATTCACACTTTCTGCGCCTAGCTGAAAGGCGTTAAAGAAAAGCGCTTATAGGAGACAACCCATGTTTTTCTGACACTTTTGTTTATATTTGAGTCTTGGAAGTTGTTACTATGTAGCAACCTCTCCTTATCTTTATTTTATTGCATTGTTGTGCATATAAAGTCTTTGATAGTAAGTCAATACTAGATTTGGATTCTTTGTTAACATTTCTTACAATCACTTTAATCTGGGCAGGGTTAGGTAAATCGAAAAATCTGCAAATTTACGTGCGTGATCCTGGATATGCAACTTTCATTCAATTTGAGCATTTTCATCTAAGCAAGTTAAGTGCCTCGTAAAATTCGTCTTTACGGACTGTTATGTTTTGACAGATTTATTTCGCATTGCTGTTTTGCTATGTTTGATGGATTTCTTTGTTATTAACTTTAGGTAGCTTTGTGCAATGTCAAAGTATTAGAATGATTATGTCATCAGATATTGAATTTTTGATTATGCACTAACCCTCTAATGAGTTTGTTTTGAGTTTGGTGTGGAGGAAGTTTTCAAGGGTCAAGAGAGGATGATACAATATGATCAAAAGTGAAAAGTCTAAGCTTGGATGCCCGTGGTTCATGCATATTTCAAGAATACTCAAGCATCTAAGCTTGGTGCCCAAGGCATCCTTTCTTCATCGACAACTTATCAGGGTTCCTCTAGTGAAACTATATTTTTATTCGATCACATCTTATGTGCTTTACTTGGAGCGTATTTTTTCTTTTGTTTTTGTTTTTGTTTGAATAAAATCGGATCCTAGCCTTCTTTATATGGGAGACAGACACTCCGCTATTTAGTATGAACACATATGTTCTAGCTTTATTCTTAATGTTCATTGCGAGGTTGAACTACTTTGTTCATTGATATATAGTTGAGACGGAAAATGCCGCATGTGGTAAATGGTATAATGTCTTGAATAATTTGATACTTGGCAATTGTTATGCTCATATAGATCATGTTTAAGCTCTTGCATCATGTAGTTTGCACCTATTGAAACTACCATAGAGCTTCTTGAAATTTGGTTTGCATGATTGGTCTCTCTGAGGTCTAGATATTTTCTAGTTAAGGTGTTTGAACAACAAAGAAGTGTAGAGTCTTATAATGCTTGCAATATGTTCTTATGTAAGTTTTTTTACCGGTTCATACTTGTTTGCTTCAAATAACCTTGCTAGCCAAACCTTGTCAGAGGAATACTTCTAAATGCATCAACCTTGAGCCAACACCTATGCCATTTGTGTCCTATACCTACCTACCATGTGGTATTTCCCCGCCATTCAAGTAAATACTTCATGTGCTACCTTTAAACAATTCAAAATTTATTACCTCTTATTTGTGTCAATGTTTTATAGCTCATGAAGTATGTGGTGTTTTATCTTTCGATCTTGTCATTTACTTCTGACAAACTTTCACCAATGGACTAGTGGCTCATCCCTTTATCCAATAATTTGCATAAAGCCCATTGGGTTTAGCAAACTAATAACTTGCATTAATAATTCTCTTCATGCTTTCTTCGATCAATCATTGAGCAACTTAATTTGCAAAAAGAAAAAAGAAAAGAAAATATAGACACTCCTCATGGTATGAGATTGTTGGAAGGAGGATTGGTTAGCCATGTGAAAGGAAAGGTGGGGAGGAGTGTCATCCATAAATAATAAATGCATGTGTAAACAAAAGAGAAGAGGGATGATTTACCATGGTGGTAGAAATAACGTCCTTCATGGGAGCCGCTCTTGAAAGTCTGGTTGATAAGGTAGTTAGAGTACCACTACCATTCGTTGACAACAACAAACACCTCTCAAAACTTTACTTTTATGCTCTCTATATGATTTCAAAACTTGAAAAACTCTAGCATGATTTAATCCCAGCCTGCGAAGGGCCATTCTTTGTTATTGTTGAGTCAGTTTACCTATTTCCCTTCCATCTTAGAAGCAAACACTTGTGTTAAGTGTGTGATTGATTCCTACATATTTGCTTATTTGCATTCATCATATTACTTTGTGTTGACAATTATCCATGAGATATACATGTTGAAGTTGAAAGCAACCGCTGAAACTTATATCTTCCTTTGTGTTGCTTCAAAGCTTTCTACTAAGAATTTATTGCCTTATGAGTTAACTCCTATGCAAGTCTTATAGATGCTTGTCTTGAAAGTACTATTCATGAAAAGTCTTTCCTATATGATTCATTGTTTAATCATTGTCTTTACCATTGCTGAATCACTTCATTCACCTCATATGCTTTACAATAGTATTGATCAAGATTGTGATAGCATGTCAAGAAATTATCATTGTTATCGTTTACCTAGAGGCGAGTAGGAACTAAGCAGGGATACTTGGTACGTCTCTAAACGTCTATAATTCTGCTACTTTATGATGATACTCACATGTTTTATACACATTATATGTCATTATGCATTTTCCGGCACTAACCTATTGACGAGATGCCGAAGAGCCAGTTGCTGTTTCTGCTTTTTGGTTTCGAAATTCTAGTAAGGAAATATTCTAGGAATGGACGAAATCAACGCCAGGGGCTTATTTTTCCACGAAAGCTTCCAGGTCCGAAAGGGAAGCAGTGGGGCCACGAGACGCCACACTAGGGGGCGCGGCCCAGGTCCGGCAGCGCGGCCCTGTTGTGGGCCTCGTGGCCCTGACCTACGCCGGCCTACATAAACCTTCGTCGAGAATAACTCGTCACGAGAGCCACGATACGGAAAACCTTCCGGAGACGCCGCCGACAATCCCATCTCGGGGGATTCAAGAGATAGCCTCGGCACCACTGGAGAGGGATCATCTCCGGAGGACTCTTCATCGCCATGATCGCCTCCGGATCGATGTGTGAGTAGTTCACCCCTGGACTATGGGTCCATAGCAGTAGCTAGATGGTCGTCTTCTCCTAATTGTGCTATCATGTTAGATCTTGTGAGCTACCTATCATGATCAAGATCGTCTATTTGTAATCCTACATGTTGTGTTTGTTGGGATCCGATGGATATTGAATACTATGTCAAGTTGATTATCAATCTATCATATGAGTTGTTTATGTTCTTGCATGCTCTCCGTTGCTAGTAGAGGCTCTGGCCAAGTTGATACTTGTAACTCCAGAGGGAGTATTTATGCTCGATAGTGGGTTCATGCCTCTATTAATCTGGGAGATGTGAGAAATTCTAAGGTTGTGAATGTGTTGTTGCCACTAGGGATAAAACATCGATGCTTTGTCTGGATATTTGTGTTGATTACATTAGCACCATACTTAATGCAATTGTTGTTGCTTGCAACTTAATACCGGAAGGGGTTCGGATGATAACCTGAAAGTGGACTTTTTAGGCATAGATGCATGCTGGATAGCGGTCTATGTACTTTGTCGTAATGCCCTGATTAAATCTCATAGTACTCATCATGATATATGTATGTGCATTGTTATGCCTTCTTTATTTGTCAATTGCCAACTGTAATTTGTTCACCCAACATGCTATTTATCTTATGGAGAGACACCACTAGTGAACTGTGGACCCGGGTCCATTCTTTACATCTGAAATACAATCTGCAATTGTTCTTTATTGTTCTTCGCAAACAATCATCATCTTCCACTCGATACGTTTAATCCTTTGTTTTCAGCAAGCCATGAGATTGACAACTCACCGTTACATTGGGCAAAGTACTTTGATTGTGTTGTGGAGGTTCCACGTTGGCGCCGGTTTCAGTGTTGCGTGATACGTCTCCGTATCGAAATTTCTTATGTTCCATGCCACATTATTGATGATCTCTACATGTTTTATACACATTATATGTCATATTTATTTTTTGGAACTAACCTATTGAGATGCCGAAGGTCGGTTCCTGTTTTCGCTGTTTTGGTTTCAGAATCCTAGTAAGGAAATATTCTCGGATTGACGAAATCAACGCCGAGGTCCTATTTTCACACGATGCTTCTGAAGGCCGGAGGAGATACGAAGTGGGGCCACGAGGTGGCGCCACACTAAGGCGGCCAGGCTAGGGCCCGCGCCGCCGTTGTGTGGGTCCCTCGTGACTCCACATTATCCTAGCCTACTTAAAGCCTCCGTCGAAAACCCTACCACGTTCGCGAAACGGGAGAAAACTTCGAAGCGCCGCCATCGCGACCAGATCTGGGACGGGAGTCTCTGTTCCGGCACGCGCGGGCGCGGGAGGTGCGGAAGGCTTCTCCATCAGCAACTCTTCATCAACGTCTCCCATGAGGAGGGAGTAGTTCTCCACATCGAGCTCGAGTGCACCGGTAGCTATGTGGTTAATCTCTCTCTATGTGCTTCAATACAATAATCTCATGAGCTGCCTTACATGATTGAGATTCATATGATGATGCTTGTAATCTAGATGTCATTGTGCTAGTCAAGTGAGTTTTACTTATGTGATCTCCGGAGACTCCTTGTCCCACGTGTGTAAAGGTGACAGTGTGTGCACCGTGTGGGTCTCTTAGGCTATATTTCACAGAATACTTATTCACTTTTATGAATGGCATAGTGAAGTGCTTATTTATATCTCTTTATGATTGCAATGTGTTTTGTATCACAATATATCTGTGTGCTACTCTAGTGATGTTATTAAAGTAGTTTATTCCTCCTGCACGGTGTAATGGTGACAGTGTGTGCATCGTGTAGTACTTGGCGTAGGCTATGATTGTGATCTCTTGTAGATTATGAAGTTAACTATTGCTATGATAGTATTGATGTGATCTATTCCTCCTTTCGTAGTGTGAGGTGACAGTGTGCATGCTATGTTAGTACTTGGTTTGGTTATGTTGATCTGTTATGCACTCTAAGGTTATTTAAATATGAACATTGAATATTGTGGAGCTTGTTAACTCCTACATTGAGGGTTCGTGTAATCCTACAGTTATTAGTATTCATCATCCAACAGAGGGTGTAGAGTCAACATCTATTTATTTATTACATTATGTGATCAATGTTGAGTGTCCACTAGTGAAAGTATGATCCTAGGCCTTGTTCTAAATGCATACAGCTGCTTGTTTACTGTTCTACTGCATGTTTACTTCTGCAATATTACTACCATCAACTGCACGCTTGACACTTTTCTGGCGCCGTTACTACTACTCATATTCATTCATACCACTTGTATTTCACTATCTCTTAGCGAACTAGTGCACCTATTAGGTGTGTTGGGGACACAAGAGACTTCTTGCTTTGTGGTTGCAGGGTTGCAGGAGGGATATCTTTGACCTCTTCCTCTGGGTTCGATAAACCTTGGGTGATCCACTTAAGGGAAACTTGCTGTTCTACAAACCTCTGCTCTTGGAGGCCCAACACGTACAAGAATAGAAGCACCGTAGACATCAAGCACTTTTAAAGTTGCCGTTGCGGGGGAGGAAAGGTAAAAGGCACTCATACTCGGTCCCAGTAACTGAACTTTTCTTGCCGTTGTGTGTGTAAAGCTATTTCCTTTAGATCCTGCAATTGCATCTTTTTGTTTCTTGTTTACACTAGTTAGGCATAATGGACAACAATGAGCTTCTTATTCTATTTCCTGATTTAAGATATGGATGGTTTGATCGAAAATTAAAAAACCTATGGAACATATTAGTATGAACACTTTGAATACCATTGTTGCTAATGATATAGAAAATTCTAAGCTTGGGGAAGCTGACTTTGATGAGCATGATATTTTTAGTCCCCCAAGCATTGAGGAGAAAATTTACTTTGATGATACTTTGCCTCCTATTTATGATGATTATAATGATAGTAGTCTTTTAGTACCGCCTATTATGGAGGATAAATTTGATTATGATTACAATATGCCTCTATTGATGATGAGAATAATAATGATAGCTACTTTGTTGAATTTGCTCCCACTATTACCAATAAAATTGACTATGCTTATGTGGAGGGTAATGATACTTTTATGCATGTGAATAAAGATGTTTTATGTGATACTTATATTGTTGAGTTTGCTCATGATGCTACTGAAAGTTATTATGAGAGAGGAAAATATGGTTGTAGAAATTTTCATGTTACTAAAACACCTCTCTATATGCTGAAATTTTTGAAGTTACTCTTGTTTTATCTTTTTATGCTTGTTACTTTGCTCTTCATGAACTTGTTTATTTACAAGATTCCTTTGCATAGGAAGCATGTTAGACTTAAATGTGTTTTGAATTTGCTTTTTGATGCTCTCTTTTGTTTCAACTCTTATTTCTTGAGAGTGCATCATTGAAATTACTGAGCCCATCTTAATGGCTATAAAGAAAGCACTTCTTGGGAGATAACCCATGTGTTTATTTTACTACAGCAATTTTTGTTTTGTCGAGTCTTGGAAGTTGTTTACTACTGTAGCAACCTCTTCTTATCATATTTTTGTGCCAAGTAAAGTCTCTATGGTAAAGTTGATGCTAGATTTGGATTGCTGCGCAGAAACAACATTCTTTATGTCACGAATTCGTGCAGAAGTCTCTGTAAAAAAATCAAAAAAATCTGCAAATTTACGTGTGTGATCCTCAGATATGTACGCAACTTTCATTAGTTTTGAGTTTTTCCGTTTGAGCAAGTTAAGTGCCCCTTCAGGTTCGTCTTTACGGACTGTTCTGTTTTTGACAGATTCTGCCTTTTATTTCGCATTGCCGCTTTTGTTAAGTTGAATGAGTTTCTTTGTTCCATTAACTTTTAGAAGTTTTGTGCAATGTCCAGAAGTGTTAAGAATGATTGTGTCACCTCTGAACATGTGAATTTTTGATTGTGCACTAACCCTCTAATGAGTTTGCTTAAAGTTTGGTGTGGAGGAAGTTTCAAGGGTCAAGAGGAGGATGATATACTATGATCAAGAAGAGTGAAGAATCTAAGCTTGGGGATGCCCCGTGTGGTTCATCCCTGCATATTTTAAGAACCCAAGCGTCTAAGCTTGGGGATGCCCAAGGCATCCCCTTCTTAATCGATAATTTATCGGGTTTCTTCTCTTGAAACTATATTTTTATTCGGTCACATCTTATGTACTTTACTTGGAGCGTCTGTTGCTTTTGTTTATGTTTTGTTTGAATAAATGCTTGTGTGGGAGAGAGACACGCTCCGCTGGTTCATATGAACACATGTGTTCTTAGCTTTTAATGTTCATGGCGAAGGTTGAATCTTCTTCGTTAAATTGTTATATGGTTGGAATCAAATGCTACATGTAGTAATTCTAAAATGTCTTGAATAATTTGATACTTGGCAATTGTTGTTCTCATGTTTAAGCTCTTGCATCATATACTTTGCACCCATTAATGAAGAAATACATAGAGCTTGCTAAAATTTGGTTTGCATATTTGGTCTCTCTAAAGTCTAGATAATTTCTAGTATTGAGTTTTGAACAACAAGGAAGACGGTGTAGAGTCTTATAATGTTTACAATATGTCTTTTATGTGAGTTTTGCTGCACCGGTTCATCCTTGTGTTTGTTTCAAATAACCTTGCTAGCCTAAACCTTGTATCGAGAGGAATACTTCTCATGCATCCAAAATCCTTGAGCCAACCACTATGCCATTTGTGTCCACCACCTACCTACTACATGGTATTTCTCCGCCATTCCAAAGTAAATTGCTTGAGTGCTACCTTTAAATTTCCATCATTCGCCTTTGCAATATATAGCTCATGGGATAAAATAGCCTTAAAAACTATTGTGGTATTGAATATGCACTTATGCACTTTATCTCTTATTAAGTTGCTTGTTGTGCGATAACCATGTTCCTGGGACGCCATCAACTCTTTGTTGAATATCATGTGAGTTGCTATGCATGTTCGTCTTGTCTGAAGTAAGGGCGATTTCACAATCAAATGGTTTGAGTATGCATCTTGTTAGAGAAGAACATTGGGCCGCTAACTAAAGCCATGAATCATGGTGGAAGTTTCAGTTTGGACATAAAACCTCAATCTCTTATGAGAATATTATTGTTGAAATTAAGCATTAAAAAGGAGTCCATTATCTGTTGTCTATGTTGTCCCGGTATGGGTGTCTAAGTTGAAGAATGATCAAAAGCGAGAAATCCAATGCGAAATTTCTCCTTAGACCCTTGTACCGGCATAGAGGTACCCCTTTGTGACACTTGGTTGAAACATATGTTATGCAATGATGATCAGTGTTAACCCAAGCTAATTAGGACAAGGTGCGGGCACTATTAGTACACTATGCATGAGGCTTGCAACTTGTAAGATATAATTTACATGATACATATGCTTTATTACTACCGTTGACAAAATTGTTTCAAGTTTTCAAAATAAAAGCTCTAGCACAAATATAGCAATCGATGCTTTCCTCTTTGAAGGACCTTTCTTTACTTTTATGTTGAGTCAGTTCACCTATTTCTCTCCACCTCAAGAAGCAAACACTTGTGTGAACTTGCATTGATTCCTACATACTTGCATATTGCACTTGTTATATTACTTTACATTGACAATATCCATGAGATATACATGTTATAAGTTGAAAGCAACTGAAACTTAATCTTCCTTTGTGTTGCTTCAATACCTTTACTTTGATTTATTGCTTTATGAGTTAACTCTTATGCAAGACTTATTGATGCTTGTCTTGAAGTACTATTCATGAAAAGTCTTTGCTTTATGATTCATTTGTTTACTCATGTCATTACCATTGTTTTGATCGCTGCATTCATTACATATGCTTACAATAGTATGATCAAGGTTATGATGGCATGTCACTTAAGAAATTATCATTGTTATCGTTTACCTACTCGAGGCGAGTAGGAACTAAGCTTGGGGATGCTTGATACGTCCCAAACGTATCTATAATTTCTTATGTTCCATGCCACATTATTGATGATATCTACATGTTTTATACACATTATATGTCGTTATTATGCATTTTCCGGCACTAACCTATTAACAAGATGCCGAAGAGCCAGTTGCTTTTTCTGCTGTTTTTGGTTTCAGAAATCCTAGTAAGGAAATATTCTCGGAATTGGACGAAATCAACGCCCGGGGTCCTATTTTTACACGAAGCTTCCGAAGACCGAGGGGAAAAGGAAGTGGGGCCACGAGGCGCCGCCACTAGGGCGGCGCGGCCCAGCCTTGGCCGCGCGGCCCTAGCGTGTGGGGCCCTCGTGTGGCCCCCGCGTTGCCCTTCCGCCTACTTAAAGTCTTGTCGCGAAACCCCGATCCGAGAGCACGATACGGAAAACCTTCCAGAGACGCCGCCGCCGCCAATCCCATCTCGGGGGATTCAGGAGATCGCCTCCGGCACCCGCCGGAGAGGGGAATCATCTCCCGGAGGACTCTTCACCGCCATGGTCGCCTCCGGAGTGATGAGTGAGTAGTTCACCCCTGGACTATGGGTCCATAGCGGTAGCTAGATGGTCGTCTTCTCCTTATGTGCTTCATTGTTGGATCTTGTGAGCTGCCTAACATGATCAAGATCATCTATCTGTAATGCTATATGTTGTGTTTGTCGGGATCCGATGGATAGAGAATACTATGTTATGTTAATTATCAATCTATTACCTATGTGTTGTTTATGATCTTGCATGCTCTCCGTTATTAGTAGAGGCTCTGGCCAAGTTTTTGCTCTTAACGCCAGAGGAGTATTTATGCTCGATAGTGGGTTCATGCCTCCATTAAATGTGGGACGTGACAGAAAGTTCTAAGGTTGTGGATGTCCTTTGCCACTAGGGATAAAACATTGATGCTATGTCCAAGGATGTAGTTGTTGATTACATTACGCACCATACTTAATGCAATTGTCTGTTGTTGCAACTTAATACTGGAAGGGGTTCGGATGATAACCTTGAAGGTGGACTTTTTAGGCATAGATGCATGTTGGATAGCGGTCTATGTACTTTGTCATAATGCCCAATTAAATCTCACAATACTTATCATATCATGTATGTGCATTGTCATGCCCTCTCTATTTGTCAATTGCCCGATGTAATTTGTTTACCCAACATGCTATTTATCTTATGGGAGAGACACCTCTAGTGAGCTGTGGACCCGGTCCTATTCTTTACATCGCATACAATCTGCAATTGTTCTTTCTTGTTTTCGCAAACAATCATCTTCCACACAATACGGTTAATCCTTTGTTACAGCAAGCCGGTGAGATTGGCAACCTCACTGTTTCGTTGGGGCAAAGTACTTTGGTTGTGTTGTGCGGGTTCACGTTGGCGCCGGAATCCTGGTGTTGCGCCGCACTACATCCGCCGCCATCATCAACGTGCTTATTGGCTCCTCTGTTTAGATAAACCTTGGTTTCTTTCTGAGGGAAAACTTGCTACTGTGTGCATCATACCTTCCTCTTGGGGTTCCCAACGAACGTGTGTGTTACACGCCATCAGAGCCCATCATTAAAGTAAAGGTCAATGATTTTGATTGTAATGCTTTATGTGATCTTGGTGCAAGTATTTCTGTTATGCCTAAGAAAATCTATAATATGCTTGACTTGCCACCATTGAAAAATTGTTATTTGGATGTTAATCTTGCTGATAATTCTATAAAGAAACCTTTGGGGAGGATTGATAATATTCACATTACGGTTAACAATAACCTTGTCCCCGTTGATTTTGTTGTCTTGGATATCGAATGCAATGCATCTTGTCCTATTGTTTTGGGAAGACCCTTTCTTCGAACTGTTGGTGCTATTATTGATATGAAAGAAGGAAATATTAAGTATCAATTCCCTCTCAAGAAAGGTATGGAACACTTCCCTAGAAAGAGAATGAAGTTGCCTTTTGATTCTATTATTAGAACAAATTATGATGTTGATGCTTCTTCTCTTGATAATACTTGATTTGCACTTTTTGCGCCTAGGAAAGGCGTTAAAGAAAAGCACTTCTTGGGAGATAACCCATGTTGTTTTATATTTATTTTACTACTGTTTTGTTGTGTCTTGGAAGTTGTTACTACTGTAGCAACCTCTCCTTATCATGTATTGTTGTGCCAAGTAAAGTCTCTAATAGAAGGTTGATACTAGATTTGGATTTCTGCGCAGAAACAGATTTCTTATCTGTCACGAATTCGCGTTTTTCTCTCTGTAGAAGAATCAAAAAAATCTGCCAAAATTCATGCGTGATCCTCAGATATGTACGCAACTTTCATTAGTTTTGAGTTTTTCATCTGAGGCATGTTAAGTGCCTCTAAAAAATTCGTCTTTACGGACTATTCTGTTTGTGACAGATTCTATTTCGCATTGCCTCTTTTACTGTGTAGAGTGGATTTCTTTGTTCCATTAACTTTTAGTAGCCTTGGGCAATGTCCAGAAGTGTTAAGAATGATTGTGTCCTCTCTGAACATGTGAATTTTTGATTATGCACTAACCCTCTAATGAGTTTATTTTGAGTTTGGTGTGGAGGAAGTTTTCAAGGGTCAAGAGAGGAGGATGATATAATATGATCAACAAGAGTGAAAAGTCTAAGCTTGGGGATGCCACCGTTGTTCATCCCTGCATATTTCAAGAAGACTCAAGCATCTAAGCTTGGGATGCCCAAGCATCCCCTTCTTCATCAACAATATCAGGTCACCTCTAGTGAAACTATATTTTTATTCCGTCACATCTTATGTTCTTTACTTGGAGCGTCTGTTTGTTTTTGTTTTTGTTTTTGTTTGAATAAAATCGGATCCTAGCATTCCTTGTGTTGGAGAAAGACACGCTCCGCTTTCATATGAACTGATGTTCTTAGCTTTTACTTTAATGTTCATGGCGAAGGTTGAAAACCGCTTCGTTGATTGCTATTTGGTTGGAAACAGAAAATGCTTCATGTGGTAATTGGTATATGGTCTTGAATAATTTGATACTTGGCAATTTTTTTGAGCTCTCATAGATCATGTTTAAGCTTTTGCATCATGTAGTTTAAACCTATTAGTGGAAAACTACCGTAGAGCTTGTTGAAATTTGGATTGCATGATTGATCTCTAAGGTCTAGATATTTTCGGTAAAAGTGTTTGAGCAACAAGGAGGCAGTGTAGAGTCTTATAATGCTTGCAATATGTTCTTATGTAAGTTTTTCTACCGGTTCATACTTGTGTTTGCTTCAAACAACCTTGCTAGCCAAAGCCTTGTACTGAGAGGGAATGGTTCTCGTGCATCCAAAACCTTGAGCCAAAACCCATGCCATTTGTGTTCACCATAACTACCTACTATGTGGTATTTCTCTTCCATTCCAAGTAAATTGCTTGCGTGCTACCTTTAAAATTTCATTCCTTGTCTTTGCAATACATAGCTCATGGGAAAATAGCTTAAAAACTATTGTGGTATTGAATATGTAACTTATGTATCTTATTTCTTATAAGTTGCTTGTTGAGTGGTAACCATGTTTCTGGGGACGCCATCAACTTTTACACCTTTGTTGAATATCATGTGAGTTGCTATGCATGTTCGTCTTGTCTGAAGTAAGGGTGATTTATCATGATTAAATGGTTTGAGTATGCATATTGTTAGAGAAGAACATGGGCCGCCAACCAAAGCCATGTATCATGGTGGAAGTTTCAGCTTGGACATTAATCCTCAATCTCTTATGAGAATATTATCTGTTGTTGAATGCTTAAGCATTAAAGAGGAGTCCATTATCTGTTTTCTATGTTGTCCCGGTATGGATGTCCTCAAGTTGAGATCTATCAAAACTGAGAAATCAAATGCAATCTATCTCCTTGGACCTTTGTACAGGTGGCATAGAGGTACCCCTTTGTGACACTTGGTTGAAACATATGTAATGCAATGATAATCCATGGAAATCCGAGCTAATTAGGACAAGGTGCGGGCACTATTGGTATTCGATGCATGAGGCTTGCAACTTATAGGAGGTTTTATGCATAACACATATGAATTATTACTACCGTTGACAAAATTGTTTCCATGTTTTCAAAATAAAAAGCTCTAGCACATGAGTAATCCATGCTTCCCTCTGCGAAGGGTCTTTCTTTTACTTTATGTTGAGTCAGTTTACCTACTTCTTTCTATCTTAGAAGCAAACACTTGTGTCAACTGTGTGCATTGATTCTTACATGTTTACTTATTGTACTTGTTATATTGCTTTATGTTGACAATTATCCATGAGATATACATGTTACAAGTTGAAAGCAATTGCTGAAACTTAATCATCCTTTGTGTTGCTTCAAAACCTTCTATTAAGAATCTATTGCTTTATGAGTTAACTCTTATGCAAGACTTATTGATGCTTGTCTTGAAAGTACTATTCATGAAAAGTCTTTGCTATATGATTCGGTTGTTTAGTCATTATCTTTACTATTGCTTCGAATCACTTCATTCACTTCATATGCTTACAATAGTATTGATCAAGATTATAGTAGCATGTCACTTCAGAAATTATCCTTGTTATCGTTTACCTACTCGAGGCGAGTAGGAACTAAGCTTGGGGATGCAGATACGTCTCAAACGTATCTATAATTTCTTATGTTCCATGCTAGTTATATGAGAATACTCACATGTTTTACATACACTTTACATCACTTTGATGCATTTTCGGCACTAACCTATTAACAAGATGCCGAAGCGCAGTTCCTGTTTTCTGCTGTTTTGGTTTCGAAATCCTACACGAAATATTCTCGGAATTGGACGAAACAAAAGCCCACGGTCTTATTTTCCACAGACCTTCCAGAAGTCGAAGAGGAGACGAAGAGGGGCGATGAGGCGGCCACACCCTAGGGCGCGGCCCCTCTGGGCGTGCCGCCCTATGGGGTGGGCCCTCGGGCGTGACTCTGCCCCTCGCCTATATATTCTCCGTCGCGAAAACCCTATTATCGAGGCACGATACGAGAAAAGTTCCAGACGCCGCGCCGCCAATCCCATCTCGGGGTTGGAGATCGCCTCCGGCACCTGTGAGGGGAATCATCAGGAGGGCTCTACATCACCATGCCCGCCTCCGGATTGATGCGTGAGTAGTTCATCCTTGGACTATGGGTCCATAGCGGTAGCTAGATGGTTGTCTTCTCCTCTTGTGCTATCATGTTTAGATCTTATGAGCTGCCTATCATGATCAAGATCGTCTATTTGTAATGCTACATGTTGCGTTTGTTGGGATCTGTTGAATATGGAATACTATGTCAAGTTGATTAATTGATCTATCATATATGTGTTGTTTATGTTCTTGCATGCTCTCCTTGCTAGTAGAGGCTCTGGCCAAGTTGATACTTGTAACTCCAAGAGGGAGTATTTATGCTCGATAGTGGGTTCATGCCTCCATTGAATCTGGGACAGTGACAAAAAGTTCTAAGGTTGTGGATGTCTTGTTGCCACTAGGGATAAAACATCAATGCTTTGTCTAAGGATATTTGTGTTGATTACATTACGCCCCATCTTAATGCAATCGTCTGTTGTTTGGAACTTATCTTGGAAGGGGTGCGGATGCTAACCCGAAGGTGGACTTTTTAGGCATAGATGCATGCTTTGGATAGCGGTCTATATTTGTCGTAATGCCTAATTAAATCTCATAGTAGTCATCATGATATGTATATGCTCTCTATTTGTCAATTGCCCAGATGTAATTTGTTCACCCAACATGCTATTTATCTTATTGGAGAGACACCACTAGTGAACTGTGGACCCCGGTCCATTCTTTTACATCTGAAATACAATCTACTGCAATCTCTGTTCTCTGTTGTTCATCGCAAACAAACATCATTCTCCACACCATACGTTTAATCCTTTGTTTTCATCAAGCCGGTGAGATTGACAACCTCACTGTTAAGTTGGGGCAAAGTATTGTGATTGTGTTGTGCAGGTTCCACGTTGGCGCAATCCCTGGTGTTGCGCCGCACTACACTTCACCAACAACCTTCACGTGGACTTCATCTCCCTGGTTCGATAACCTTGGTTTCTTTCTGAGGGAAAACTTGCTGCTGTACGCATCACACCTTCCTCTTGGGGTTCCCAACGGACGTGTGCTTCACGCGCCATCAATGAGCAAGGGTTTGTTCATTAATATCCTCCACGGCGTTCGAGAGTTCGACCCCTACTTCATGCTCAAGCACGACACTGCCGGGTTCTCGTCGATTCAGAAGTGCACCGCCGCCATGAGAATGCTTGCATACTGAGCACCTGCGATACACAGGACGACTACCTTCGCAGAGTGAGTCTACTGCCATTGAGTGCATGTACAAGTTTTGTCGAGCTGTGGTGGGAAAGTTTGGCAAATACTACTTGAGAGGGCCAACTGAGGAAGAGACTGCAAGGATCATGGCACAAAATGCTGCCAGAGGATTTCCTGGAATGCTTGGAAGCATCGATTGCATGCACTGGTCATGGAAGAACTGCCCGTTTTCCTGGCAATGTATATACAAAGGGCGTAATGGATATTGCAGTGTGGTGCTCAAAGTTGTGGCAGATTATGACCTGTGGATTTCACATTCTTTCTTTGTCATGGCGGGATCACACAATGCCATCAACGTGTTGCAGTCTCCGGTGTCCAGCAAACTAGTGGAAGGGCATGCTCCACCATGCAACTATGAGATCAATGGCCACCAATATACCAAAGGCTATTATCTAGCCGATGGTATATATCCAAAATGTGCCACTTTTCTCAAAACAATCTCGGCTCCATCATGTCAGAATAATTGCCACTTTGCTTCGCGATAGGAGGCTTGCAGGAAGGATGTCGAGCGGGTATTTGGTGTGCTTCAAGCTCAATTTACAATTATTCGGTACCCTGCTCTAAGCTGGTCTGACGACCAAATGTGGGAGGTGATGCAGGCTTGTGTGATCATGCACAACATGATCATCGAGGATGACCGCAAGAATCATGTTAGGTCACATGTTGGTCCCTATGAGTGTCAGGGCCCTCTTGCGGAGGTTGATCATGTGTTGCCTGCAGATTTTGCTGATTTCCTTACCATGCACGCAGAGATCCGTTACAACAATGTTCACGAGCAACTTTAAAATGATATCGTTGAGCATATGTGAAGGATCAAAGGATTATCAGCAAATGCCACGACACATTGATCTAGCCCAATTTATTACATTTGTTTAGTTGTTTTATTGTTTATTGTATTTTAATTTGAAAACAATCTCGGCAAACATATTTATTTGTATGCTATGTTTAATAAATAGTTGTATTTTCGAAAACCTATAATTTTTTGGCTGGTGTTTGCGGAGTGCTTGTTGGAGCAGCGTCCCCAAACGTGGCAAGAACAAAACACGTCCACCAAAGGCTCGATCGGGGGCCGTTTGGGATGCTTTGGGACGCGGCGAGATGCTCTAAAAATGTTAGTATATGTGGCGATAAATGTGACTTCTGCGCTTGCACGGATCAAATATTCTGTTTTAGGATTTCGATTTACGGGATCTAAACGACCTGTGGGCCGGCACCATCTAAAGGTATAATAGATGCCCCCCATGGGGGTCTCACAGAGATCCTCACTTCTGGATCGTCGGATCTTTCCATCAGCTGCATCTGAACCGTTTATTTTGGGCATAAAGCGAGTGTTCCGATTGGCCCTCCCGCTAGCTAACCCATGAAACGGCCATGTGTTACCCGCCGGCATGCATGAGGTCCCACTTCCGTCCGGGCCCGCACGTCGGTCACTTGCGGTGGATTTCGTTGATCGGGGCTCATCGTCCGGGCGTGGAAAAGATCTCCACCCGCAGGGGTAGATTCGGTATTTCCTCGCGTGGTGATCGGATGAGACAAAACTTCAGCCCATGGTCCAGAAACCTACCCATTCGTGCGCTCGCTCGCTCCCCCAATCCCCTCTCGTTTACTCCCCCCCCAATCTCCTCGTTCTTCCACCGCCGCCTCCCACCTCCTGCTCCACGCCGTCGTCGGCCTCCTCTCCGGCGAACCGCCGTCGCTCGCGTCCTCCCGCTCTGGATCATGAAGACCAAGGACGAGCGGTGAGCCATCCAAGAAAGAGCGGCTCTGGCTCGCATGGCCGGCCGCGCTCGCCTCGTCTTCCTCGGCTCCGGCGAGGCAGGGCCATGGATGTCGGCCGCGGTCTTCCTCCGCGGAGCGCTGGCCGTACCTCGCCGCCTCTTGCCTTTTCCCCTCGCCCCCACATACACATCTCTCCTCGTTGCCCCCAACTCACTCGTGGTGGATCTTAGGGAGTAGGATGAGGGAGGCCACGGCTGTGGAGGGAGGAGGACGAGGTGGCCGAGCTCAGGAGGGGATGGGCTTCCATGGCCACCATCGCGACCGGGTGCGCCACATCCTTCTCCTCCCACATGTGCTCCTGTGCCTCCTCTCCCACTGCATCATCCTCTCTCTCTCTCTCTCTCTCTCTCTCTCTCTCTCTCTCTCTGATCCACTCACAGATAGCTCCAAAATCCCAACCCACCTAGACGTCTTCTCCTTTGGATTTAGTAGTTTCAAATTCATTCAGGATTCTTGATTTTGTTCTTCATTTTTCCTACTTGCAATGAATCGAATTTGTTTATTTGACCATTAATTGTTTGGTACTTGTTAATTGTTAGATCCAGAAGTTAACTGGGCAGAGCTCTTGGTGGTGCTTTTGGGGTTATTGAAAGATCGAGATGTCGCCTAGAGGGGGGTGAATAGGCAATTACAAACTCTTGCGGATTTGTCTTGTAAGAATGCGGAATTAAACTATCGTTTAGTTTACAAGCACAAACCCTAAATATGCTAAGCTCAACTAAGTGTAACAATAGCAACTAGAGCTAAGCAAGATAGGCACAAGATATATGTAGCACAAGTGATAGCAAGATATATGTACTTCAAGCACGATGGCTATCACAAGGAAAGAGAGCTCGGGTATAGAAATAACCGAGGCACGCGGAGACGAGGATGTATTCCCGTGTTCCCTTGCTTTGCAACAAGGTACGTCACGTTTGGAGGAGTGGAGGTCCCACGAAGGATTCCCCGCGCCACGAAGGCTCACCCTATTCTCCGAACCACACCCACGAAGGATAATGGCCCTTTCCTTATGGTTAGCTTTTCCTCCGCTCCGGAGATGGCAAGCTCCACAACCACTTCACAAGCTCCACGAAGGAGAAGCCCGGGCCCCTTCACAATCTTCCACGAAGAGATCACCGGGACACCAACCAAGCCAACTAGGAGGTCACCCTCCAAGAGTAACAAGCTCACGGTCTCTCACTCGAACAAATCGTGGTGGAGAGCTCAACACTATGCAATGATGCAAAGCAAGAACACCGGAGGTGTTCAAGTCCTTCACACTCAAATCCCACCAAAGCAACAAATGCTAGGATGAGATTGGAGAGGAAGAACAAGGGGAAAAGTCAACCAAAGACTCCAAGATCTAGATCCCAAGAGATTCCCTCACTTAGAGAAGAAATGGTTTGGTGGAAGTGTAGATCTAGATCTCCTCTCTCAAATCCTCAAATATGAGCAAGAATGGTTGGAGGAATCAAGGGAGAGAGCAACTTCTTCAAATGCAACAATGGAGGTGAGAGAAAGGGGAAGAAGTTGTTGTCTCAAGGTAGGAGAAAGGTATTTATAGTGGGGGAAGAAGAAATAACCGTTGGGGAGAAAACCGGGTGAAAATCGCATTAAAATCGGGCAAAAGGTGCGGGCCGGGCCGAGCCGGTGGCCGAGCTGGCTGGGAGGCGGCGGCGCCGGTCGACCGGCCCAAACCGGGCGGCAGGTGCGGGCAGGCGCGGAAAGGCCTTAGGCGCGGAGGGCGGCCAGGCCGCGCGCGCTGCGGCCCCGGCAGCGCATGGGCGCGCGGGCGGGCGCGGAGCGCCGGGCCGCGCGTGGGCCACGGACGGAGAAGCGGCGGTCAAGACCGGTCGGACCGGGAGGAAGCTGGGCTGGCCGGCGCGTGGGCCTGGCCGCCCGGTCGACCGAGTGGGCCGGCGTGCGGCCGGCGGGCGGGCGGCAGCCGGGCAGCCGTCCCCTTTTTCTTTTTCTTTTTCTTTTTCTTCTTTTACCTTTTCTTTAATAACTATTGCTCCCGAACTCCGATTGACATGAAACTAATTTCGTTGGAAAGATAACAACAAATGCTATCCAATAGAAAGTGCAAACTCATGAAACTGTAGGAGGGGATTTTATCATGAATATAAAAGGGTAGAACCTTATATCATGAATAACCGGTAAAATCACCCAACCTCGAAAACGCAATAGAAGATGCATTTCCGTTTTCGATGAACTTGGGCTTGTTGTAAAGCTAGCAACAAGCTCAAGAACCTCACATAGAGAAACACCAAGAAGCAATAAGGATATGCAAAGTATGCAAAGGATTGAGCTCCCTAGGACGATGTGATCAAGTTACTCAACCGAAAGCCCCTCTTAATAGTGCGGCTATCTATCCTATAATCCGGTCTCCCAACATCCACCTTGAGACCGGTAAAAGGAAAACCTAGCAAGGCCATACCTTTGCCTTGCGCATCCCGCTTGATCTTGATGATAACTCTTCAAGCTTCACTCAAGCCGGAATGCCTCACTTGACCAATGTTGCTTCGTGAAGACTCACAAATGCTCCCCATACACTATGATGGGAAAGCTCCATTGATACACATCTTCATTAGTCCATTATCACCAAATGGATGGCAAGCTTCAAGCATGTGATTCACTTGAGATGCTCATCTTGAACTTGCCCAACTCAACCTTGTATCTTCACATACTCACATAAGATAGAGCATGGCTAATATTGAGTTCCACATAAGAACTCCATCTTCATTTCTTCTTATTGATCATATCACATATATATATCTTCATACCGATGATCTTGATGCCAATACACAAGATATACCTTTATCTTCATGGCATCCATACTTGAATCCAACACATGGAGAGCAAGTAGTACCTATGGAATATTCCTTCATATAAACTCAATGAAAACATTAGTCCATAGGGGTTGTCATTAATTACCAAAACCACACATAGGGGCAATGTACCCTTACAATCTCCCCCATTTTGGTAATTGATGACAACCACAATAAGAGGGTTTATATAATGAATATTAGTGACAAGTACGCAACTTATCCGAGAATAAGTTGTATACAAGAGGTTGTATTTGATATGGTCAAGTAACACAAAGCTACTAGCCCATATCAAAACCGGCTCTACTCACACAACTACAACAAATGCAATGGATGTGAGTAGAACCAATATATATAGAGAAAACTCCCCCACAATGTATGCACGTGTGATGAACATGAATTCATTGCATACATTGTCAAGATTAACCTTTGGGATAGTTTCCACTATATATATACAACCATGCAAGACATATAAATATGGAATGCATGAGAGGCAAAACACTTAAGCACAAACCAAACTTAAGTATAAAACCATTCCCTTAAACCCTCTAAACTTCTCCCCCATTGGCATCGATTGTCAAAATGGGTGAAAAATTTAGAAGGCCAATATAATGTGAGTTCCTCCCCAAAGTGTGCACTTCTCATAATTTGAGTGGAATCAAGTGCACATATCCAATGATGAATACTTGAAGGAAGTCAAACTATATTGAGGATCAAAGATTGCATAAAGATAACATGGTGAAGTGAGCTTCAACAAGTAAAGCAAGCAATCAAAGATCCAATTGGACAAACAAAGATATCATGATAAGAGAGATATAGTGCTTCTAAAAATAAGAAAGCTCCCCAAGGTTCGTGCACAATTTATAATGTTTGCATTTGAATGTAATATGCACAAACATGGAATCCTCACTCCCTATATATCATTTAGAACATAACTAAGATAAAGAGAGTATGCTTATCAAGAACAACTTTAGTCCAACAATTACGAGATATGAGTGCATGAAGAAAATAAATAAACCAAGCACTCATAAATTTTCTTTACCAACCCACTAAAAACAAAAGGGGTAAAAGATGGTCGGCAAAGAACAAGGATATCAAGATGATGGATTAACGCTCTTATGTATATGAGTTTCTAAAGTGGACAAGGTGATCCATAAAGAAACATGCACACACAAGAGGTTAACAAAATAGATAAGACAAGATATCCAAGATGAAGTCATAAAATATACCAAAGGATGTTTGCTTAAGAAGCATATATAGCCTATGGCTCCAATTTTCACTTATGGTATATGAATGAACTTCAACCAAGTTAAACCTCAAAAACATCACAACTAACAATAAGGGAAATAGAGCTAGTTGGAGTGTTTTGAGAAAGGCAACAAGTATCATAAATATGGATTTATTTCGCAATTTCATCAATATTGCACATAAGAGCTCTTTGAGGAATTGATATGCAATAAATTGCTAGAGGGCATATTTGGGTAGGTGAATCATAAACATGATGTATATATATTCCCAACATATGCATCTTCTCAAATTACTCAAATGTACAATAAAAAGTTTTACTTTAAAAATGAGTTTTCAAGAACCGCAATATTTTTGAAATAAATAATTTCATGCCAAGATACAACCTACAAGAGGTTGAATGCTATATGAGAATGCATGAATAAGATACTTGTTACCGAGATAGCAATGACTTGATGTAGTAGATAAGAGTTCATCGATCATCCTAGCTTGACTCCAATTCTCATATGGTGACAACACCTTCCTTATAGATGAGACAAGCCTCCATTGCATCTCCAATGTACCTAAAACATTATTCAAGTACATCTTGGTCCCCAAACTTATTGGGTCCAACATGGTTAGACTAACCACAATATATAGGACACACTCCATATAAACATGTGCATATTTAGATGAAGTTTGAATTTCATGCACATCTTAGCCATTTAGGATTTGATGGAGTATATCCTACATAATGGATCAAAAGAAAGCAAGCATGCTACAAGTATAAACAAATTACATATAAGCATGCACCAAAACCTTTAAAGATCCAAGAAAGATATACTTTGGACAAAACACCAAAAGAATTAAATAAGGCATAGAGGTGCCACAAAACAAATTTGTTGTCCAAGTTATATCTAAGAAGCAAATCTCAAAAGATTTGTTCAACAAAGTTCAACAAATGAACTAAGAAGAAACCATTGAGCATAAAGGATGAAATAAAGCAAACATGCTCAAAGATTTATCTCATTCAACAAATAAAGCATAGAAGAAGGAATGAGATAGCAAAACTCCCAAAGGAGCAAGGTTCGAACAAATAAACCAAACCCACTACACTTTTCACAATGGCACAATGTACCGTAAGGAAAAGGTATGTATTCCAAAACAAACACTTGATATGAATCAAGGGGATTTATCAAAAGATTTTTCAAAGGGACAAGGAAGACATATGGGAGCTATAAAGATTTCTTGGAAATAAGATAAGGAAGTAAGAAACAATCCAAGGTGAAGATGATCCAAAAATTCAACCACATACAAGGTTATCAATTGTCAAAGACAATGAGTATATTGGAAATAATTTCCGGTGGAGTATTGACAATGATAGTAAGGATCAACTTCACAATAAAAGGCATAGGATAAGTATATAGAATTATGCACTATGCACGGATGAAGATTCTTGATAGCTTCAACTAGTCACACAATCACGCACGGCAATGATTAGAATAACTTGAAGCAAACGGTGTCCCAAATAAGATATAGAGATATGTATTTGAGGAAAAACCGCACCAAGAATTTCATATTCAAACAAGAGCCCACAAGATGAGTAAAAAAGGATTTTTATTAGGAATGGAGCTTGTTTGAGCAAACATGCCACCTAGGAACAAGATAGTTAAGAGTATCAACTCTAAGTGGCATAACCTCATATGTTCACATTTTCTAGGCTTGTGATATGTACAAAACATATTACTCCCCCATAATGTGATAAAACATTTCTTCTAAAACAAGAGGCAACTAAAATTCAACTAGAGATGATTAATGGATATTTTAGAATTTGAATTTCTCATGAGTATGACACACCACATAGTGACTAGATAATCTTGCAATATCAATACTAAGTGGTGGTACCCATGTACACATTTTTAAAGAAAGAGAGATGCACAAAGCATATCACTCCCCCAAAATGGGATGTTCCATTAATCACTTCAAAGAGAGCCAAATAAGATATCATCAAGATGCATTAGGCTCCAAAACAATACACAAGTATATGATGAGTCAAACAAACATACTTGAATACACAAGATAGGTAAGTAAGACACAACACATACACACAAATATTTGGTACAAAACCAAACATGCAAAGGGGCAAGTAACTTACAATAAATATGATGAGTTGAAGTATAAGTTACCGCAAAGAGGAACATTGGATATAAGATATAGATGATAATCCATATGACTTGGCTTGGTCAAAATATAATATATGAAGATCCCTTAATTCTTCATGAAGTAGCCAAGTCTCCAATGACCTCAATATGTACCTATTGATCACGTTTGAGCTTGTTGGTCCCCAACCAAGTTGGGTCCTAAGAGGTTAGTCACAATAGGCTTGGCAACCCAAATGGTTCTTTTCTTGAAGCCACTTTGAGTTCCAACAAACTTGGCAAACACATTGCCATCCTTATCCTTACCAAGAGAATAATCATTATCAACAATGATAGGGTTGGATAAGGTACCACTTAAACATGAAGAAGCAAAGTGCCCCTTCACACGGCATAAGTAGCAAGTGTTCCCCTTTCTATTCTTTATTGATTTCTTCTCTTGGGGAACAACATCTTGATTCTTCTTGGGAAGTGGCCTATCTTCAACTTGAGGTTGAGCATGAGCTTGACCTTGACCTTGTGGCCGTTTCCCTTGTTGTTTCTCACTCAAGTGCTTCTTCTTCTTCAATGGGCATGATCTAACATGATGCCCTTCAACCTTGCACTTGAAGCAAACCAACTTGGCCGGATCCTTGACTTTGTCTTGGCCCTTCTTCTTGTTGTTCTTGCTCTTGGACTTGTTCTTGTTATTGGAGTTGAATCCAAGTCCACTCTTGTCATTGGGGGATTGTTGCACACTTAGCATCTTGTCAAGTGTGGATTTCCCTTCATGACGCTTTTCCAAGTCTTTCTTCAAAGAAAGGACTTGGGCCTCGAGCTCTTTTATTTCCTCTACATGGTTAGTAGAAATACAAGTACTAGAGGAAGTAGAAGCTTCATTGTTAGAGCAACAAGGCAAGGCAAGTAATCCAACACAAGGTGTATCACTAGTTTGACTAGATGGATTACAAGGACTAGCACATGGCAATATAGCATTTGTAGTAGAGATTGTGCTAATGTCCACATGAGGCTCACAAGATGTTACCTTAGTGATACTAGCCTCATGAGCTAACTTTAGCCCATCATAGGAAATTAGAAGGTCATCATGAGAGCCCGAGAGCTTTTTATGACTTTCTTCCAATTCCCTATAATTGCTAGTTAGCAACTCAAGTTGAGCCCTTAACTCAACATTCTCCTTTAAGATAGATGCTTCACAAGAAGTAGAGTTAGTAGCACAAGCATCAACAACATTTTTCTCATTTTCATGCATATAGGATTCAATTTTTTGTGTAAGCATAAAATTAGTATGCTTCTCATCTTTTAGCTCATGCTTGAGGAGAGTGAATCTCATTTCCCCATTTTCAACATGGGACTCCAACTCCACTATGGTTTCCCTATATTTACTCAAGGTATCCATAGAGTGTTCGAGATTAGCACGAGCTTCTTTATTACCATGAAGAGAAGCATATACCATTGCCATATTATGCACCAAGATATTATATTCTTCATCATTATCATCATCATCACTCTCATCATTAGAGGAAGTGTTAGGAGTCAAAGTAGGAGATACCTTTGATCCATTTGCCATAAGGCACATGTGCATACCGGAGGATGAAGATGAAGAAATTCTTGAATCCTCATTTGAAAACATGTCTTGATCCATAGAGTGTTCGGTTTCCTCTACATTGTTAGTCAAACAACTAGAGGAGATAGAAGCATTTTGATTATGGGAGCAAGACAAGGCAAGCATATCATCATGGGATTTATGTGAGCAATTTACACATGATATGCGAGGACTATCAACACAAGCATGTAGATTATTTTCAATGCTAGATGTGTTTAAGTCCAAAGAGGAAGCATTGCAATGGGATAGAGATGAAGAATCATCACTATTGAGCACAATATCAACATTGCAATTTTCCTCACCACTCACCATATCATTACCTCGTGTCTTGCTACACGTTGGTGAAGTGGAAGAAGATGAGAACTCATCACGGCCGGAGGTGGAAGCAACTTGGAGCTCTTCATGATGTGAAGGGGAAGAGAGCTCCTCGGAGTCACCACCAACCAAATGAGAAGTGGATCCACCAAACATTTCCTTAAGCTTGATCCACATCTCATGAGACGATTTTCGCTTTATATATATCAAGAACCTATGAAAATCTGGTCTCAAAGAGAATACAAGCTCATTAGATACTTGAGCTTCAAGATGTAAGTTTTTCTCATCCTCTAAAGATAGATTTTGAGGGTCCATCGGAGGAGAAAAACCTACATCTAGAAATTGCTCAATGTTTGGACACAAGGTCCGAAGTTTGCAAAGCAAGCAATTTCGCCACAAAAGATAATTTGTGCCAACAAAGATAATTGTGTCATTGTGCACTAAGTTACTAGCCGACATCTTTACTCTCAAGGCGGTGAAGCCTTAAACAAGGAGAGACCTTGCTCTGATACCAATTGAAAGATCGAGATGTCGCCTAGAGGGGGGGTGAATAGGCAATTACAAACTCTTGCGGATTTGTCTTGTAAGAATGCGGAATTAAACTATCGTTTAGTTTACAAGCACAAACCCTAAATATGCTAAGCTCAACTAAGTGTAACAATAGCAACTAGAGCTAAGCAAGATAGGCACAAGATATATGTAGCACAAGTGATAGCAAGATATATGTACTTCAAGCGCGATGGCTATCACAAGGAAAGAGAGCTCGGGTATAGAAATAACCGAGGCACGCGGAGACGAGGATGTATTCCCGTGTTCCCTTGCTTTGCAACAAGGTACGTCACGTTTGGAGGAGTGGAGGTCCCACGAAGGATTCCCCGCGCCACGAAGGCTCACCCTATTCTCCGAACCACACCCACGAAGGATAATGGCCCTTTCCTTATGGTTAGCTTTTCCTCCGCTCCGGAGATGGCAAGCTCCACAACCACTTCACAAGCTCCACGAAGGAGAAGCCCGGGCCCCTTCACAATCTTCCACGAAGAGATCACCGGGACACCAACCAAGCCAACTAGGAGGTCACCCTCCAAGAGTAACAAGCTCACGGTCTCTCACTCGAACAAATCGTGGTGGAGAGCTCAACACTATGCAATGATGCAAAGCAAGAACACCGGAGGTGTTCAAGTCCTTCACACTCAAATCCCACCAAAGCAACGAATGCTAGGATGAGATTGGAGAGGAAGAACAAGGGGGAAAGTCAACCAAAGACTCCAAGATCTAGATCCCAAGAGATTCCCTCACTTAGAGAAGAAATGGTTTGGTGGAAGTGTAGATCTAGATCTCCTCTCTCAAATCCTCAAATATGAGCAAGAATGGTTGGAGGAATCAAGGGAGAGAGCAACTTCTTCAAATGCAACAATGGAGGTGAGAGAAAGGGGAAGAAGTTGTTGTCTCAAGGTAGGAGAAAGGTATTTATAGTGGGGGAAGAAGAAATAACCGTTGGGGAGAAAACGGGTGTCGCATTAAAATCGGGCAAAAAAGGTGCCCAGGCCGGCTGCCAGGCCGGTTGACCGGAGCCTGGGCTGGGAAGGCCGGCGGCCTGCCAGTCCGACCGGCCCAGCAACCGGGCGGGCAGATGCCGCTGGGCGGCGGAAAGGCCTTAGGCGCGCGGGGGAGCGGACCAGGCCGCGTGGGCGGCGGGCGGCCACGGCGCAGAGGCGCCGGCGGGGCCGGAGGGGCGCGGGCGGCGGACGGAGCGGCCAGTCAGGACCCGTCGGACCCGGGAGGAAGCTGAGCTGGCCGGGCGCGTGGGCCGGTGGCCGCCCGGTCGACCGAGTGGGCCGGCGTGCGGCCGCCAGCCGGCGGCAACCGGGCAGCGTCCTTTTTTTCTTTTCTTTTTCTTTTTCTTCTTTTACCTTTTCTTTAATAACTATTGCTCCCGAACTCCGATTGACATGAAACTAATTTCGTTGGAAAGATAACAACAAATGCTATCCAATAGAAAGTGCAAACTCATGAAACTGTAGGAGGGGATTTTATCATGAATATAAAAGGGTAGAACCTTATATCATGAATAACCGGTAAAATCACCCAACCTCGAAAACGCAATAGAAGATGCATGCGAACACCGTTTTCGATGAACTTGGGCTTGTTGTAAAGCTAGCAACAAGCTCAAGAACCTCACATAGAGAAACACCAAGAAGCAATAAGGATATGCAAAGTATGCAAAGGATTGAGCTCCCTAGGACGATGTGATCAAGTTACTCAACCGAAAGCCCCTCTTAATAGTGCGGCTATCTATCCTATAATCCGGTCTCCCAACATCCACCTTGAGACCGGTAAAAGGAAAACCTAGCAAGGCCATACCTTTGCCTTGCGCATCCCGCTTGATCTTGATGATAACTCTTCAAGCTTCACTCAAGCCGGAATGCCTCACTTGATCAATGTTGCTTCGTGAAGACTCACAAATGCTCCCCCATACACTATGATGGGAAAGCTCCATTGATACACATCTTCATTAGTCCATTATCACCAAATGGATGGCAAGCTTCAAGCATGTGATTCACTTGAGATGCTCATCTTGAACTTGCCCAACTCAACCTTGTATCTTCACATACTCACATAAGATAGAGCATGGCTAATATTGAGTTCCACATAAGAACTCCATCTTCATTTCTTCTTATTGATCATATCACATATATATATCTTCATATCGATGATCTTGATGCCAATACACAAGATATACCTTTATCTTCATGGCATCCATACTTGAATCCAACACATGGAGAGCAAGTAGTACCTATGGAATATTCCTTCATATAAACTCAATGAAAACATTAGTCCATAGGGGTTGTCATTAATTACCAAAACCACACATAGGGGCAATGTACCCTTACAGTTATAATCACCATCTTCATCAACCTGGATCATTTGTTGCAGGTACATCAAGGAACTACAATATGTGTCCAGCCTCCCAGTTTTGTAAGTTGATGATTATCACACTTCTAATATTTGGTATATATAATATACTTTTTACTCCTTTGATTAAAAAATGTGGAAATGCATTCCATGGCTAATAGAAACTAGAGAAGAGGCACAGTTAAATGTTCAGACATTTCTACTTGTATGAATCCATCCGTTCTTTACAGTTAGGTTTAATATTTAACTTGCTTCACCTGATGCTATGCTTTTCTACAAAACATGATGTAGTGATTCAGGTATTTGGCTGCTTATTAGTGAACTTCGGTACCGTTTATTGAACATTCGCATAGGGTATTCTATAAATTATATTCCATGAAAATTCAGATTTTGCAAATGGTTTTCAGGTTTCCTTAGTTGACTTGCTTGCTGGCAATTAGAGGAAATATATGTGTTTTAGGATTAGGTATACTTTGCAGATGCACGAGGCAGGACATTTTCTCTCTTTCATTTTGACGGTTCTATTTTTACATTGGCTAGGATCTTATTATGTCTGCTATGATCTTGCCTCTGGGACATTTTGATGCTTTCAAGCTGCAAATATACTTTTATGACCTTGTCTTCTAATTCTACTGTAGGTATGTAAGCTATGTTGCTTTTTCTTTTTCATGAGCAACACTCCTACTGGCTACGCACAGTGAATGTTTTGAACAGGTGCTAGAAAAATAAGCACTGTCAGTTACATGTAGTGTTCAGTTAATATTCAGGAATACCTCTCTTGGTTACTTCCTTGTCTCTGTATTGGTTTGTCTATGGACTGTAGGTCATGTCAGGGAGTGTGTTACATCACCAAGAGATCTTGGAAATGGTACGCTGAATACATTTGCTTCTTGGATTCTGGTTTCTTTTAATCTATTGGTGATGTATGGATCAATTTCATTCTGGTTTCCTTGTGATATTCCTAATATCTAAGATGCAAACTTGACCATGTGTTGACATTTTTGGCAGCTGGGTTATGGGAATAAGGAAAAAACTTTCAACCTTGATCCAAAGTAATTAATAAGAAAATCTGTATCATGTTTGCTATAGTAAACGGTTGTATAGCTACATAATAATACCAACAGATAGTATATCTCTCCTATTCTAGAAATGAATTCAGTATGAAAACAGACATGGGTCCGCACAATTCTAATGACTACTTTCGTGTTTGGTGAGTTATGAGTTTTCACTTTTGACTGATGCTTATGAACCAGATAATAGATAAATGAATGAGAGAAAGTGGCTCTATTATGGATTTTTATTTTGTCTTAATGCATGCTTTTTTTTATTCTAGGCCATTTGTTCAGCAATTTTTTTGCATGTTTGTTCCACCTTTTATCTAAATAAATATTTATAAATGTAAGAAGTAATATTGAACTTCCTACCATAGTGTTACTCCATTTTCCTAAGAAAGAAACGTGTCGTCTTTGGGGATTGCTGATTGTAGGTCTTTGAAACTACTCAGCTACCAATATTGGAAATGTAGGAAGATACAGTATGGGTATAAATCCCGTCAACTCAATTCCAGTATGTGCTTGTCTATTAAATTCAATCTCTGTTTTGTGACTGACATTCTCTTTTTTCTTTCTCATACCTGAGCATAAAACATGCCTTTCTTATGCCACGTTAGCATAGTTCCCTGGAATGATATAAACAAAGAAATTTAACTTACTTAGTACTTGATCCAGTAAGCAATCCTTACTTATTGTGGTGTCACTATATAATCATACCAACTTTCTTCAGTTTATCTACCACATTTAGTGAGTTATACTATTTTTTGGAAAATGAGGATAGTGAGTTACACTATTTTTTAGCGAGCTACACTGTTGGAACTCCAAGTTCCAAAGGAGGAACAACTCCTCCATTACCAAAACAAAGAATTTGCCACACTGGATCTTAATATACCAGCAAACCAACTGCATCTTAGCCAATAGTATACAAACTTTTTTACCAACGTGTCAAGAAACCAGAAAATTTATCAAATAATGCATAACTAATACCATCCCAGGGATTATAGTGCATGCATCTGTTATATATGTTGTTGATTCTTATAGCTTTGAATGGATTAAAATATCAGTGGCCTAAAAAGTCTGTGTTCTCCAAGTCTTTATTGAACTTCAAAATTTTAACGATGGTACCTACTCCATATTGTCTTACTGCAATAGGGCCTAAATATTTATGAAAGATAATAAACACGGTTAATTTCAGAGATGCATATGCTATTTAAGATTCAATCCCTGTGACCTGAAACTGATGGGCTTTAGTTAAATGTCTGGTTCATAAGAATATACTATTTCAAATTCAACGTAGAGAGATAAGCACGCCAGTGTCTGGTTTATGCCTTTTTTTTCCTTACAAAATGCTTAATCCTATCCATGATTGTTGACAGTGCAGGTTTGTCAGGCTGACCGCCTGGTAGTAGAAGGATAGTGCAAATCTTTCAATATGGATAATCTTCTCTAGACAGTGGACACATTGTAGATTCTTTCCTCTGTCTGTCGGATGGAGCCTCACATTCGACTGAGTCAGACAGTTCAGACCGTTCGTTGGGCGTTGATAGTGCAGGCTGACCACTTGCTGGTGGTAGAGAATTCTACTTTCTTGACATAAGTGCATTGTAGAAAAATCATAACTCATGCTAACAGATGTGAAGAGCTCTTTTGGTTTCCATATCTATCTCATTTTTCCTGATTGCCTAGGTAATACAACGTTTTCAAATGGGCTTATATCATTTGTGTTATCTTCTCAGTTACAAAGCATGGAAAAACAGTGATTGTCACCTATAATCACTCTAGCACAAGAAATTTTAGAGGCTCTTTTCATTAAATAACTTATAAAATATAGCTAAAAGGACCCATTTGGACTAATGGCTAGCTTTTAGGGAAGTTGGAGTAATTATTTTTGTTCTGTACCAACGAGGAAATTCCTTCATTCTAAATGGTGAAATAAATGCATCTCTAATTTTTTCACATGGGTGAGATCTTCTAGCACAGATATTGTAGGATAACGTTGCATAGAAAACAAAAAATTTCCTACCGCGAACACGAAATCCAAGCCAAGATGCAATCTAGAAGACGGTAGCAACGAGGGGATTAACGAGTCTCACCCTTGAAGAGATTCCAAAGCCTACAAGATGAGGCTCTTGTTGCTGCGGTAGACGTTCACTTGCCGCTTGCAAGCGTGAAGATCTTGATCACGGCGCCACGAGCGAGCACCTTCGTACTCGGTCACACGTTCGGTTGTTGATGAAGACGACGTCCACCTCCCGTTCCAGCGGGCAGCGGAAGTAGTAGCTCCTCTTGAATCCGACAGCACGACGGTGTGGTGTCGGTGGCGGTGAGAACTCCGGCGGAGCTTGCACGCGGGAGCTATGGAGGAGAAGGGGCGGCTAGGGTTTGGGAGGGGGTGGCCGGCCACTCAAGGGGGGCGGGGTGGTGGTCTTGGGGTGGCCGGCCCCCCCTTGGCCCTCATTATATAGGTGGAAGCCCCAAGTGTTGGACTACAAGTCTCCGAATAAGACCCAACCAAAACCTTCCATGTGATAGGGAAACCTACCCAAGGTGGGAATCCCACTTGGGTGGGATTCCCCCTTCCATGTGGGGGGTGGCCGGCCCCATAGGGAGTCCACTTGGGACTCCTCCCCACTAGGGTTGGCCGGCCATGGAGGTGGAGTCCCTCGACTCCACCTTCCTTGGTGGTTTCTTCCGGACTTTCTAGAACCTTCTAGAACCTTCCATAGAACCTTCCGCATCATTTTAATTCACATAAAATGACATCCTATATATGAATCTCATTCTCGGACCATTCCGGAACTCCTCGTGATGTCCGGGATCTCATCCGGGACTCGAACAAATATTCGAACTCCATTCCATATTCAAGTTCTACCATTTCAACATCCAACTTTAAGTGTGTCACCCTACGGTTCGCGAACTATGCGGACATGGTTGAGTACTCACTCCGACCAATAACCAATAGCGGGATCTGGAGATCCATAATGGCTCCCACATATTCAACGATGACTTTAGTGATCGAATGAACCATTCACATACAATACCAATTCCCTTTGTCACGCGATATTTTACTTGTCCGAGGTTTGATCTTCGGTATCACTCTATACCTTGTTCAACCTCGTCTCGACAAGTACTCTTTACTCGTACCGTGGTATGTGGTCTCTTATGAACTTATTCATATGCTTGCAAGACATTTAGACGACATTCCACCGAGAGGGCCCAGAGTATATCTATCCATCATCGGGATGGACAAATCCCAGTTGATCCATATGCCTCAACTCATATTTTCCGGATACTTAATCCCACCTTTATAACCACCCATTTACGCGGTGGCGTTTGGTGTAATCAAAGTACCTTTCGGTATAAGTGATTTACATGATCTCATGGTCATAAGGACTAGGTAACTATGTATCGAAAGCTTATAGCAAATAACTTAATGACGAGATCTTATGCTACGCTTAATTGGGTGTGTCCATTACATCATTCATATAATGATATAACCTTGTTATTAATAACATCCAATGTTCATGATTATGAAACTAATCATCCATTAATCAACAAGCTAGTTTAAGAGGCATACTAGGGACTTCTTGTTGTCTACATATCACACATGTACTAATGTTTCGGTTAATACAATTATAGCATGGTATATAAACATTTATCATAAACATAAAGATATATAATAACCACTTTTATTATTGCCTCTTGGGCATATCTCCAACAGATATTTTGTTAACCTCAGACCTTTTTTAGTGCACCAATATCATGTGTTCGACAATTTTAGTGTTTCCCTAGTGGTTTTGTTTATAATTTTACATGATCGCTTTCTTGCTAGATTTTTTTGTTCCATCCTAATCATGGTTTTAGGGATATTCGTTAATTTTCACAGCTTTTCTTTATGAAAGTTCAGTATTCAATGTATGCATGATCCCACTGGGCGCTTGTAACATCCCAACTTTTCAAATCAATGAAGTATATCAATTCTCTTTTTTCCAAATTTTGGAGCCAACAAGAACTTAAATTTGCTTTGTGTACATAGGGTTCATGCATGTGTGTTATGTTTTTGCCATGATGGTTGTGTGAGGTGTTTGGTAATGCTCCTAAACCCTAAACCTTCCTCTTTGAAGTCAAAAAGAAACAAAGCACAAGAAAAGTAAAATAAAAGAAAAAGGCATATGAGACAAATAGCCATTTTGCAAATCTTGGCCTAATCCATCTTTACTTTGTGTAAATGGTTGGGAAACATTAACAAACTCATAATAATCACTTTTGAGTCAAAGAAACACAAATAAAATAAAAAGAAATAGCAAAACCAAGTTACATGTGATGATGGTCAAATCTGCCATTTTTAACATGTTACCTACTTTGAGCCCTTGTATCAAGCAATCTCTAAACTAAACTCTCCCAACTCTTTTCTCCTCATCCAAGAGCACATCAAAGTGAACCAAATGGTGTTGACCAACCTTGCTGAATCATTTGCAAATTCTTATAAATGGCATTCAAAGTGGAAACTTTGAATCAGATTATAGATCATACCAAATTTGGATTTCACCAAACCTTGTCCCTTTTGCAAACCAACACCACCATTATGTGCCCAACATTATTTGACTCACACCCAAGAAAAAGTTTGGCAAAATTCGAATTCAAATCCCATGCGGCCATTTCATCAAACACCTGGTGGGCATAAATCTGAGATGATCATACATGCTATTATCCATTGGATTCTTGCCTAAACCAGGGATCAAATGTGATCATTACTGTACTTCTACACCCCCTGGACCAAACCATGCACTTGCCCCCAATGATCAAAGCAAGGAGAGGACCAGACCATGGCCATGCCATGCACCATGCCACTCATTCATGCCACTCATCACCCTGCCCTCTCCTCTCACCTCAACCATGTCCTGGAGACTCCCCTCTCTCCCCTGACCCTGCTGATACTCGCCGTTGGCCAAGGAGAGGCTCACACTGGCCAGCACCGTACGCGCCCAGGACGCCCAGACGCGCCAGAGCGTGCATGATCACGTCCCTGGACGCGCCAGTACACCACCTCGCCCCGTCACCTCCGTCCTCGCCTCGCCATCAGTGCACTGTCGCCGTCGTCCTCGTCGACGACTTCCGCCGGACTAGTGGCAGACGCTGAAGTCTCCCGAGCCATCCTGTCCACTTTTCTCTGCGCCAGCAAGCACTCGAGGATCGCAATGATGCCAGCAACCACACGCCGTCCTCGCCTTGCCCCTTCGCAGCCCAGAGAGCCATCGCCATGGACGCCACCGTGAACCCCCGCAGCACCCCTCGCCCGCTATAAATAGAGGCCTCCTCCGTTGCAATTCTTCACACCACTTCACTCCTCTCCTCCCACTGATCCTCCTCGAGCACAACCACGTCCCAATTTGATACCCAGAGCCCCAATTCATCGCCGGAGTGCCGCCAGTACTGCTGCAAGTGCGCCGTCGATTGGAGCAGCCCCAGGAGACGCCGCCGGTACCAGGAGCCTCACCATCATCGACAACGCCGCCCTGCATCAACGCCGACGACCGCCGGACCCCCGGTGAGCCGCCAACCCCCTAGGCTCGCCACCAGTAAGGGTCGATCTCGTCGGAGACGACGATGATCAACCGCCGTTTGATCGCGATCTAATCCTGTGGCCCATGTTAGATCATACCGTTTCGGGTTGGATTAGCCGCTGACAGGCGGGTCCCGCTGTCAGGCAGCCCACGCCTGCGGGACGCGCAGTTGGGCCGGCCCATTTTATTTTCTCTCTCTGGCCCAGTTTCTTTTCCCGCCTAGGCCATCCGATTCAAATTCGAAAATTCCTTTTCAGTTGATTTTCAATACTGGTGCTTTGCTAGAAATTGAATAACTTCAAATCTACAAACCCAAATTGAGTAGTTCCAATTGTGTGTGAAAGTAGATGAAATTATCAAGGAAACCCCACTGGTCTCAAACCCTAGTTCATTGTAGAACTCATGTAGTAAAAATAACAAGGCAGTGCCTTTTTCAAATACAAATAATTATTAAAAATCAACCATAATGAATTTTGAGGTGATTCCAATTCTCATAATTCTCATTTCAAAAACTCTAATTGTTTACGCAAAAATATGATAGTGGTGTTTACCATGATCATGGGCTAGAATAAATAATGGCTATGTGGCTATTTCTAGTCCATTTAAATTGCCCCAATTAATTAATTAAATAGTATGAGAGGTATCCTCTCATTTAAATCAATGTCCCAAGTAATTCAATATGAGGTAATGACCTTAGTCTATAGAACCTCATGTTTGATTACTTAGTGATATTAAATTCTTTCCAAAGTAGTGTTTAAATTGCATGAGATGTAGTATCTCATTTAAATCATTTTCCCAAATGATAAATATGAAGTGGTGACTTTTGTCAACATGATTTCATACTTTATTATTTGAGGAGATTAAATCTTAGTAATATTCAATGAGAGGAAATTACTTTTCAAAATAAATGAATGGAAACCCTAGTATTATGTTGGTTGATGATTGTGATGATAATAGATCATCTTGTGTGGTAAATAGAATACTTAAGTATTTGTTTGGTGATTGTGTACCTCGTATTCATTTATAGACGTTAGTACCGAGTGCTACGAGGAAGAAGACGTATACGAAGAAGAAGAAAACTTTGATCACTACACCACTCAAGGCAAGCTATACTCTTGCAAGCTATCCTAGTGCAAGCTCTACTAGAGCAAGGCACCATTACAATATCATATTGTGTTTAAGGATTCCAATCCCAAGTTTTTATCTTGCAAGCTTTTACCTTGGTTCTCAAAGTTTATTTTCTTCATAGTTAACTTTGGTCTAGATATGGAGTATCACAAGAGCATCAAAGTTAGCCTAAAGAACTACAAGTTAGTTAGCACCCCTCATGACTAGTTGCTAGTGCTAAAACTAAAATTTACTACTATAGATGAGAACATGTGACTCAAATGACTTTGAAAACCTTGGAATGATGAGTCATTCTATTAAAAGATTTTGAAGGTGAATATGACTTAAATGACATGGTGAATTTGATAAAACTGATGATTGGGTTCGGATGCGATACCATTCCAATTTTAGAGTACCCCCACAATACCTGATTATGGGTAGGGCTTAACTGGAAATATATGCGATTTAGTATGGGTTCCCTCTGAACAAGCGTCATAGGGGTTATGTTGAGGCTGCCTCCGTGAAATGTGAAATGACGTGAAAATGAGGTGAATGTCCTACCCAAGCCCTGTGCAGTTCCCAGGATGGCGGATTGCTATCACCGGGAGGCCAAGCTCATGGGGAGAGGTGCCTATACTAGGGTATGTAAGTGAAAGGTTATGGTTGATGATCCGCATACCGAATATGATTATTCAGGGCTAACCCTGACGGATGTAATCAAAAGTTGTGGCACAAGTGTACAACCTCTGCAGAGTGTAAACCTATTCGAATAGCCGTGTCCATGGTTATGGACAGTTGGAAAGGCCATACTGTTCCGTCATCAGACAATTTAAAAAATGTGACATATGACGGGTGACTTGTGACTTGAACTTGAAAGGTGAATTTTACTTGATCACAACAGAGTTGTGGGAATGACACTAATGTTCCCACTTGAGTAGTTAGGAAAAATAAAGAGTCTTTTAGTACTAAGTGCTTATGAAATAAAATTGGCTTTATGCAAATAAACCTAGAGCTTAGAACCACCTTACCATTGTTGATAGTGCTTACACTAGTATTAGTTTGCGAGTACTTTAAATTACTCATGGCTTTGTCCCTGGTTATTCAAATGGCCAGACTATGAAGAGGAGCACCAGTACCAAGAAGATGGACAGCAGGACGTCTATGATAACTAGGACTACCTCCTGACGTCAAAAGTTGCCTGTGGAACAGATGGACCGCTACTATGTTTCTTCCGTTGTGTGTTTTGTAATTGATAATTAGATCAACTGTTGTTGTAAGACTTGGATCATGTGATCCCTTGTTGTAAGACGATTATGGTTTGTAATGAATGATGTTCTGTGATATCAACTGTTATGTCTCGCAAAAACAATATTCCTGGGATTGCGATGTATGGCATAACAGGCATCTGGAATTAAAAATCCAGGTGTTGACAGCGCTCTTGCTTAAGAGCCAAGGTATGGCTGCTAATATTGGTCATGTTAATTTCATTCCATGGATACACACCAGGAGATGTGACCTAAGAGGAACTCGATCACATGTAAGTTTGAGGGCAATGATGCTATCAACATAATATTCCTGATTTTGTTGTGCTGCAATTGGTTTTCTCACCTCAATTGTTTTGAATTCCAAGCATGGACAAGCTTTTCGGCGTTGGATTCCACAATGAAGAGAATAATGGGACCTGCAACATGGAGCTTCTACGTCTGATGCGCCATTTTTTTCTTATTGAGGTTTGTCTCGATCTGACCATCCGTCTTCTACGAGACTTTTATGTGGTGTTTTGTAGAAAAATTCAAAGAAAGCATCGTTCTATTGATGCATTTCGGAGTCTTATGTATACACTAGGGTCATGGTTTAGGTCGTATATTGGATATAGACATACTGTTGGTGTGATCCTTCTCCTCCAATTCTTTTCATGTCAGTAATTTATTTGAGGAGAGCATGTTTTGTCTTTATCTGTTAGAAACTAATTTCATTACCATTCGGTTTCTTATCATACTCTACCTCAAGCTTAGTTCCTTTCAAAATCTGTTGTCCTAACTTTTCTTCAATTTGTTGTTCGTTTGTGTAATCTTGTGCTAAGCGTTTTCCACCAAAGTACACCCGTCGATGAAATGAACACTGTGTAATCCTCCACCGATGAAATGAACGCTACACACATGCCTGACTATTTTGCTTTTAACTTGTGCACCTTCAGTTTAGAGTAGTTATGTAGCCTGCCTACCCGTACCATTGTATGTAACTTGATCAGTTTTCTCCTCCACATGCTTACCTTTCACCTACCTCGTTTTCTAAGTTACAGCTAAGCTGTGTAATAATAGTGTCCAGTCTATGGTTTCTTTCACGCATGCAATTTTTATTGCGTAAATCTCAAAGCACTGAACTAATGGACAGATTTTTTCAAAGTGACACCATTTCGATCTCTTATCAATTATCTAACACAATCAAGACACAGACCCTCAAAAAAATGACACACCCAGAAAACAAGTGTTTATATCAAATCAGTAGAGGAAAACGTACCGATCTGAAGGAGGCTCTGGCCGCCATGCCGTCGGTCAAGATGGACATGACTGTCACCTCGATGGCCACCACCGGTAGAGTGTGGAAGCCCTGCCGAAGCTGCCCCATCTGCTTCACCACTCCACCGCCTGCAAGTTCACCCTAGAGAAGAACGGGCGCGTTCCGCGAGTACACCGCAGCTAAGCCATCGTTGGCATCCACCACACGCCACACGCATATGCTGCAGCGGAACAAGCAGCACCGCTCTGCTTGATGGATCTTTTCTCTCTTTGTGTTGTTGCTCCACGTGAAGTAGTTCTCTGCCCAGGAAGGTATGCTCATCGAGGCAGAGCAGCGAGGGAATATGGTGGCCAAACGCGCGCATGTGCTTATCGAGGAAGAGCATCAAGGGGATTTGGTGGCCAACCGCACCATGGACTGAGGCTGGCAGCGTCCACGGCTCAGTTCCAAGCTGGGGTGGAGATGTTGCACTGGGGGAATCCTAGAACATGTAGCTTGTCCTTTTGCTCGGGAGAGAGAAAGGAGATGAAATTTAAGGTAGGTGGCGAGAGAAAACAGAGAGAGAGGAATCTTCTGTCCTAGACTATCTAAACACTGATATAAACTTCTGCATCTGTCAGTGAGTGAATTATGGGAGAACAAGTGGAACACGTTCACCACTGAGTTCATTGGCTTGATCCCCCTTTCTTCCACCCATTTATACTTGCACGTTGGAGTATTTACAGCTGACGGTTACGGTGCATTATATAACAAAATGACTTTAAAGCTCAATTGCAATAAAAGGCCATCCAATATAGTTTGCTGCATGCAGAATTTACATGCAAGATGATTTTTCTCCACCTCTTGAATACATATTATTAAGCTTTGCTGATCCTAAAATTTTATCCAGGTTGAAAGATATTTAACCTTTTAAAGTGAGGAGCACGGAAAGAAACTTCTCAATTTCGTATCATCACAGTGAGTTTGAGAGATCTAGAGAGCTTTGACGGTGCTGCCGTGTTTTGTTATTTTGCTAGCTGTTGGTGTTGTATTTCAAGAAAAGAAAAAGAACACAAGGAGAATTTTTATAGCTGCAGACAGATTGTTTCTAGATTTTGTTGTGCTGATTTGAGAGATATATAGGGGATAGATATTTGGTAGTTTGGGGAACTCATTAAAATATGTATCGTTGGAATTTGCAGATTCAAATTTAGTGAGCCCATTGGAGTGGATTATCAGGGGCATCACCATATACTTTGAAATAGAGAACATTAGTTAAATGTGGAGTGCTTGAAAGATATCATTTATGCAATGATTATTTGTCTTCTGAACCAAACTATTTTATGATTGCTGAGTGGGTTCACTAACTTGCTATGCAGCTGGTCGAGATTGTGCTTTCAGCTAAGGTTCTGTTTATTCTAAGAAAAGTGCCACCAAAACATGGGATCATGCAGTACCATCCAGGGACGGAGCCAGGAAAGTGATATAAGGGGGGCGAACTGCATGTAAAAATTCTTGGAGGGGGCCATATAGCTAAATTTAGGTAAAACTGCAGGTCAAATCATCATATTAACAAGGGCATTTTCAGAAAAATTTCCATCATGAGGGGGCCATGGCCCCAGCCAGCCCCCTGCTGGCTCCGTCCCTGGTACCATCCTATCCAATAGAGCAGGTTTGGTTGTACAGACAATTTTTTTTACAGAGTCTATATAGCATGGTAAATACAGGAACGATAAAGTAGAAATCAAGGCGCTTGCTCAAAAGCTTGCCCAGGTTTTATGTGAGGAAGCCTTTAGAATTTAAGGTTACTGTTGTGTGTAAAAGAAGGAAAGAAAACAAAAATGCAACATCTCTCTGTCTACAGGTCTAGAAATTGTAAGCTATCTATGTACTATTAATAGTACTCCGTAATATATTTGTTCTTCTCTGTGGGTATTCTATGTAGCCCCCTGTACACATTGCGAAACTCTGGGGTTGACATATTTGTTCTTTGACCGTTCTTCCCTGTTCTACCTTTCTGGTGTGTTAGCTGTATTTTAGGAGTCCGTGGATGTTGTGTCAGTATGAATCAAACTCAGAACATCAGTTAATCGCTGGAAGAGCCGCTGCATATACCCAGTACAAGTACAACACCTGCAAAACGGAAAGTTTGAAAGAGAAAAACATACAGACCGTACACAGGTGTGCAGAAGAGCCTTTACTGAGCACATCAATCATTAGATTCTGATCAACAGAAACGGGGTGCACCAGAGCGGGCGCGGATGACGGCGACCCTCTGCATCAGTGGAGTGAACCATTGTACATGGCCGTTGTGGAGGCAACCAGGGCAGCAGTGACTCGCGTGCTCGAGATGGTTGCCCCACCTGCTGTCGTGAAAGTGCAGTCTGGCTAAGCCACCATGCACGCGACGACCCTCGCCGTGGAGCTGTCGTACTGCGGAAGAGCGCCGCAGCGGTGGAGGAGCAGAGCATGGATACTGTACACCCGCTCCTCCCCAGTGACGAGATGCACCTGCTGGCCGCTAGCCCAGGTTCCCCTCTCACTTGCTATCAAGCTGCCTAGCAAACTCCTTGATGTCTATCTATGTCTGATTACGGTTATCTCATAACCATGTCTTCGTACCTATGAGTAATATATTTTTCTACTTAACACTTATAATTTGTAGTGTGTTTAATTCATGATATGTTGTGTTTTTTTGCTCCTCTTCATCAACCGATAATTCTTCCCTGCATCCAAGAAATGAAACGGATTATTATTCACTCTTTATTTGATGCTTGCTTATCATTGATGTTTACAAAATAAATATTAACACAAATTTCACGGGATCGTGCGCCAAGACGTATATCAAAATTTAGTTATTGAGTAAACCGGGGAATGCAGGACGCTTCGTCACTCGTCAGCATGTTCTGTACGGGCTGGCGGCCGGTAATCGTGCGCTGTACGTACGTACGTACGTACTGCGCGAGTAGATCGATGTTTTGTACGGTCTGCCTCGATGCATGCACGGGCGGTGGCACCAGGGAGCGGACACACCACACGTACGAACTGCGCGTCATGGATGGAAGCCGCGTCGGTCTCGGCCGGAGACAACGTGCAGTGGCGCGCAGCGTATATGGTTGGCAGTGGCACGGCCGGCGGCGGCGCTGTTGATGTCCGTCTGCCGTACTTTGCTATTTCTGCCGACGAGGATGAGAGGTGCGTGACGGACCGTCGGTGCCGATCCGCCCTGCACGTACGGAGGAGGTGCGCGCGCCTCATGTCACGCGGCGGCCGCATGTCCTACCGCACCGCCGGGGGCGGCTCGTTAGTCGTTATAGGCGTTGCTACAGTGAAGGCTCTGAAGATTTGGAGCATGTGACTCAACCACGCACAAAGATCCGGCCGGTGATCATTGGTCGTGCATGGATTGCTGGGAAATTAACTAGTGGTCTGGAGCACACGTATGGTTGAGCGACGCGTCATTAATCGAGTTTCGAAAATGGAATGTGTAAAAAAAGGATTTGGGGAACGCTCGACACGCAATAGGGTTGACGTTGGTTTATATTTATAGTGTACAAGAGTACAAGAGTTACAATACATGTACATATATGAAAGCTATTATATACAGTCTAACACCCTCCCTCAATCTTAACCGTGTTATTGAACATCCAACAGATTAAGATTGGAGAGCCTTAAAACAATGACAAGGACAGTGGCTTTGTGAAGATGTCTGCAAGTTGATCCTTACAAGAGATAAACCTGACCCGCAGTAGCTTCTGTGCAACACGTTCCCTCACAAAGTGATAGTCAACTTCGATGTGTTTTGTTCGGGCATGAAATACTAGGTTAGATGACAGATAGGTTGCACCGATGTTATCACACCAAAGAGTAGGAGACTGAGACTGCGAAACCCGCAGTTCCCGCAGTAGGGACTGTACCTAAATCAACTCAGCTGTAGCATCACCAACAGCTTTATACTCAGCTGCAGTACTGCTTCGAGACACTGTAGCTTGCTTGCGAGCACTCCAGGCAATCAAATTCGAGCCAAAGAACATTGCATATCCCCCCCGTGGATCGCCGATCATCAGGATTGCTAGCCCAATCAGCATCAGAATACGTAGAAAGCAAGCCTGAAGAAGCAGAAGAGAGACGCAAGCCATAGGACGCCGTATGGCGAACATAGCGCAGAATGCGCTTCACAGCAGTCCAGTGTGTATCCCGTGGTGAATGTAAATACTGGCAGACACGGTTCACAGCATAGGATATGTCGGGCCGAGTGAGAGTAAGATACTGCAACACCAACAACACTGCGGTACTCAGTAGCATCCTCAGCAGACAGGAGCGTGCCATCATCAGAAGTAAATGGATCAGACACAGACATAGGTGTGAGGGCAGGCTTACACTGAAGCATACCAGCACGTCGCAGTAGATCCTCAGAATACTTCTTCCGTGTCAAAGAAAGTCCGGTATCATCATGAGTGACCTCCAGACTCAAGAAATAATGAAGCTTGCCAAGATCCTTCACAACAAAGGCCGTCCGAAGAGAGGACACCAGGCAGCAGCAGTGACCGAGGAACTGACAAGGATGATATCATCAACATAGACCAGGATGTACATAGTAACCTGGGGTCGCTGAAGCAAAAACAATCTGCTGTAGAGGGAATAAACCCAAGAGCCCGAAGAGCTGTGCCGAGACGCGCATGCCAAGCGCGAGGAGCCTGCTTGAGGCCGTAAAGAGCCTTTACCAGGCGACAGAGGTGAGCAGGCCGGTCTGGATCAGCAAAGCCAGGAGGCTGGCGCATATAAACCTCCTCATCAAGGACACCATGTAGAAAAACGTTCTGCACATCCAACTTGCGAAGAGACCAACCACGCGTAACAGCCAGCGAGAGAAGCACACGGATAGTAGTAGGCTTCACAACAGGACTGAAAGTATCCTCATAATCAAGACCATAGCGCTGCTTGAACCCCTTGGCAACCAGGCGCGCCTTGTGTCGCTCAATGGACCCATCAGCATGCTTCTTGACCTTGAAAACCCATTTACAATCAATAATGTTGACTCCTGGCTTGGGGGGAACAAGGGTCCAGGTATCATTCTTGAGAAGAGCCTGATATTCCAGTTCCATGGCACCCGAATGAGGAATTTGATCGCCTCCTGTAGGCAGGGCCTGCAAGACACGCCGCAAAGTCCATGCGCTCGCGAGCCGAACAAGCCGCTCGCTGCGTGTGTGAGGTCGATGAGCACGCGCAGGTGGGTCACAGAAGGAGGCGCATCGGCGTCGTCTCGGTGAGGACGCAGGAGAGGCGCGGCGGTGGCGGGACGGGCGCTGCGGGAGGGCTGCGGCGTCGTGAGCCGGCGGGGTGGGCGATGCAGACGGTGAGGTCGCTGAGGGCGACGGCCCAGGGCTGGGCGAGGAGACGCCGGCCCAGTCGATGGGGGCGCCGGGGGTGACGGGCCAGCAGCAGGCTGCCACGGCGACGCGGGAGGCGACGTCCTAGTGGACGGCCCAGGCGATGCACTCAGAGGCGCGGTGGCCGGCACAGTCGCCGAGGGCACTGCATGGCCCATGCAGCGATCGTCGTCCGGGGCAGATGCACCGCAAACAGCCGGTGCGGGAGCAGCAGAAGGAGGAGCATCATCCAGAAGCTCGAGTCGAGCACCACGACTAATTCCTGCACCATGGTTAGACAACAACGCAGGCGAATACGCAATATCCAAAAATTGACCGGGCAACGCAGGAGATGAAGTGGTAGGAGGTGTATAGGACTCGGCTATGGGAAGTGAGGCAAAAGGAAAAAGTGACTCATCAAACACGACATCGCGAGAGATATAAATGCGGTTAGACGGTACATGAAGACACTTGTAACCCTTATGCATGGAACTGTAGCCAAGAAACACACATTTTTTCGAGCGAAACTCGAGCTTGCGACTGTTATAGGGGCGAAGGTGTGGCCAGCATGCACACCCAAAAACTTTGAGAAAGTTATAGTCAGGAGGCTCATGGAAAAGCAGCTCAACGGGAGACTTCATATTAAGGAGACGTGTGGGCAAGCGATTAATAAGATAGCAGGCAGTGGTGAAAGCATCGCTCCAAAAGCGAAAAGGCACAGAAGCATGAGCTAACAGGGTGAGACCAGTTTCAACTATGTGGCGGTGCTTGCGTTCAGCAACACTGTTTTGCTGATGTGTATGAGGGCAAGCAACACGATGAGATATCCCGTGGGTCTGAAAGAAGGTGTTGAGGTTACGGTATTCCCCCCCCCCCCCCCATCCGACTGTACGTGGACAATTTTTTGTTTTTAGAAGGCGCTCAACATGTGCTTGGAACTGGAGAAAGACAGTAAACACATCAGACTTACGCTTAAGTAAATACAACCATGTAAAACGACTATAAGCATCAATGAAACTGACATAATAATTATGACCATTGACTGAAGTTTGGGCATGGCCCCACACACCCGAATACACAAGCTCAAGAGGAGCTGTAACTATATGAGTAGACTCAGAAAAAGGTAACTGATGACTCTTGCCCTGTTGACATGCATCACAAACTGTTGGCGCTTTAGTACTAGACACAAAAGGGAGATCATGGCGACGAAGCACATGGCGAACAACTGGGGTGGCAGGATGGCCAAGGCGTGCATGCCACTGTGAGGGGGCAGCACGCACGCCACTGAAGACCTGAGGGCGGTAGGAGCAGCGGGAGAGGCAGGAGCATCTAGCACATAAAGACCATCACGACTCCGACCTCTAAGAAGAACGTCCCGGGTAACTCGGTCCTTGACAAAAAAATGAAACGGGTGAAACTCAACAAAGACATTATTATCAATGGTAAGATTTTTAACCGAAAGAAGATTACGAGTGATCGAGGGAACACGAAGGACATTACGATGATGAATATGTCTAGAGGTATGTGAAAGAAGCGATGCCTGGCCAACGTGGGAGATGCGCATACCTGTGCCATCGTTGGTACGGACTTGGTCGTGGCCGGCGTAGGTCTCCCGAGGATTGAGCCTAGAGAGCTCATGTGTCAGGTGATCAGAGGCACCAGTGTCCATGTACCAAGTCGCATCGATGGGATAGGTTGTAGTAGACCCATGTGTATGAGTCGCAAGCGCAGCTTGCTTCTCATTGCCGCGACCGTCGTTCCCAATGCCCAAAAAATCCTGCTTGAAGCGGCGATGACAACGGGCAGCGAGGTGGCCTTCGATGCCACAGAGCTGTCAGGGTGCCTTGGCACCACATGCGGTGCACACCCAGGCCCGGCCACGTCCGCCCGACGTGGTCCCGGGGAGCGGCTGCGAGGCCGGCTTGGGCGGCTGCTGAGGAGGCCTGCTGGGCGGGCGAGGCTGCTGCTGGGTGCGACCGCCGCGGTAAGTAGCATTGGCGGACGCGTCAAACGATGGACCATCCGGGCGGCGAGCTCCGAGGCGCTGCTCCGTGTTCAGGAGACGTGCATACAAATCATGTGCACTAATCGGATTGATGCTATCCCGCCCTTCAACGTTCTCCACAAGAGAGTCATAGTCCTCGCCAAGGCCCTTGAGGATGTACCCGATGAAGTCAGAATCGCGAAGAGGCTGACCAATGGAAGACAATATATCAGCCAACTCTTTGGCCTCATTGTAGTAGGCCGTCACAGATTTGTCCAGTTTCTTGAGATCGCCAAGTTTATTGCAAATGGCCATGGACCGCGCCATGGACTGAGAAGAGAAACTGGCGTCAAGGGTACTCCAAGCCTGGTGTGAGGTGGCAGCAAAGAGGACCATGCCCGCCACAGTCGGCATAAGAGAAGACTGAATAGCGCTGAGAATAGCCTGATCCTGCGCTGTCCATTGTCGATGAGCCGGATTTGGTAGTGCCATAGGTGTACCATCAGGAGCAAGTACATGCACCATAGGCGGTGGACACGGGACGGCGCCATCAACATAGCCGTCAAGGTAGTAGCTGAGCAGAAGGGGGAGCACTTGAGCTCGCCACACCAACTAGTTGTCGGGATTCAACTTGACCGTCACAAGGTGTGCCAGATGCACTGGCGGCGGATCACGCACGGGTCCAGCCTCATGGGTGATCGAGGTAGGAGCAGCCGGCGGCACATAGGCAGCCGAGGGCGTTGCCGAGGCCGGAGGCGGTGACAAGGTATTAACTTATCAATGCCTACGTATTGTAGACTAGGGTTTCGTTGGAAGTAGAGGGCAAGTAGATCTGGAAGGTTTCAGCCGAAAAGTACTCGACGATTAAGAAACTAGGGTTATGTTGACAATTGATTCGGTCCTTTCTTTGTCCCTCGACTCCCCCTTATATAGGAGGCAGAGCCGAGGGATTCGTAATACACAAGTTACAGAGTCCGGGAGGGTTTCCAACCCGTCCCGTAAATTACAAGTCTCTATATTTCCTAATACAACTCTAACTTTCCTTAATACTAGCTGGGCTTCCGAACTTCATATTCTTCGACTTGTGGGCCTTCAGTAAACCGGGTACCATCTTCGGCAGGCCCATTGGGGATGCCTATGTCGTAGAGAGATTTTGCTTGAATCGAAGAATCAGGGAAAATCTCCAGCTTTACAATCATCCAATAACTTTGTCGATTTTATTGCACATCTTTAGACACACAATTATGTATTGTACATGGATAATGGTAGTTGGGGCTAGTTCATCTGACGGATCAGGTACTAGTTAACTGCTCTAGTGACAATCCGCAAAAACCTACTTCAAGATCACGTCCCTGGACATGATCTCGGGATACTGGTGTTAACTTCGATAGGTGCCGCTTAAGGTCTTACCATTCAGTCCCAGTCATATTTTATCGGGTACCTAACGCGTCCGTTAGGATTTTTCTTCGTATCGTTGATACGAAAAAGTAGCAAACCGACGTTAGAGACGGTGCTACGCCTCGAAACGGATCTGGGTCTTACCTTCGCAAAGTTTTGCGGCATTCAGAGATTATTCGCAACTTTGGTGCTCCGAGAATATATTGTCGAGTGCTTTTTCGGCTGTTGGAATAGCACATTTTATTGAGTCAACGGATGACTTATTTTGCCTTCCCGATGGGAGTATATGTAGAGTTATTTGTATAACTCGAAATATGCTCACTTCTTTTTCTTCTCTCTCTTTTTATAATTTCATCGGGCACGCGAACAGCGTTCCCGATGGGAGTAGCCCCCGAGGCTACAGCCAAGGATTTGTACTTGGTTGTAGGCTCAACAAATTAGTACCTTCTGTCGCTATATTATTATTCTTTCTCGAGCTTTTCATATCTATCGGGTGCGCGACCAGCGCTCCCGATGGGAGTAGCCCCCGAGGATATGAACAAATGCTTGTATTTGATCATAGGCTCTCGCCATTTCTATTTTGTCATACCCGAAATTTCCTTCTTGAAAAGTAGCCCCCGAGTATTTGATCAAAAACTTGTATTTGATCAAAAGCTCTTGAGATTACCAGTCATCACTCTTTGTCGCCAATGTTCAAATTATCAAAGCCGATCTTTTTCCATTGATAAAGTGACGTCAGTGCTGACGATAGCCACGAACATTGTATCGGGAAGATGCGAGCAACGCTCTCTCTCTGTCTTGCGGGCCCAAAATCCTTATCAAGTTGACACGTCGTGGGAGTGGGGGACACACGTCCTCCACTTTTCCTGACGCACGCACTGTAGCGCCTGTTCCTTTCCTTCACAGTGAAAATACGCTTTTACCCCTCATCCACGTGTACAGCATCCATATCACAATTTTTCCATCCAACGGTGCGTCGTTTCGCCGATTCTCTATTTAAGGTCATCTTCTTCCTCCGTTCGCCCTTTCGCTCACGCCGCACCCCTGTTCTCCTCTGCAAAAATCCCCCATTGCGCCCAACACTTCTTGAGCTCAGCCACACTCACGCTTTTCACCTACGCCATTGTTGATGCCACCTCGTAGGCTCACCAGGCACAGCACTCCTGAGTCGAAGATGGCGACCGCGGATCTGGGGAGCACTGAGTGGGAGAGATCTAAAATCTCCACCCAAGATATCAACTTGCTGAAGAAACTTGGGATCAGCAAGCAGAAAGACTCGCTGCGCTTCCCCAGCGAGGAGAGCTATCCATCCCCTCCTATGGAGTATCGGGCCAGTTTCGTTGACCACCTCATCCGCGGCCGTTCTTCCCCCATTCACGATTTTCTACGTGGGTTGCTTTTTGTGTATGGATTGCAACTTCACCATCTTACTCCCAACTCCATCCTCCACATCTCGATCTTCATTACTCTTTGCGAATCTTTCCTTGGAGTCCAGCCTAACTGGGCTTTATGGAAGCGCATTTTCCTCCTTCGCCGTAATGGCTCTCCCAGCGTTGCCTATAACATAGGTGGCGTACGTTTGTCACGATCCCGATGGATCTGACCGGAAGAGGATCATCAAGAACAAGAATTTGAGTAGAATTCAAGATAAAAGAGATAAATTGCTAGAACTAAATAAAAGATAAATTGCAGGAAATAAAAGATAAATTAGGGTTCATATTTCTTGGTTGATTGCAAGAGGATACAAGGGTAGGCTTATATAGACCTAACCAACTACAACATCACACCACAGGTGGAATACCGATACTACCCTTACAGCTAATAACCCACTACTCCATACCCATACTAGTCCCTGACATTACTCCCCCCTTGAGACCATTGCTCAGCAATGGACAAGTTTCTACAGAAACTTTTCTCATTATCAATTATCCTTCCGAATTCATTCACCATATCAGGGAGGTAGAAATGTAATGAATATGACATCCATTTTCCAGATCTGAAGATATTTCTGTGAAGGTAGCAGCAAACTCTTGGTATTGTAATTTTCATTGAAACCTTGCTGGTGGATGAATTTCCATTGGTCATTAATGAAGTCCATGGTGCACACATATGATGTGATGCCATTAGATGCCATACTTGTCCAACTGCTAATCTGCTGAATCATGTGTACGTGCATCCCCTTGTATAAGAACAAGATTGATTCAATACCGGGGTCCCAAATTTGAGAGGTGTTGCTCATTGGTAATCCAATTTTAAAGGTTTGGTACAGACCTGCCGCATCTTTTCCTTCTTGAGCTATTTTCCCAGAACGCAAGACCACTATCGCACGGACAGTAATGGCACTTGACATACATATTGCAGAGAGAATAGCTACTGTCGAACTGACCATGCGAGAGCAGCACTGCATAACTGTTTCTGCATACGGGCAGTCCAGAACAACTGGCAAGCAACAATAGTGTACCTGGAGGAAGGCAGTCGAAGTATTGTACCAGGAATGGGACTGCAACAACGATATCAGAGCCCAGAATTGCTTGAGGTCAAGAGGTTGCCCAACAAAAATTGGTTGCTTGAATGTTGTGTGGTCACTATAAACTAGATTTGGCACTGCAGATATGTCTAGCATCATACCCATTGAGAATTCCCACAAAAAATAGTGGAGAAGCAATATATACCGTGGATTCCAAGGCAACATGCGCCCAGATGAGAAGATAGTGCCCTTTTTCATTGATGAATCAAGACTATGCTGATCCTCAAATATTTTATCTCCAGCTAGAGCTAAATTACACCAAAGAGCTGATCTAGCAAAATTCCCAAGACTGAAAGCACCTCTCTGCCAAGATTGAATGGCTTCAAGTAAGAAGCATGTACTCTGTATAGCTTGCATTGCCGGGAACTCTTCACTCTCAGGAGGTTTAGCTGGTGGTATATTATGGAAAGATAATTCACCCAGACTGCTGACTAGGTGCCCAACATGTTCATTACCAATTGAGTCGTTGCTGCTGCCATCATCCAGAGGGGTCATTAGAAATGCTGAAGCTCCTGGATCCCATAGCAATCTGGATTCTTCCTTACGATGCTCAATACTGAGCTGACTAGACCTTGTGGCAACTGAATTTGAGGCCTTTAGTACTGAACCATTGCACGCCCTTGCATCATTTTTCAAACTAAATATACCAACAGTATCAGTGGGTTTCTTAACACTGAATGTTGTCTTGCTGAAACACTTGAGAGACTGAAAGCTTTCACGTTTCTCTTCTTCATATGTCTGTTGTTCAGTATCAGTGAACACGTGAACAGACTTAGTGGAGACAGCGAACACTTGAACGGACTCAATTGAGCAGCCATCTGACTCGTCATCAGAGATAGCGAACACTGGCTTGGGAACATCTCGCTCTAAGGGATAATCCGCCGGCAGAGTAAAATACTTGTGCTTAGTTCCATCTGCTCGAAGCAGACTGTGGCGATTGAGATTGTGAAGACTATAACATTGTGGCATTTCGTCAAGCACCTGGGGGGCAGCAGGAGCTGTTGGCACAGTCAAGGCACTGGCCGGTTTTGGGACATCAAAAGATCCACCAAAAGAAGCGCTACTAGAGCTAGCTGGGGAGATTTCTGCTGCACAAATATTAGAGAGCACTGGAGTAGTAGACTCAGCCAGTGCTATGCTTGCCGATGATGGTTTGAAGCCTACAGATTGTGTCCGGGCAGTGCTTGACTTGGACGAGGACACCATGTCCACAAGTCTGGAGATTCCACTTTGTAGGGAGGCAAATGAACGCTTTGATTGAGCCTGGTACTCATCCAATTGCCGACTGATGTCGAGGAGCGACCGGTGAGCGACCTTGAGCTGCAGCGCGAATTCCTTGAGGTGAGTCGGCCCTGACCCGAGGGGCTGGTACGTGCAGCGCTCGCGATCTGGAGCAGTCTGGATGGTGTCCAACAGCTGAGGCGTCGGTCTGGAGAGGTCGGTGGGGAGGGGAGCACCCGGAGCTTGGTCAGGGCGGTGTGGTAGCGCGGTGACCGGCCTCACTGGAGCTGTTGTCGATTCAGGCGGCGCAGGGTTGGGTGGCACGTAGGGGAAGCCTACCATGGGTAACACAGGGTGGACGTCGGGGAGCTCGAGCAGAGGTGCAGCAGAGGAGCCAACGCGTGCGGCGGCGTGGTACTCGGGCGAGGAGTGGTGGTGGTGGTCGCCATGGACTAGGGTGGGAGCAGCTGGTGACCAATTTGGGTCAACGTGGGTGGGGATTTGGGATGCCTCCCGCATCTGGCAAGAGGAATCATAGGGGAAGGTGGAGTAGTAGTACCCTGGAGTGGGGATGGTGATTGGGGGATGTGGTGGCTGGTGCTCTTGATTTGGAGCGGTCGGGGTGAGTTGAATCGGGTGGGACGGCGAGCACCAAGATGTCCGGAAGTGTTCTTGATTTGGAGCCGGTTGTGCGGCTGGAGAGGAGGAGGCGGCGGGGCCAAAACTGGATGGGCCGTACGCTGGAGCTGGGCAGGCGGCGGTGTAGGGGTAGGCGTAAGGAGCGCTCCAGAAGCAGGGGAAAGGGGGTGGATCGGCGACGGGAGTGGGGAAAACGCCGAGCGCGGGTGCTCCGAAGCCATGAGGGGCCGGGGGAAGAACGGTGGTGGGGAAGACGAATGGGGTGGTCGAGGGCGAGCTCGCCATGGATGCGAATCTGGTGGTGGCCGTGCTCGATTTGGGGAAGGGAGGGTTGGGACGCGCGAATCGGATCGCAAGAGAAGAAACCGTCGGGGAGAAATTTTGGGTCACAGAATCGATCGCTCTGATACCACTTTGTCACGATCCCGATGGATCTGACCGGAAGAGGATCATCAAGAACAAGAATTTGAGTAGAATTCAAGATACTTAAAAAGACTAAACTGGTTCCTTATTCTGCCATCACAATACGTTTGGTCGTCAATCAATCTCACGATACGTCGACCACTTCGTCGTGCTCTTCTCCGCTTCGCCCCGCACACGGGGATGGGCCAAGCCCACACAACCCCCAAGCGATTTTGTTCGTGTAGCGCTGCCATCCTCCTCCCCTTCCCCGTCTCCTCTCTACAAACAGCAACTCCACCTGGAGCTCGATGCCGCCGACTGTCCATCCGCCGCCCTTGCCACCACCTCACCTCGGCGGCCCGCCTAGAAACTCATCGATCTCGGCGGCTTCGACATCCGCGAGCACCTCCCGTCCTCTTCCCCTCCGCCTGGCCTCTCCCCCGTCTCAAGCATGGACTCTCCGGCCACCAGATACTCGTCGATCCCGGCGACGTCTACATCAACAAGCACATCCACGTCATCCTCCCCTCCGTTGTGCCATTCCGCGGTCTTGGGCGCGGACACGGGGCGGTCGATTGGGACCGTAGGGAGGGGCGGTAGAGGAAGGGGTCTTGCGGCTCGGAGAGAGCAGTGGCCTACGGAGCGAGGGCCCATGGCGGTGCCGTGAATACAGCGGCCTGGGCGAGGTAAAGGTTCCCGTGACCCTGTTTCCGGATGGGAAATCGTAGGTTGGATCAGGGTCGTCTCCAGGAAAGTCTGGCCATGGCCTTTAACAGGGTCAGTGCTCGTCTTCAATTGAATTTTCACTGTCATTTGGTGTACTCAAACTGAAACACCTCCAGCACAGGTGCTTTTCAATACTGTCATGAACATACTTTATTCTCCGCATAAGCACATGATGAAGTTTGTACTATGTTTGGTGCCATCGGAGGTTACGAAATATTGCATGGCAATACTTTCCACTATTACTGGTTTTTATCTGTCGCCTGCTATTTTTCATGGCTACAAATTTAATAACTTGTACCGCTACAATGTAGGATGTTGATGTTTTCTATGGATATGAATTCTCGCGGCGCTACTGAAATCTTCTTAAAAATATGTTACCTTTGAACCGGTCATAGAGCCAGATAATATTGCTCCTTTACTGTGCAGATATGAACTTGATCATTTACATAGTGTGTTTGCTGTCTTTAATCTTGATCTACAATTAGCTGCGGTTTCGTTGAAATGTCTTGACATGTCAATTATTTCTAGACAAGCGCTATCAATCTTTTACGCATTCATGAAAATTCTGGCAATATACGTTGGTCCATATAGGCTAAGTATCCATTTTTTCTCATTGCCTTCATTTGTTCATTCTGCTTTAGACTATTGTGGCAGCAGGTACAGTACCGATGCTTCAGACTATTCTACAAAGTTAACTTTCATCACCATACACAGGTATGCACAGTCGGTTGCCATCTTCTTATGCTTGTAAGCTGAGTCATGTAATCAGGTTGATGCATAGTGGTACTACCTTAGATACAACCTGTATTGTATGCATAAAATTGAAATACGTGTACATGTTAAGCATCATCTGTATGGGTACATACATCACGTACAAGTTTAAAGTTGAATGCATCAAGCAAGCAATCGGTTCAATTATATAGTGTTGTTAACATTACGTACATATAATTTGGCTCTAATTATTAAGATTTTTTTGTTATGAACTTTTCAAGTTTATGAAGTTGGAGACATCAGAGACATCAAATAATCTTACTACACATGGTCGAAGAACAAGGAGGCTGCTGGCCCCACCGGTAACGGGATTCATTAGAGAGAAGAACTATTTTTGGTATAAAGCATGAACATGATATTGCAGACTTAGCTTTCATTTTTATTTTGGAGCAAATTGCTTGCACATAACCTTTCTGGATGGTGTTTTTTTAAAGTAACAGATGCTTTTCTTGATTATTTTAAACAGAAGGAACAAAATAAATGCCACCATATTGTAATTTCTGTAAGTTATTAGAAAAATGTTAATTGTGCAATCAAAGTACATATGTTACAGTCGGATCAAAATTTATTTTACTCTGCCTGGGGATAGAAATCTGGAACATTCAGACATGTGAACCAAAGTATAGCTTGTGCCTAAATCCTTCTACTTTTGGAAACTATATGTTGTTAAATATGGTAAGCACTAATGAGGACCAGCTTGATTTAGGCTGCTGTCCGACCTGGGTGGCGATGAGCGGCGGAAGAAGGGGAGAAACACGCTTATGATGAAGGTGCGTGTCAAGCTTCTCCATCTCCATGTAAATGGATGACCTCCACGACAAGAGATGCGGTCAGGGGATGAATGTTTTAAGGAAAACGACCCAGACTATGGGTTCGTACCATCCATGCGCTATAGTTAAATTTGTACATCCTAAGAAACGTGCGGACCACAATGAAATTGGAGAAGTTTAAGGAGGAGGTCATTTTAGTTAATTGGGTTTTGTTTATTTTTCACAGTGTACACCGTTTATTTTAGTTTCCTGTCATAAATATGTTTTTTTGTCGTCGTTGAAGAATAGTGAGGGACAAACATTGCCAATGCACTATATGTATCTTTATTATTGGCCCGAATACATGATGCAAATTATTTCATCACAGTTGACAACTCTATCTATTTAGAAGAAGTAACCATGAAGCAAGTGTTAGTTTCTATCTTGTACGGTGTGTGGGTTTCAGTGGGTTATAACGCTCATTTGCCAATGCAGGAACCAGCAAGTTTGCAGGAGGAGCAATGCAATGGCCAGGGTCATGCTAGCATTGTAGAGAATGCTGATTTTATGCCTGTACTTGAAGGCGCTGATGGTGGTAGTGTGCAGAATACCAATATTATTAGTGATCAGGGGAATGCAGAGCATGGAAGCCCAAGATCAGGAGATGGTGAAGATTCAAAAGTGCAGGCTACCAGTTCAGATGTTGGTGATGATCCTGTAGGACCTCTGCCACGGAGGTGGATGTCGAGGAACTGCCAGATTGCCTTTCGAAGGAAAGCACTGAATGACAGATTTCTTCCCAAGAACCACCTCCCTTACAACCAGCGCGCCAAACATAGAGGGAGAGGAGGGCTTGGCAGAGAAAATCTCATCCCGCTCCGCTCGATATGGACGGGAACTCGCGGGCGGAGGGAGCAGAGGAGACGTCCGTAGGGGAAAGGGGGAGCATGGTCACCTGGGAGCGGTGAATTGGATGGACAGAGGTGGTGGGACTATGCAGCCGCGGCAGCGGTGCAGATGGAATTCTGGTGAATCGGCCGCCGTGACCTCGAGCGGTGCTAAGTCGGGTGGGAGTAGTGGATTTCGGGAGCGGGGCAGCACGCGGCGGCATAGCTTGGAGCTCGGATTTCTCCGTCAGCGGCGCCGCTGCAAGTAATTAGACACGGCTGTTCATTGGCGGTGCTGGGGGTATTCCCCTGTAGTCAACTAGCCCATACCCCATACAGAAGCCCAATAGGGAATGCTCCTCCGTAGCTCGCACGAAGACCAAGCCAAAAAGGCACGAACCGGTCGAACCCACTCACACTCACGGTCGCTGCACGCGCACACACAGCAGTCAGCAGGCGGGTGACACGGCGGCAGCCGTAGGCGAGCGGCGGCGACGAGCTGGCGACCAGCAGGAAGCGGCGGCACAGTGGCCACCACGACATCAACGGCCAGCAGCCAGGTGCTCTCTTGATCCCTAATTTTGGACTGATCGGTGTGTGATTCCCCTGATCCCTAATTTTCTATTCCCCTCAGATTTCGCATTCGCATATTCGCATGCCTACCTTTTTGCAAGTGCTTAACCAGATTTCAGCCAGGACGCCTGCTAGCATATTAGCACCTAGGAATAGCAGTACCATTCTATTAGTTGTTTGCAATCTTTGTATACTGGTATATATCCACCCAATTTCTCTGTAATTGGCAATTTTCCTTTGAACGCCCAGATTATACTAGCAGATATAATTTATATAATTTGTTAGATGCAAGCTTTTAATTGACTATTTTTTCTGTCATGTAGATGAAGAAGAGCACTGTTGGCAGTTACACATGTACATTGCTCATGTGGGCAGAGATGAATGGTTTAAAAACTTGAAGAATATAGTTCAAATTTCAGTTATACTTGTGGAGACAATCAGATAAACATGAACAATATTTTGTTGTTTACAAACCTATCAAGTTGGTATTGATTCTCCAGTAGCTACTGCCAGCTTTGAAAGGGTATTCTCCTCAATGAGCTATGTGAAGAATAAGCTAAGGAATAAGATGTGTGATGATTACTTGAACAATTGTTTGGTTACATTTGTTAAGAGAGAATTCTTCAATCAAGTGAAGGATGAGGATGTCATTAATCTCTTCCAACAAGGCAATCACAAAGTTATATTGTAATATCATCAATTCTTCACTCAAGAGTCAAGAGATACTGCCTCAGTGCAAATTTATTTTTGTAGTATTGATAATTACTATGGATTTATGGTCTTACCTATTATGTGTTGTTGCTTGATTTTTTTATTGTCCTTCCAATAATGAGTCATACTGAAATTATGTCGTCTTATATATATAGCTGTTGTTTTTCCTCATATTGTCCTGATGTCGGTTAGCTTATTAGACCATGAACTATTGAAATCGCACCCTGTATTCAGTTAGTGCACTGCAGCTTGCACATTGTATTTTGTGACCATTAGACTTTTCAGTTATGGTGCCTGATAAAAAAAAGTTCAATTATGGTGACATGCTGAACTACCTTTTCAAGCCATTAAATTAGATTTGCTAATCTATATTCACTTATTGAGATATTCTTCTTGGCATGAATGTGTGGGTGAAACCAGACAGCTAGAGTGAAATTGCTCGGTGGAGTTTCTCTTGAAGTCTGAACTAAAGAAATTTTAATGTCTAACAATGAAGGAGGATGTATACTATTGTGGAATGCTGTAGCTTTCTATAAAAAAAATTCTGTAGTGTTCTATGGTGACATGCCGAACTACCTTTTCATGCAGTAAATTTGACTCCAATACATTGACAGGAGAATATTTATACTTGAAATTGCTAACTGACGTTGGTATACAAATGAAATAAAACAGTAGTAATATCTACATGACAAGTGTTCTAGGAAATTCAAAGGTCTTAGCTTTCATGGTGTTGGAGTGGATGACCGATAGGATGAGGTGGTGATACCGGCGCCTAGCAGTACCAACGCTTGCGGAGAAGCGACGAGAAGAGGAGACAATGGTGGCATGAAAAGCTCACCTGAATGCATCGCACACCATGTCGCACACCATGTCGCGCCTGAATGCAGAGCACACCGTGCCGTACCTGAATGCAGAGCACACCGTGCCGTACTAAAATTGTGTCCAACTACTTAGATTGTCTATCTCCCGTTGCAACGCACGGGCATATTTACTAGTTCAAGATAAAAGAGATAAATTGCTAGAACTAAATAAAAGATAAATTGCAGGAAATAAAAGGTAAATTAGGGTTCATATTTCTTGGTTGATTGCAAGAGGATATAAGGGTAGGCTTATATAGACCTAACCAACTACAACATCACACCACAGGTGGAATACCGATACTACCCTTACAGCTAATAACCCACTACTCCATACCCATACTAGTCCCTGACAGCGTTGTTATCTGCGTCCGCCCTGATGTCGATTACTTTGACGTCAAATTCCCTGACTCAGTTCAAGGGTGGCGCAAAAAATGGTTGTATATCTACGAGGAAAACCATAACTCGGTGGAATACAACATTCCCCCTTTTGATGGCAACGAAAAAATCTGTCACCACCGGTCCTAGGATGCAGAGGCTAGCGACGAAGAAAAAGCGGCGACAGAGGCGCTGATGACACGCATCCGCGATCTTCAAAATACCCATGGACAAGAACTGTCGGGTATCCAAATCACGGCGTATTTCCTTAGGATTAGGGTGCAGCCTCTGCAAGCTCGCAAAAACCCCCTCTGGATGTATGCTGGCGACAAAGCTGTGGATCGCCTGTCGGTAGATTTATCGGTCAAGGACTTAGAAAAACTTGTCCGAAAGATCTCGTCGCTTAGCAAGAAAGACACCGTCCCGTCATCTTGCCGTGTGACACCATACAGCGCCACCAACGCACTCCCGCAGGTAATATATTTGTATCATCTGCTTGTTCATGCACTATCTTTTTTTTTCTCTTTTTGTACTTCTACTTCTTCGACTGCTATTATTGATACAAATTCCTGTCAATACTTTTCTATCTTGTCCAGAACCACAAAACTGCATCGCCTCTTCCTCCCCTTCCCGAAGGTGGAGAAGTCGAAGAACGGGTTGTTTTCACCGATGAAAACCAGGGTACTTCTCGCCCTGAGAGTGAAATCGCGGGTTCTCAAAAATCCGCGGCATCCTCTGAAAAAGAATTTGAATCCGAGGCTACCGCATCGGCACACTCTCCTCCCTCAGCTGCTTCTCCGAAGAACAAGAGAAAGAGGGACGAAGTTGCCGATTTCGGCACCTCCAAAGCCGGCGCATCTCGTGCCGAAGAAGTTGTTCCCAAAAGGACAACTTTCAATCCTTATGAAGATGCTCTTGTCAGCTCATAAGTTCTTATTGCTTTTCGTTGTTTGCTCCCGATGTTTTGTCTGCGTTGTTTCTTATATTGTCGCCTTATTTATTGTAGTGGTGACGAGGATGAAAATCCACCTATGGACGCGACTGCTCGAACGAGTACGTCTCGTACTTTAATTATCTCTGAAGCTCATCCTGATGGAGATGAAACCTCGCCTCCTCAGCAAGACACACAACATCCTACTCCAATTGCGAGCCCCCGAGCCTCTTCACCAAAGAGAGCTAGGGTGGAGCCAGCCAAGGAGCCAGCCATGTTAATTGGTGGTTCCACGACTCCATTAATGGATGATGTAAGTTGTCTCTCCTTCTCTCTGTTTTTTTCTATCCCGAATATTTCAGTACTTTGGACTCCCCTTTGGTTTTTGCTTGGTGGTGTCGAGCTTTCGCTTCCTATACTGATTTCTTTTTTCGTGGTCTTTTCTTCAGCCTTTGATGAAGGAATTTGTCCGCCTCGGTTACCCAATTTATCGGGTACCGTGATGATGTCGCTGATGTCTACGTACGCTTCTATTCCTGTAGACAGTTATGGGCCTCCAAGAGCAGAGGTTTGTAGAACAGCAGCAAGTTTTACCTTAAGTAGATCACCCAAGGTTTATCGAACTCAGGGAGGAAGAGGTCAAAGATATCCCTCTCAAGCAACCCTGCAATCACGATACAAGACATCTCTTGTGTCCCCAACACACCTAATACACTTGTCAGATGTATATGTGCACTAGTTCGGCGAAGAGATAGTGAAATACAAGTAGTATGGATGTATATGAGTGGTAATAGCAGTCTGAATAAAATATGGCAGCGAGTAAACATGCAACAGAACAGTAAATAAGCGGTGTTTGCAGTATTGGAAACAAGGCCTAGGGATCATACTTTCACTAGTGGACACTCTCAACATTGATCACATAAATAAATAAGTTCTCTTCCTTTGTGCTACATATACTCTTGTTTGATAATAAACACCATTCGTTGTGTAGGGCTACAAGAGCACCTCAATGCCGGAGTTAACAAGCTCCACAACATTCGATATTCATGTTTAAGTAACCTTTAGAGCATAATAGATCTTTGCAATTTAAACCGAGTACTAACATAGCATACACACTGTCACCTTTACACTATGAAGGGGGAATAAATCACATCAATACTGTCATAGTAATAATTAACTCCATAACCTACAAGAGATTATGATCATAACCTACGCCAAGTACTACACAATGCACACACTGTCACCATTACACCGTGAAGGAGGAATAGACTACTTTAATAACATCACAAGAGTAGCACATAGACTAATAGTGATACAAAGCTCATCATATGGATCTCAATCATGCAAAGCAATTCATGAGATCATTGTATTGGGGTACAGAGAGAGAGATTAACCACATAGCTACCGGTAGAGCCCTCAGCCCCGGTGGAGAACTACTCCCTCCTCATCATGGAGACAGCGATGGCGGTGAAGATGGCGGTGGTGTCGATGGAGATGCCTTCCGAGGGCACTTCCCCGTCCCGGCGGAGTGCCGGAACAGAGACTCCTGTCCCCCAGATCTTGGCTTCGCGATGGCGGCGGCTCTGAAGGTTTCTCGTACCGTGGATTTTCCGTATCGAAGATTTAGGTCAGGGACCTTTAAATAGGCGAAGAGGCGGAGTCGGATGGGGTCTGGTGGACCCACGCAGTAGGGGGGCGCGCCCAGGGTCCAGGCCGCGCCGCCCTGGCGTGTGGCCCCCTGGCTCCCCTCTGGTGCCTCTCGGGTGTTCTGGAAGCTTCGTGGAATTCTAAGATGCTGGGCGTTGATTTCGTCCAATTCCGAGAATATTTCCTTACTAGGATTTCTGAAACCAAAAACAAAAACAGAACTGGCACTTCGGCATCTCGTCAATAGGTTAGTTCCGGAAAATGCATCAAAATGATATAAAGTGTGAACAAAACATGTAGGTATTGTCATAAAACTAGCATGGAACATAAGAAATTATAGATACGTTTGAGACGTATCAAGCATCCCCAAACTTAGAACCTGCCGAGTAGGTAAACGATAATAATTGAAATGCTGCTACCAACTAATCTTGATAATGATGTAAAGCATGTGAACTGAGATCAAATCACTCAAAGCAAATGTTTATATTGATATAAGAGATGATAATGCAAGAGTTAAACAAGCTAGAAGTTTTCATGAACTATTGCTTCAAAGACATGAAACCGTACAAAGTTCATTAAAGATGTGTTAAGTATTCAGCGTAGAAGTTCTATCCTTCATTCCAAGCATCAAGTAAATTTTCACAACATAAGAAGGATTCAATCAAGTAAACATAAACATGAACGTCATGAATCAACTGTTTCGAAGTCTACTCAACCGGTGAGCGCAAGCATTTGGTATTAGCACCAGGATGTTATGGCATAAAGAACGTTAATGGGGGTTTGGAAGGCCAATGTGAGAAAGTCTTACAAAGCTATAAGTGATTATTAGACAAGAGGAAGTCTTATAATCGAAGCTATGCAAGGAGTAGTGATTGCCATGCAACGGATGCACATAGAGCTATATGTGTATGAAAGCTCTCCAATGGAACTAGTGGGGGTGCATCCAACTTGGTTGCTCACGAAGACCTAGAGCACTTTTGAGGAGGCTCATCATTGGAATATACAACCCAAGTTCTATAGTGTAAATTCCCACATAGTTATACTAGTAAAACATGAAAACTCTCTCATATGGAGTGTAGGTGCTAAACATGAGCACAAATGATGACTATGAATACTGCAGGTGCTAAAACATGAGCACAAGTGTGGATAAAAGATAGTAATGCTGCCCCCTTTTTCTTTATTCTATTTTCTTTTTCTTTTTCTTTTTCTTTTCTATTTCTTTCTTTTCTTTTTATCTTTTTGATGGCCTCCATGGCTCTTTTCACTTTTAGGGGCAACATCCTAATATGACAACACACTTTTTGGTACAAATAACTCATAATGAATAAAACACGATGTATGAAACTGTATGCCTCTGCCAGTGTAGCAGGATGTGCAATGATCTAGCGTAACATGGGTAAACCACACATCAGCTGTATAGAATCATGCAAAGCAATATACAAATAATAAATGAAAACATGGCATGTAATGTAAAATGGAAGTTGCATGGCAATATATCTCGGAACAGCTATGGAAATGCTGTGGTAGGTAGGTATGGTGGCTGTTTTGAGGAGATGTATGGGCTTATGTGTAGGAGAACAAGAGAAAGTCCTCACGGGTTTGGATGTACCGCGAAGTATGCACAATTCTCAATGTGAGCAAAAGGCAATGCACAGTACCGAAGAGGCTAGCAAATATGGATGGTGGAAGTGCCAAAAACCGTAGCTTAACATTAGTCAAAAAGAACTCACAAGCTTATTGCAAACAACTAGCAGGTTCAACATTAAGAGCATGATTAAAATTTACTCCAACCTTCAGCACAACTTAGTTATTACGATGAACTCGACATGGAGCTATCAAGTCCAACTACGCCTTCAACTATTTAAATAGAGTTTGTAGTACGGCACAAGCTTAAAGACAACAATCCACTACTAATTTTAACTTATTCAAACAGCAAGCTTTACCATCTAAATACCTCAAAACGTTTGCAAAGAATCAAGTTATCAAAGCTCAATGATCTACAAGATTATGCAAGTGTTTCATTATACCACTACCACATGCAACATTTCCTTAACCAACCGAATAACAATGAACAAAGCAGTTTCAACCTTCGCCATGAACATTAAAAGTAAAGCTAAGAACACATGCATTCATACGAACCAGCGGAGCGTGTCTCTCTCCCACACAAGCATGATAGGATCAGATTTATTCAAACAAAAACAAAAACAAAAACAAACAGACGCTCCAAGTAAAGTACATAAGATGTGACCGAATAAAAATATAGTTTCAAGAGAAGAAACCTGATAAGTTGTCGATGAAGAAGGGGATGCCTTGGGCATCCCCAAGCTTATATGCTTGGGTCTTCTTGAAATATGCAGGGGATGAACCAGGGGCATCCCCAAGCTTAGAACTCTTCACTCTTCTTGATCATAGTATATCATCCTCCTCTCTTGACCCTTGAAAACTTCCTCCACACCAAATTCGAAACAAACTCATTAAAGGGTTAGTACATAATCAAAAATTCACATGTTCAGAGGTGACACAATCATTCTTAACACTTCTGGACATTGCCCAAAGCTTCTGAAAGTTAATGGAACAAAGAAATCCATTCAACATAGCAAAAGAGGCAATGCGAAATAAAAGGCAGAATCTGTCAAAACAGAACAATCCGTAAAGACGAATTTTTACGAGGCACTGGACTTGATCAGATGAAAATGCTCAAATTGAATGAAAGTTGCGTACATATCTGAGGATCATGCACGTAAATTGGCAGATTTTTCTGAGTTATCTACAGAGAACCCTGCCCAAATTCGTGACAGACAGAAATCTGTTTCTGCGCAGTAATCCAAATCTAGTATGAACCTTGCTATCAAAGACTTTACTTGGCACAACAATGCAATAAAATAAGATAAGGAGAGGTTGCTACAGTAGTAACAACTTCCAAGACACAAATATAAAACAAAAATTGCTGTAGTAAAATAAACACATGGGTTATCTCCCAAGAAGTTCTTTCTTTATGGCCATTAAGATGGGCTCAGCAATTTTAATGATGCACTCTCAAGAAATAGTAGTTGAAGCAAAAGAGAGCATCAAAAGGCAAGTATGAAACAAATTTAAGCCTAACCCACTTCCTATGAAAAGGAATCTTGTACACAAATAAATTCATGAGGAGCAAAGTGACAAGCATAGGAAGATAAAACACGAGTAGCTTCAAGATTCTCAACACAAAGAGGGGAAACTTAATATTATTAAGATGCATATAACCATGTTTCCCTCTCTCATAATAACTTTCAGTGGCATCATGAACAAACTCAACAACATAACTATCAAATGAAACATTCTTGTCATGAGCTATATGCATAAAATTATTACTCTCCACATAAGCATAATCAATTTTATTAGTTGTAGTGGGAGCAAATTCAACAAAGTAGCTATCATTATTATTCTCATCAAGTGTAGGAGGCATATTATAATCATAATAAAATTTACTCTCCATAGTAGGCGGCACCAAAAGACCACTATCATTATAATCATCATAAATAGGAGGCATATCATAATCAACATAAACTTTCTCCTCAATACCGACCTCCCCAAGCTTAAATTCTTCCATAGCATTAGCAACAATGGTGTTCAAAGCATTTATACTAATAACATTCCCATTAGCATGCATAAGTTCCATGGGTTTTTAATTTTCTCTTCAAACACATCATATCCTAATTCAAGATAAAGTTCATAAAGATCTCTCATTTTGTTGTTGTCTTCCATTAAGCCTTACTAGTGTAAAACAAGAGACAACAAGATGCAATTGCAGGATCTAAAGTAAATAGCTTCGAGCACTTCTGGCACACGAGAAATAACTTAGTTACCTAGGACCGGAGTGTGAGTGCCTTTACCTTTCCTCCCCAACGGCGCGAAAAGTGCTTGATGTCTACGTACGCTTCTATTCTGTAGGCAGTGTTGGGCCTCAGAGCAGAGGTTTGTAGAACAGCGACAAGTTTTCCCTTAAGTGGATCACCCAGGTTTATCGAACTCGGGGAGGAAGAGGTCAAAGATATCCCTCTCAAGCAACCACGCAACACGATACAAGACGTCTCTTGTGTCCCCAACACACCTAATACACTTGTCGGATGTATAGGTGCACTAGTTCGCGAAGAGATAGTGAAATACAAGTAGTATGGATGTATATGAGTGGTAATAGCAATCTGAATAAAATATGGCAGCGAGTAAACATGCAACAGAACAATAAATAAGCGGTGTTTGCAGTATTGGAAACAAGGCCTAGGGATCATAATTTCACTAGTGGACACTCTCAACATTGATCACATAAATAAATAAGTTATCTTCCTTTGTGCTACATATACTCTTGTTTGATAATAAACACCATTCGTTGTGTAGGGCTACAAGAGCACCTCAATGCCGGAGTTAACAAGCTCCACAACATTCGATATTCATGTTTAAGTAACCTTTAGAGCATAATAGATCTTTTCAATTTAAACCGAGTACTAACATAGCATACACACTGTCACCTTTACACTATGAAGGGGGATAAATCACATCAATACTATCATAGTAATAATTAACTCCATAACCTACAAGAGATTATGATCATAACCTCGTCAAGTACTACACGATGCACACACTGTCACCATTACACCGTGAAGGAGGAATAGACTACTTTAATAACATCACAAGAGTAGCACATAGACTAATAGTGATACAAAGCTCATCATATGGATCTCAATCATGCAAAGCAATTCATGAGATCATTGTATTGGGAATGAGAGAGATTAACCACATAGCTACCGGTAGAGCCCTCAGCCCCGGTGGAGAACTACTCCCTCCTCATCATGGAGACAACGATGGCGGTGAAGATGGCGGTGGTGTCGATGAAGATGCCTTCCGGGGGTACTTCCCCGTCCCGGCGGAGTACCGGAACAGAGACTCCTGTCACCCAGATCTTGGCTTCGCGATGGCGGCGGCTCGGAAGGTTTCTCGTACCGTGGCTTTTCCGTATCGAAGGTTAGGTCAGGGACCTTTAAATAGGCGAAGAGGCGGAGTCGGAGGGGTCCGGTGGACCCACACGGTAGGCGCGCCCGTGGAGCCGCGCGCGGCGTGTGGCCCTGGCTCCCTGGTGCCTCTCGGGTGTTGGAAGCTTCGTGGAATTCTAAGATGGGGCGTTGATTTCGTCCAATTCGAAAATATTTCCTTACTAGGATTTGAAACCAAAAACAGCGAGAAAACAACTGGCACTTCGGCATCTCGTCAATAGGTTAGTTCCGGGAAAATGCATCAAAACGATATAAAGTGTGAAACAAACATGTAGGTATTGTCATAAAACTAGCATGGAACATAAGAAATTATAGATACGTTTGAGACGTATCAGCCATCTTGAAGGTACTATTTTTACCTGCCTCCTCTGCTGAATATACTCCTTCATTATTTTGCCATGATATTTTACTGTCGTTTATTATGCCAGAGACTCTTGAGGAATCCAAAAAACACGCTAACGCTCTTGCTATCGAGTTAAAGCAAAGCGAAAGAGCTCGCAAGAAAGCTGAAGCAGATGCTGCCGCCGTCGAAGATCTTCGAAAAAGACTTCATGACGCGGAAACTTCTCTGAGCGACAACATAGCTCACCAGTCTGCTCGTGAGAAAGAAATCCTTACTCGCTTAGAGTCGCAGAGTCGACGTTTTGTTAGTAAGTACTCAAATCCTTGCTGTTTCCTTGGGTCGTCTTTTTTTTGTCCTTGCTCGCTTTTTCTTGACAAGCTCTTTTTTACTCATTTAGGGAAAACACAGCAAGAATATGATCTGGAAAATCCTGAAGGTGATCGCCTTCTTGACGCGCTTTCCCTCCTTGAGATCCACGGAGATGAGGCACGCGAAGGCCTTGCCGAAGCCAGGACAGGTCTATCGCGGCTTTTTCCCTACTTCTTCACGAAGGAAGAACCCCCGACTTTTACTGCTCTCGCTAAGTGCTTCAGTTCTCAAGAAGACCTTGGGCTCAAACTTCGCCAAGAAGGTTTGAAAGTCGGTGTTGAAGGGACTATCGCCTTGGTTGCTGACAGCCAACAAGATGTCGACTGGGCGAGAGTTGGCGACACGAAGGAGATGGAAACAAAAAGGTGGCAGTCACTGATTAAAGCTGCCAAGCCAAACTCAAAGAAAATCCTCGCCTACCTCGGATGCAAACCAACTCCCGCTCCTAGCTCGACCAAGCCAGAGGTCAAGTAGACCGTCTTGCCTGCCTTTTTTCTTTCTTTTCTCTTTTGACGTCTGTCGCCATAGATGTAGTTTGCGACAACGCACTTTTGGTTTACTAGAATCCCAACTTTTGCAAGAACCATGTAAATACTTTGAAGATCAATGGAAATCTAGTTTGCTTGATGATTGACGTCGCACTTTTATTTCCAGTTGGTATTTGATAACTACACTTCAACTCCTCGTCCTTCCGATGCTTTTCCTGCTTCGTCCTGTTTGAAGAAAACGCCTGTTGCCGATGAACTTATTGAAGATTCCTCGAGTAAGGGTTCAGCACAAGACTTGGAAGAACTTCGCCAACAACTCCAGTCTATGAAGAATCAAGCACTTATAACAATGGAGCAGTCTCGAAAATCATTGGAGAGGGAAAAAATTGCGCTTCAGCAGGCTCAGGATGCTATAGCTGAGAAAGAGGCCGCGGTTACTGAGGCTGCCGAAGCTTCTTCTCGAGAGAATTACATGCTTCAACTGATGAATGACTCCAGCTAGGATATGACAGGTGCACTTCGTTCACTTGACCGTGCTTATTTTATTCCTGCCACAAACGCATCTATTGCTCTCTCGTCAGATATATTCTCTGCCGAGTTTTTAATGATGTTCCATCTTTGGATGTACTTTCTCATTGATTCATCATGCTTTTGTCGACATGATCTCAACTCTTCTAATGATGCAGGTTTTTTGTAGGTTGATCGGAAGTTGTTGACAAACACATCCTCAAAACTATCCCAGCTGTCGATGGAACCCGGGGGAAGCTTCTTTATCCAAGATCTTGCGGCTCCACTCAGGTGTACTTGAATGCTCTGCATGGCTGTTGCTCTGGTTCCACCTATCAGTTTCACCGTCACAAGGTAATCGACTAGCCAATCCTCGGGATCTTGCAGGCCATCGAATTTCTTGAAATTGTCTGGTAACTTAAATCCTGATGGGACTCGAGTTTTTCGAACTCGTCTCGTAAAACACGGGAGTCCACACATATCCTCTTCAGCAACCGGTGAATGCCGATGTTCCCTTCTATCTGTCGCACTCTATCCACCCTGCTTGAGTCGTTGTATCTCGACTCCGCTCGCTCTCGGGGGATTCTGCACTGCTGCAGTAGGCCGCGGACTATTTTGCCTTGCAGCTCCTTCGGGAGGTGTAGTTGCTGCTGCTCCCATGGCTCCACACCACTGCCATGGCCATGTTATCTAGCTTCTCTTGGATCTCCGGGAGTGGCCGGGCCGCTAGGATAGCTTGCGTTGCCATGTATCCCGCTTCGGTGTTTTGGGAATAATATTCCCCCTCGTGTCGATTGAGATGAAAGACATATCGAGGTTTTGAATTAAATTCTCTCTCTCTGCTTCAGGTATATTTTGCAGCCGAGATCTTGCTCTCCTTCGAGCTTCTTTGTGACTATCTCCCGAAGTTCTTGAATTTTGGCTTAGCTCTGCCCTTCGCCTGCTTGATGCGGAAGCGGCTTCCTGCCTCTTGCCCAACTCAATTTTCTGCTTCTCGAGCTACCTCCTGGTACGTGCAAGCCTATATTGATACGCTTGTAACTCCTCAGGTGTCGCCGTAATGGTCATTGGCTCTGTGCCATCGATAGCTCTTGCGACTCGATCCCATACTGCTGGAAATTGCACCATCTCTCGTGTTCCTGGTCCGATATATTTTGTTCCCAAACCTCGCGTGAGATCTGCAGGATCGACATACGGATTTCCCGCATCGTCGAAGTTTTCTGACGTGTCCTCTCCTGGGCGACTTGGTTCTCCAATTGCATAGATCTGATGATATTTTGGATTCTGAATTTTGTCGGATTTGGTGACAGCATCATTGAGATTGGTGAAGACCTTTCCAACAGTAGTGGATCTGTCGATGAAGGTGAAGTTGTCGATGTTGCTCGAGTCATCGCTTATATCGGAGTCCGCAGATGACTCGAAAGACATGTCGCTGAAGATCTTGGCGAGTTTTCACTTGGTGTGCTGATGCGTGGCGACGAATCTCTTCTTCGCCTGACTCGGTTGACGATGTTGAATCCGAAATATCGGGATCGACCGCCGATAATCCCGACGAGATCGGAATTTCGAGACGATATGATCCTTCCTTCTCGACGCGGAATTGGAACTCGCCAAACGTCATCTCCATAGGCTCCTCCAGATACGCATATGCATCCAAACGGGAGGCGGGTGAGGAACAAAATCGACTAGACCAGTTCGATCTGTTTACCTCTGTCCGCGTTGCTTGGTTGATGAAGTCGCGATCTTGAACGTGCCATCGAGATCAGCTCCTTGTCGCCTCTAGTCCCCACGGTCGGCGCCAATTGACAAGGTATTAACTTATCAATGCCTACGTATTGTAGACTAGGGTTTCGTTGGAAGTAGAGGGCAAGTAGATCTCGAAGGTTTCAGCCGAAAAGTACTCGACGATTAAGAAACTAGGGTTATGTTGACAATTGATTCGGTCCTTTCTTTGTCCCTCGACTCCCCCTTATATAGGAGGCGGAGCCGAGGGATTCGTAATACACAAGTTACAGAGTCCGGGAGGGTTTCCAACCCGTCCCGTATAATTACAAGTCTCTATATTTCCTAATACAACTCTAACTTTCCTTAATACTAGCTGGGCTTCCGAACTTCATATTCTTCGACTTGTGGGCCTTCAGTAAACCCCGGTACCATCTTCAGCCGAGGGCGTTGCCGAGGCCGGAGGTGGGGAGTGGACACCATATGCCATGGGCTGGGCGCCGTAGAAGAGGGGCTGCCCATAGAGTCCTGCACCATACGGTATCGGTGACGTGGCTAGGGCAGCGCTTGACGAGGAGGCGTGACCCGGCAGCAGCGGCTGCGCTGGGGCAGCGGAGAACGGGGCCAGGGCATAAGTCCGTAGGGCCGACGCGGGGGCCGGAGCAGTCACGCCCGGCGACGAAGGAGGCACCGCGATCGGCCCGGCCACGCCGGGCGACGGTGAAGCGGCCGACAGAGGGAGTGGCCCGACCACGGCGGGCAGAGATGCGGTGGCCGAGGCAAACGGCCACGTAGCGCCGGCACGAGGGGCGGCACCCATGTAGAGACCGGCCGAGGCGGAGATCGGGGCGACGCCGAGCGGTGGCGGTGTGCGGCCGTCAAGAAGTGTCGCGAGAAACGGCGACACAAGGGGCCGCGACGAGGAGGAAGCCATCGCAGCGGTTGTAGACGTGGTCGAGGCGGCGGGGAGCGTCGCGGCGGCGGCCGAAGAGGCGGCGGCGGCGCAGGTGTTGGCAGCGGAAGACATGACCTAAACCTAGTCTGATACCATGTAAAACAAAAGATTTGGGGAACGCTCGACACACAATAGGGTTGGCGTTGGTTTATATTTATAGTGTACAACAGTACAAGAATTACAATACATATATATATACGGAAGCTATTATATACACGGAAATTCAATTCGGCTCCCGGGTGCGTATGCTCCCTCTACCAAAAAATCATATTTCGAAATGTCGAAAAATTTGGACAAAAAATTCTACATGTACATCTCCATAATATACGTGTGTTCGTCAAGTTTCACGAAAAACCAATATTTTGTGTGGTCTATATAAAAAAGAGAAAGTTTATCTTGTGAACATTATTTTTAGCACTGAATTTTGTCTTTTTTACACACGTCACATGATAAGTCGATTTTTTATGAAACGACTTTGTGAGCACGTAACACGTGAAGATGTACGTGAGAACTTTTAGTTTCAATTTTTAAAAAAATTTAAAATATAACAGAATGCAGACAGTGTAGGGATGATTGCAGTGGCACGACAGACGTGCACGGCGATCGGGCTCTCATACGACACAAGATAACGCAGAAGTGCCCAAAGAAAACGCGGACTGAACTTGCCACACACCGCACAGGCGTGGTAGTAGATTGTTGAAACAGCAGAAACAACCTCTGATTCGAGCAAGAAGGGGGGGGGGCCAGCTGACTGATGGCGAGGTCAGTGAACCGTGAACGTACGGGACCCTGCATGCTCCTGTAGAGATTCGTAGGGTAGGAACGAGTGGAGTACATATTACGTAGTTTAGACCATCTAGCAGCTTGTAAAAACTACCAGAATCCTTAGAGCAACATTAACATATCCCTTACTCCACGATCCTTAAAAAACACGGATAAGGATTGCAAAAAAAATCAGATATTCGTTTTACATTCTGATCTGAGGGACCGATTCAGCGGAAAAACCTAGCGCGAAACCGTAGATCATGGTTTTTTGACAATTTAGACATGACAATGACTAGATGATAGATGCAACACTCTATAGTTTTTACATCAATTTTTGTAATCAAAACGACCGAAAGCATGGGCAATAATCGACGCAAGTGAACCAAAAGGTTGAACCCTTGTCAAACCAAGCCGTAGAAGGGAGATCAAGCAAGACCATCGTCAAGCTCAGACCACCGCCACCATCACCACCGGAAGAAGCACCATCACCTCCACTTGCCTCTTCACTCCTTCGTCCCAAGGTGGCCTTCCTAGCACCCTCCCATCACTCTCTTGTAATGGCATCCATGGTAGCCAGATTTATAATCATTGTTGTGTTATCCTCGACCATAAGCTCGATCATGGCCTTCTTCTCCTCCGGGTGCGGCCTTCTTCTCGTCGGCAAGACTAACCCCTCCTCTAAGTTCGCCCTGCGGGCCTCATCTTGTCAGAGTGCTTGCCATCTTGCATTCTTCTCCTGGAGCTTCTTCTCAGCCATGAACATCTTTGTTTTCATTGTCTATCTCATTAAAACTCCCTATGACTTCATCATATCATCAAATTTCTCCCTCAAGCTTGCGGCCTTGGTGTGCCTTTTCTCCTTGTCATTTGCATTCTTCCGGCCATCGGCCTTGCCCTTGTTTCCTTCTCCCTCGTTGTCGCTCTCGTCATCATCCAATTTGGAGAAAGCTCCTTTCTTCGGTGGAGGTTCATTGCCCATATACCTCCACTTCTCAGTATACTCTAGCAAGGACCAACAATGTTGAAGCATAAATGGGTTCATCTTGGAAGCCACCATGCCCTTGTATCTTTCCATTGCAATCTTGTTCTATAGATAAAAACAATGTATTAGTTAGCATAAAAAAACATACAAACTAGAGGTAATTCAAGCAAAAATAGAGACAAATGAACTCACATAATCATAAATGTTTTGCATCCACTAGGAGGTGCATTTCTCACTTGCTCCAAGAACGAACTCCAAGGGCTACAACTTGATTTGATCACATCATAATGTCCTTGAAGTGATCTTGCTGCGTGGGTCGATGCCATTGGTGAGACAAGGGAAAGGTTATGGAAATATGTGTCCTCGATCCATTTCAAATAGCGCTTGCCAGTTTGGTCATTGCCTGTCACCGCATTGAGTGATACTCTCCCATACCCTCACCAAACAAGTGTACACTACTAGGAAAAACACTATTGTATTACATTAATATTGTGGAATACTAATATTATTTTAAGTCTTTTCTATGTGACAAAATGGCGGAGCTTGAAAAAGATTGTTGAAGGACCAAGACACTAGTAATTATTGAAGTTTGAGTAATATTTTAAAATTTATCATAAATAATAAAGATACATCTAAGCAATATCTGGAGTAGGGGGGCTATGCCCCTCTTCCCTAGGCAAGCTCCGCAAGTGTGAACAAGGGGCTGCCATGTGTCACCCTAGGGCACCGAAAATTTTCATTCTTTCCCTAATTAGTGAAGTAATATTTGTATACTTATCAAAAGAAAATAAATTTGTCATCATCGGTGATTCAAAATTATGCAGGTGGCCCTAACCTTTTCTTGACGTGTAGAGACACTTAATCCCTATGGTAAGGTGCTATATTTTTGTTAATTTTCTTTTCAAAAGTTAAACAAACATTAAACATGATCTTAATGTAATGTACTTTAAAATTTTAAACCCTAAATTATATAAACCCTAATTAGCATTTTCTATAAAGGATAAATAAAATAAAAAAATGTTAAAACCATTATTACCTTGTGTTTAAAATTTTGTTTCTTAACTTAAACTTTGCTCAACAAGTTATTACTTTAAATTTTTATAACAAATAGCAAACCCTAACTCCATCATGTCCAAAACCCTATTCCATAGTTTACAATGCAACCCTAATATACTTTCACCTCTAAAACCCTAGGGGCTTATGAACTGTGATCATATGAACTTAACCTTACTCCTAGATCTAACTAAGAGAGCAAAAATACATGCTTATGTTCGCCCAAAATAGACAAGCCCAAATGCAAATTAAGTTATCATTCCATGTATTTATTTTGAGTAAACCTTGTATGAACCACTAATGATAAACCCTAACTTGTTAGTTCTTGCCATCACACTGAATCAACACTCCTTGGTATGACCACATGTTATTGATTCTCAAAGCAACCATGTAGAACTATTTTGATGTATTGTGACATGCATGCTCAAGTTCTACTAGAATTCTACAAGTTCCAAAACACAAGTAAAGTTGTTGATTCCTTGTGTTCATACTAATAAACCCTAGATGATCAAGTAGTACCAACTAAATGTAAACCCTAGTTTCTATTCTCAAAGTCATCAACCTTAACCACCCTTGTTTAGTATCACATCATTGTGATCAACCATAATATCAACCCTATGTAGTAATGCACTTTATGTGTTCATTCTCAACTAAACCGTACAAATACTAGATGCATCTAAATTCACCTTGCTTAGGATCCATATAGTACCTACTTAGGAAACTCCATTGAGAATCATAGTACACTATAGAAGCAAATAGTTCCTACTTGAAATACTTATTGTTCCTTCAGCAACATGTTCTTCAAAAGTTATTCTTTTGAAGTAAATACCAAGTAATCACTAACCATGTCGTATAGGACTTAAAATTGGCAACTGCTCTTTACATGCTAAGGTTATATCCACTACTATTCCATTGTGTGCTAGTATGATTATTATGATGTATTACAACAGTTGTATATGATATCAAGCTAACCAAACCCTAATTAATAATAACCTTGTTTGTGAAACCACTCTAAAAGTGCAACACTCCCTAAAGAAATCATTACAACTCATTAAACATAAATCATCAGGGTTAGGTTGCGCTTAGAGCGATTGCATCTTATACAATGCATTATAGCATATTTGCTAGTTCTTTAAATATTATTCTTACCGGATGATCATGCTACTTCGGAATTTGGAGTTATTCCACGAAGCTTTTGCTTGCATAATTTTGCAGTCAAGAAAGGCAAGTTCACTCCTGATCATGCCATTTGATTATTTTTATCAAATTACTTGAAAAGTACTATTCATATCATTCCTTCATTGAAAACCAAAGTATTACTTCTACAATTATGAATATTACTATGTGGTGGCATGGGTCCATTGCAACTTTTATTCACCTAGAATTAACAACAAATATCGTCAAGTGATTCTAGCACCATATATTACGTGTTAACCATAAGATCTTTAATGTGACAGGGAAGTTCGATGTATCTTTTTCCTCTCGCATACCAACGCACTTGATAGAGCATGCATGGGAGTTCAGTGGTTCCACATGGGTTAGGAAAGCCTTAAGTTCCCCGTCTGATCTTATAGACGAAGGGTGCTCCACCATCTATGATGGATTTATGGGGTTTAGACTAAGGGTTATGCGAAAAATTAGGGCAAGCGTCCAATGGTGCAGGCGGAACCTAAACTCAGCCGCCACTTCAAATAGAAGGGTATGCGGGGTCGCGAGAAAGGACACTGATTGGATTGCATCTTACACCTGGCCTCACACCAAGGAAGTGTGGACGGGATTAGTTGTCCGGTTGGCAACAAGGATAAGAATCTCTTATGGGTAAAGTAACACACCTCTATAGAGTGTATTGAACTGTGACTGGTCACTCTCTATTTCGGGAAGGAACTACGAACGCGGTAGGAAAGGAACTCCACGAAGTTCTGCTCAACATGTGAAGACTGACGGACATAGTTTTTCAGAACAAAATCAACCTTTTGAAGAAATGTTTACGAAAACTTGCATTTGTCTACAACTTTATGGTCTGTGGTTGTAGCTAGTGCATGATACACATATTTCTATTATTGAACTTGTTGAGTACGCTCGTACTCATCAATTCCTTCTTGAACCCCCTGATACGTCTCAAACGTATCTATAATTTCTTATGTTCCATGCTAGTTTTATGACAATACTCACATGTTTTATATACACTTTACATCATTTTGATGCATTTTCCGGTACTAACCTATTAACAAGATGCGAAGCGCCGTTCTGTTTTTACTGTTTTGGTTTTTCCTACACGGAAATATTTTCGGAATTGGACGAAACAAAGCCCACGGTCTTATTTTCCTCAGGAGCCCTCCAGGCCACCGGCCACACCATAGCCGCCCCACCCACCGGCCTGGCCGCAGCGCGATCTCGGGCGTCCCCGGCTACCCCGCCCACGATTCCTTCCGTCACGAAACCTGCCGAGAGCCATGGAGACGCCGCAGACGCCCTCCTCAATACCCCGCCTCCAGATCTGGCAAGACGGGGAATCATCACCGGAGGGCTCTACATCACCATGCCCGCCTCCGGTGATGCGTGAGTAGTTCATCCTTGGACTATGGGTCCATAGCAGTAGCTAGATGGTTGTCTTCTTCTCTTGTGCTATCATGTTTAGATCTTGTGAGCTGCCTATCATGATCAAGATCATCTATTTGTAATGCTACATGTTGTGTTTGTTGGGATCCGATGAATATGGAATACTATGTCAAGTTGATTATTGATCTATCATATATGTTATTTATGTTCTTGCATGCTCTCCGTTGCTAGTAGAGGCTCGGCCAAGTTGATACTTGTGACTCCAAGAGGAGTATTTATGCTCGATAGTGGGTTCATGCCTCCATTGAATGCAGGACAGTGACAAAAGTTCTAAGGTTGTGGATGTGCTGTTTCCACTAGGGATAAAACATCAATGCTTTGTCTAAGGATATTTGTATTGTTTACATTACACATACTTAATGCAATTGTCTGTTGTTTGCAACTTAATACTGAAAGGGTGCGGATGCGAACCCGAAGGTGGACTTTTTAGGCATAGATGCATGTGGATAGCGGTCTATGTTCTTTGTCGTAATGCCCTAAGTAAATCTCATAGTAGTCATCATGATATGTATGTGCATTGTTATGCCCTCTCTATTTGTCAATTGCCCAACCGTAATTTGTTCACCCAACATGTTATTTATCTCATTGGAGAGACACCACTAGTGAACTGTGGACCCCGGTCCATTCTTTTACATCTGAAATACAACCTACTGCAATCATTGTTCTCTGTTGTTCTTTGCAAGCAAACATCATTCTCCACACCATATGTTTAATCCTTTGTTCTGACAAAGGTGAGATTGACAACCTCACTGTTAAGTTGGGGCAAAGTATTTTGATTGTGTTGTGCAGGTTCCACGTTGGCGGAATCCCTGGTGTTGCGCACTACACTCCTTCACCAACAACCTTCATGTGGCCTTCATCTCCTACGGTTCGATAACCTTGGTTTCTTGAGGGAAAAACTTGCTGCTGTACGCATCACACCTTCCTCTTCCAACGGACGTGTGCTTCACGCGTCATCAAGCATATTTTCTGGCGCCGTCGGGAAGATCAAGACACGGCAAGGGGAGTCTCTCACACCCAATCTCTTTACTTTGTTTATTGTCTTGCTTTATTTTATTTTCTATTTTGTTTGCTTTCTTTATATCAAAAACACAAAAAAATTAGTTACTTGTTTTACTTTATTTAATTCGGTTTGCTTTGTTATTATTATTATTACTAAAATGAGTAATCCTGAGTTGAAGTTCGTTCTTTTAAGCAACAAGGGGGAGAAAGTTTTAAAGATGCTTGGTATAGAATTAGTGATGCTCATCATAGGTGCACTAAGAAACACTCCACTATTATCCTCCTTAGGAAATTTTATGTTGGTATATCTAGCTAGAATAGGTATGTTCTTGATACTCTTTCGGGGGGTAATTTCTTAGGTACTCCTGCTTTAGAAGCTAGTTGCATCATTGAGAGTCTAGTTGGAATACCACCTGTTAATGAAGCTAAAATTGAAATCCCTCTTGAGGATGTCATGAAAAAGTTGGAAGCCATAGAGAAAAATCTTCCAAGTGTTGAGACTAAATTGGGAATATTACTTGATAACTTGATAAACTTGATAAATCCCTAGGAGGAATTAATGAAAGAATTGCTATCTTAGAAACTTGTGCTATCCATGATAATCAAACCCATAGGATTAGTGAACTTGAAGAAGCTATGGGAAATTTGGGTTCAACCTTTTCTTCTCTTAAGTTTAAGGAGAAAGCTTATGTGGGTAAGGAGCAAAAGTTCATGTATGTCCCTAAGATGCCAAAGCCAAAGAATCATTATGAGCTTAAAATTGATAAAACCCTTAGTACCACTATGGGAAATTTAGATAATGGAGCATCTAAGGTACCATATGCGACAAGTTGTGTTTTTAAGAAGAATTATGATGTTGATGCTTCTTCTCTTGATGTTACTTGATTTGCACTTTCTGCGCCTGAAAAGCGTTAAAGAAAAGCACTTCTTGGGAGATAACCCATGTTTTTTATTTTGCTACTGTTTTGTTGTGTCTTGGAAGTTGTTACTACTGTAGCAACCTCTCCTTATGATGTTTATTTCGTTGTTGTGCCAAGTAAAGTCTTTGATAGTAAAGTTGATACTAGATTTGGATTTCTGCGCAGAAACAGATTTTTAGCTGTCACGAATTTGAGTTGATCTCTGTAGGAAATTCGTAAAATGCTGAAAAAATTCATGCGTAATCCTCAGATATGTACGCAACTTTCGTTCAAATGGAGCTTTTCCATCTGAGCTTAAGTGCCTCGAAAAAATTCGTCTTTACGGACATTACACAGATGCCTTTTATTGCATTGCCTCTTTTTGTGTTGAGTGGATTCTTTGTTCCATTAACTTTCAGTAGTTTTGGGTAATGTCCAGAAGTGTTGGGAATGATTGTGTCCTCGCTGAACATGTGAATTTTTGATTATGCACTAACCCTCTAATGAGAATGCTTTGAGTTTGGTGTGAAGGAAGTTTTCAAGGATCAAGAGAGAGGATGATATGATATGATCAAGAAGAGTGAAAAGTATAGCTTGGGGATGCCCCGTGGTTCATCCCTTCATATTTCAAGAAGACTCAAACGTCTAAGCTTGGGGATGCCCAAGGCATCCCCTTCTTCATCAACAACTTATCAGGTCACCTCTAGTGAAACTATATTTTTATTCCGTCGCATCTTATGTGCTTTACTTGGAGCGTCTGTTTGTTTTTATTTTTGTTTATGTTTGAATAAAATCGGATCCTAGCAATCCTTGTGTTGGAGAAAGACACGCTCCGCTTTTTCATATGAACACTTGTGTTCTTAGTTTTACTTTTAATGTTCATGGCGAAAGTTGAAAGCCGCTTCATTTATTGCTATTTGGTTGGAAACAGAAAATGCTTCATGTGTAATTCGTATATTATCTTGAATAATTTGATACTTGGCAATTGTTTTGAGCTCTCAAGTAGATCATGTTTAAGCTCTTGCATCATGTAGTTTAAACCTATTAGTGGAGAACTACCGTAGAGCTTGTTGAAATTTGGTTTGCATGATTGGTCTCTCTAAAGTCTAGATATTTTCTGGTGAAAGTGTTTGAGCAACAAGGAAGACAGTGTAGAGTCTTATAATGCTTGCAATATGTTCTTATGTAAGTTTTGCTGTACCGGTTCATACTTGTGTTTGCTTCAAATAACTTTGCTAGCCTAAGCCTTGTACTGAGAGGGATTACTTCTCGTGCATCCAAAACCTTGAGCCAAAACTTATGCCATTTGTGTCCACCATAACTACCTACTATGTGGTATTTTTCTGCCATTCCAAAGTAAATTGCTTGCGTGCTACCTTTAAAAAAATTCATTCCTTGTCTTTGCAATACATAGCTCATGGGAAAGTAGCCTAAAAACTATTGTGGTAATGAATATGTCGCTTATGTATCTTAGTTCTTATAAGTTGCTTGTTGAGCGGTAACCATGTTTCGGGGACGCCATCAACTGTTACCTTTTGTTGAATATCATGTGAGTTGCTATGCATGTTCGTCTTGTCTGAAGTAAGGAGATTTCTCATGATTAAATGGTTTGAGTATGCATATTGTTAGAGAAGAACATTGGGCCGCCAACCAAAGCCTTGTATCATGGTGGAAGTTTCAGCTTGGACATTAATCCTCAAATCTCTTATGAGAAAATTATTATCTTGTTGAATGCTTAAAGCATAAAAGAGGAGTCCATTATCTGTTTTCTATGTTGTCCCGGTATGGATGTCCTCAAGTTGAGATCTATCAAAATTGAGAAATCAAATGCGATCTATCTCCTTGGACCTTTGTACAGGTGGCATAGAGGTACCTGTTTGTGACACTTAGTTGAAACATATGTAATGCAATGATAATCCATGGAAGTCCGAGCTAATTAGGACAAGGTGCGGGCACTATTAGTATTCGCTGCATCAGGCTTCAACTTATAGGAGGTTTTATGCATAACACATATGAATTATTACTACCGTTGACAAAATTGTTTCCATGTTTTCAAAATAAAAGCTCTAGCACATGAGTAATCCCTGCTTCCCTCTGCAAAGGGCCTTTCTTTTACTTTATGTTGAGTCAGTTTACCTACTTCTTTCTATCTTAGAAGCAAACACTTGTGTCAACTGTGTGCATTGATTCTTACATACTTGCTTATTTGCACTCATCATATTACTTTGTGTTGACAATTATCCATGGGATATAAATGTTGAAAGTTGAAAGCAACTGCTGAAACTTAAATCTTCCTTTGTGTTGCTTCAAAACCTTCTATTAAGAATCTATTGCTTTATGAGTTAACTCTTATGCAAGACTTATTGATGCTTGTCTTGAAAGTACTATTCATGAAAAGTCTTTGCTATATGATTCAGTTGTTTAGTCATTATTTATTAGTTAACAAACTATAGACCATTGCTTTGAATCACTTCATTCATCTCATATGCTTTACAATAGTATTGATCAAGATTATGATAGTAGCATGTCACTAAATTATCCTTGTTATCGTTTACCTACTCGAGGTAGGAACTAAGCTGGGATGCTTGATACGTCTCAAACGTATCTATAATTTCTTATGTTCCATGCTAGTTTTATGGCAATACTCACATGTTTTATATACACTTTACATCATTTTGATGCATTTTCCGGTACTAACCTACTAACAAGATGCGACAGTGGTTTTCTCTGTTTTTGGTTTCGAAATCTTACACAGAAAATATTCTCAATTAGACGAAACAAAAGCCCACGGTCTTATTTTCCACGGAGCCTTCGAACACCGAAGAGGAGACGAAGAGGGGCCACGAGGCCACACCATAGGGGGCGGCCACCCTGGCCGCGCCGCCATATGGGGTGGGCCCTCGGGCGTCCCCGACTCGCCCTTCGCCTATATTCCTTCCGTCGCGAAAACCCTAGTGCCGAGAGCCACGATACGAGAAAGTTACAGAGACTCCGCCGCCGTCAACCCTACCTCGGGGGTTCGAAGATCGCCGGCACCGCCGGGAGGGGATCATCACCGGAGGGCTCTACATCACCATGCCCGCCTCCGGATGATGCGTGAGTAGTTCATCCTTGGACTATGGGTCCATAGTGTAGCTAGATGGTTGTCTTCTCCTCTTGTGCTATCATGTTTAGATCTTGTGAGCTACCTATCATGATCAAGATCATCTATTTGTAATGCTACATGTTGTGTTTGTTGGGATCCGATGAATATGGAATACTATGTCAAGTTGATTATTGATCTATCATATATGTTATTTATGTTCTTGCATGCTCTCCGTTGCTAGTAGAGGCTCTGGCCAAGTTGATACTTGTGACTCCAAGAGGGAGTATTTATGCTCAATAGTGGGTGCATGCCTCCATTGAATCTGAGACAGTGACATAAAGTTCTAAGGTTGTGGATGTCATGTTGCCACTAGGGATAAAACATCAATGCTTTGTCTAAGGATATTTGTATTGTTTACATTACGCACAGTACTTAATGCAATTGTCTGTTGTTTGCAACTTAATACTGGAAGGGTGCGGATGCTAACCCGAAGGTGGACTTTTTAGGCATAGATGCATGCTGGATAGCGGTCTATGTTCTTTGTCGTAATGCCAGTAAATCTCATAGTAGTCATCATGATATGTATGTGCATTGTTATGCCCTCTCTATTTGTCAATTGCCCAACTGTAATTTGTTCACCCAACATGTTATTTATCTTATTGGAGAGACACCACTAGTGAACTGTGGACCCCGGTCCATTCTTTTACATCTGAAATGCAACCTATTGCAATCATTGTTCTCTGTTGTTCTTTGCAAGCAAACATCATTCTCCACACCATACGTTTAATCCTTTGTTTACAGCAAGCCGGTGAGATTGACAACCTCCTGTTAAGTTTGGGAAAAGTATTTTGATTGTGTTGTGCAGGTTCCACGTTGGCACCGGAATCTCTGGTGTTGCGCCGCACTACACTCCTTCACCAACAACCTTCACGTGGCCTTCATCTCCTACTGGTTCGATAACCTTGGTTTCTTACTAAGGGAAAACTTGCTACTGTACGCATCACACCTTCCTCTTGGGGTTCCCAACGGACGTGTGCTTCACGCGTCATCACCTCCTGCTTAGATTTAAAGTCATCGAAGATGAAACTATCATGGAACTCGAAGATAGAGGAGTCAACTACAACAAGATGAAAAACCCAATCAATGAAGTCAATGGGGTCACTTCTACATCAGCTAGGGTGGAAACCTAGACTTGTAATAGAAGGGAACCATTTCCCTAATCCTAGCACCTAAGTATCTAGAGTTTTATCAGATTTTTTTAGCAAGCCAAGTACCTCTAGAGCTAGAATTAGCCATAACTTAGTCTACGAGTTGTTTTTTTGGAGCTTTATTTACAGTTTTACCTCACTTTAAAGTAGGAGGTTGTGTTGATCTTCTGTAAACAGTTTATGTGTAATTCTACAGACATGCGTTGGACTCGCATATGTTTTTGTTGTACCACTCTGAGGGATGTAATACTAGTGGAACGGTGTTTTATTGGTGTTATTTCAACGACTTGCATACTACACCATGCAGTGGTATGCTGAGTCAGCGCAGATCGCCCTATCACGGAATGATGTTTGATGCAATCAGAGCAACCTCCCTTGATAGCGATTAGATATGATCTCACGGTCTAAGGATTTAGGTTTCTAACGCTTTCATAAATATCTTAATGTTGAACTTAGTGACATGACCGCGTTACAAATCTTATATGTTAGGTAAGTCCATCATATCATTCACCTAATGATATGACTTCATTGTCAATGACATGTGTGGCCATGATCGGGAAACCTCGATCATCGATTGACCTTAATGAAAGTTTACGTATGCTTACCTGGGACCCTGGTTTATTTACAATACCACACATGTATCAATGTTTTCTATTGATACAGTTATAGCATGACACAAAACTATTATAAACTAATGAGATACAATAATAAATACTACTTATTATTTGCCTCTAGAGCGCTATCTGCAACAAGATTGTGGTCGGACTACTATAGGTTCATTGCAGGGCTAGCCCATAGTACGACAAGGGGCGCTCGCCCTGGGCCCAGAAGTTAGGGGCTCCAACCCAATATTTTTTTTACTCTTTAGGTCCAACAAATTTAGAATAGTTCTACTTCCTCAATCAATTAATTAAGGGAGGAATAGAAATATAGATGGCACAAGCTGCAACCTACCATGTCTCTACTTTGAATGACAGGTCTTACACAAAACAAATATTCCAACATTTCTGAATATTTTTTCTTGATGCAAAGATTTCTTTCCGGCCTTACCAAATGTGTTGAACATCACCGGCAATCATGTGCCTTTTCAAGATTGTTAGTATTCATTAGTGGAAACTAAAAACACAAGCACATAACTATAGCATTCCGCAAGCAGATAGCACTCCTCCGATTCGCAACCGTTCTACTTGTTCCTAACATACATGTTTCAGAGACCATATTTTCCATTCTCTTATTTATTTAGTGTCAAATATGTTTTTTACTCGTATTTTACTCAGACATATGAATCAGTTACTCCCATAATTTTGTTATGTGATTAGTCTACACGAACATATGTATATAGACGGTGTGCAGAAGAAGCTATTTGTAGAAATAAGTATCATGGTATATAGTTCTCTCAATAAATAGAAATAACTAGTTTTGAATGTCTTCACAGAGATGTGAAAAGACCATGAATCTATCAAATGTATGGATTATTTAGTTTACTAGTATTGCATTACAGTAATATTATGAAATACTAATATGATTTTAAGTGTTTTCGGTGTGATAAAAGGCTGATCTTGACAGTGATTGTTGAGCACCCAAGAACACTAATCATGCTTAAGCTTTGAGAATTTTTTAAAAACTTAGCATAAATATGAGAAATATTTTCTTGAAGAGAACTGTGCGGAAACTTTTGTGACGTTTTCGTACATTGCGACCCTCGCTAAATTGACTGCACATTGCTTGATGGGCTGCATATGCATGAGGCAAATGATTGTACAGTACTCATATGATCCAAGTAATGATCACCTCGAAATTTCGGAGAAAACCGGCATCGATAGGCCGGCCTCGCTTGCAGGGCAGTTCGAATGGGACGGCCGGAGGCCCCAACAAAAAATCCAGGGGGATCCGCCCCGGAAAGCTCCTACAAAGCCGAGCTGTGATCGAATCAAGCCACACCTGCTGCCGCTGCCGCTCACGGCGTTCTGGCTGGTGTGCGTGCACCTGCAGCCACGAGCACCCTCATAATTTACGACTGCCAATACATGTCTACTCCACCTCGTCGTCTTTCTCCCGGCAGGCACGTGCACTGCGAGACACGAACAAACAAAGCGAATGGCAGCGGCCTCTCATCAGTACTACCGCTCACCTTTCTAGTACGCGCGCGTGTGCCGCGGCAGAAGTTTGCTGCCGCGGCAGGCTGGCGCCCGTAGGCCGTATCGGCGCCACGGCGCTGCAGCAAGATCCTGTCTCGCCTCGTGCCAACGCTGTCACCTTAGAGCATCTCCACTCGTCCCCCCGAGCAGGCCCCCGGCGAGCATTTTTTACATCCGGACGGCGTAAATCGGCCCAGTCGCGCCCCTGGTTCCTCGTTTTCGTCCGGATTTGGCCCTTCATCCATCCGGCGAGTATGATCGCTCAAGAGATATTGTGGGAACGATGGTTGGAGCTCCCATCGGCTTCGTGTTTATATAGACTGCCAAAGCAGGTTTCGTACAGAGGAAGAAATACATCACAAGGAGATAGATAGATAAGATCGGCATGACCTTTATAGTTCAGATCATGCCGTGTACATCAAGGCTGAAACAACTAACTACCATATCACCATATCTCCTAACACGTGACATACACAATGTATTGTGTTTAACACCCCTCCTCAATTTCAACCTTCCTTGAGGTTGAGATTGTGCTTAAACTCTTCAAACTGTCGAGCTGGTAATGCCTTAGTGAATCCATCTGCCACTTGATCCTTGGTTGAAATAAATCTGATCTCTAGCTGTTTTCTTGCTACTCTTTCTCGTACAAAATGGAAATCAATTTCAATATGTTTCATTCTAGCATGAAATATAGGATTAGCAGAAAGATAAGTTGCTCCCATATTATCACACCATAGACATGATGTCTGTCTCCTCTGAATTCCAAGTTCTTTCAGAAGAGATTCAATCCATATAACTTCAGCAGTAGCATTAGCAAGAGACTTATATTCAGCTTCTGTACTTGATCTAGACACAGTTGCCTGCTTTCTAGCCCTCCAAGAAATCAAGTTAGGTCCAAAAAATACAGCAAAATCTCCTGTAGATCTTCTATCATCAACACAACCTGCCCAATCAGCATCTGAGAAGGCACTTACTAATGTTGACGATGATCTTCTAAAGGTTAGACCAAGACTCACTGTACCACTGATATATCTCAGAATTCTTTTCACAGCTGACCAATGTACAGTAGTTGGTGCATGCAGAAACTGGCATACCTTGTTGACAGAGAAGGCAATGTCTGGCCTGGTAAGTGTCAAGTATTGTAATGCTCCAACAATGCTCCTGTACCTTGTACCATCTTCTGGTCCTAGGAGCTCTCCTTCTGTGAGCGAAAGCTTTTCTGATGTTGACAGCGGTGTTGGCAATGACTTGCAGTTCTTTAAGCCAACCCTGTTAATCAAATCTAAAGCATATTTTTCCTGAGTTAATTCAATACCTTGACTGAACTTTTTAACTTCAATGCCCAAGAAGAAGTGCAAGTCACCAAGATCTTTCAATGCAAATGACGAGCTGAGATCTTGAAGAAGTGACGCAATTGCTTTGTTGGAGGAGCTAGTAACAATGATGTCATCTACATAGACTAGCACAAAAATAATAATACCTGACTTGTTGAATATGAAAAGAGATGTATCTGCCTTGGATGCCAGAAAGCCCAGCTCTTGCAGTTTGGAGCTCAGCTTAGCAAACCATGCTCTTGGCGCTTGCTTGAGCCCATATAGAGACTTGTCAAGTCTACACACATGATGAGGAGCATTTGATTTTTCATACCCAGGTGGTTGCTTCATATAGACCTCTTCTTCCAGAACGCCATGAAGAAACGCATTCTTTACATCTAGTTGCCTCAAACTCCATCCCTTTGACACTGAAATGGCTAGCACAAGTCTAATAGTAGCAGCTTTTACAACAGGGGTAAAAGTATCTTCATAATCTATTCCATACCTTTGTTTAAACCCTTTAGCCACTTGTCGAGGGTGCTCCTCGGCAATGCCCTCCGATAGGGGCTTAGGGTTGATGGAATCCTGCAAGCTGACACGAGACATCGGTACACAGACAAGCGGGAGAGCGATTTACCCAGGTTCGGGGCCCTCGATGAGGTAAAACCCTTACGTCCTGCCTGTCTGTTCTTTGATTATGATGAAAACAGGTTACAATGGGGTGCCGAATAGTTCGGCTGTGATCTCGTCGAGATGCTAATTGCTAGGGTGACCTAGTTCTAAGCTTCTGCTGGCTATTGTAGCTAAGATTGATTGTGTGTCCCTCGGCAGGCCCTCTCCTGGCCTTTATATAGGAGGCCAGGTCTCAAGGGTCCTACCCGAGGACGACTAGGTTTAGGTAGTTTAGATCTAATCTTTCCTTGTTTGTCCGTCTGATTTTGTCCGTCAAGGAATCTTCCGTGTTAGTGGCCCATCTCGCCTTCGGTAGCTTCATGGGCCTCCATCTTGTCAATATCAGATAGGGCAATGGTTGAGGGTAATGTCCACGTCAGTAGCCCCCGAGTGTCTAGCCGAAAATAATTCGGGTGGAGACTAATGCATGTTTTCCTCTTAGCATTTTTCTTCTTTACTGCTCTTGTCCATCTTGGTTATGCTTCATCTTCTTCTTATCGGGTGCGCGTCAGCGCTCCCGATGGGAGTAGCCCCCGAGTCTAGGTACGGATGCTCGTAATCCGTGCATAGACTCAAGTTGTACTACTCGAATACTTTCCTCTACTGAGATCTTCATAAATTATCCGATATATTTTCTGTATGCAAAGGATGACGAGTAACGTGCCCAACTGTTGTTTGGTTAACTGCCGATGGCAAAACACCGTTACCCTACAGAATCAAGTCCCGGGCATGATCCTGGAGTGCAAAAAATTTCTATCGGGTATGCATCACGAACTCCCGATGGGAGTGCAGCCAGTATCAGGTGCGATCGTTTTGCAACCAAATGATCCTCGATTGCTCATGTCGGGTCCTCTTTTATCGGGTGCGCGTCAGCGCTCCCGATGGGAGTAGCCCCCGAGTCTAGGTACGGATGCTCGCAATCCGTGCATAGACTCAAGTCCTTCATCCGATAATTCTTCTCTTTTCCTTCGAATGCTTTCAAATCATGACGTCATTGATGACGTATAACTGCTGCAGGCTGATTTGACGGGTCCATCATGACAAGCTAGCCCTAGCCCTGTTCATTCAGCGTTTTAGGGTTTGACCTTGCAACGATCGAGGTGGCTCCTCGATTTTCGCGCAATCGTGGGCGTAGTGGGCTGTCAGTTCTCTCCCTTCCTCAAGCGCCACGTGTTTGCTCTAATTTTTCCTCAAAGTCCCCAGTTTTCTCCACGGTTCCCGCAGCATCTCCTCATTCTTCTTCTTCTTCTTCCTTCTTCCGCCATTGTTGCGCCGCCGCCACGGTTCCAATCTTCCCCAGATCTCGCGATGGTGAAGAAAAGGAATACCACCGCCGCCGCCAGCTCTACCAGCGAAGGTGCCGCTGCCAGGTCCTCTTCTTCCCTTCCGAAGGGGAATGCTCCAAACGCCCCTCCCCCAGCTCCGGCGCCGCCAGCGCCGTCGGGCTCGATGGCTAAACCCGGGGATTGGGTGGCTTCAACCGTCACCAAGCGTGACGAAAACAGGTCTCGAAGTCTAGGATTGATATCCTCCAATGCCGGAGATGTGATCCTTCCAGGTGCGGTCTCTCGGCCCGATCCTCCTGCTGGGTTTTCTGTGATATTCTTATCTTTTCTTCATCGAGGCCTTTCACTCCCTACCCATGGATTCCTCCTCCATCTCTTGCGGACGTATGAAATTCAATTATGGCAACTTACCCCCAATTCGATCCTCCACGTTGCTATGTTTATCACCCTTTGCGAGGCGTTCTTAGGCATTGAACCTCATTTCGGGCTGTGGAAGAAGATCTTCTATGTGAAAAGATACAACAGTAGTAATGGGCACTTTGTCACCGGAGGAGTGGGTTTTGTTGCTCGCTCAGAAGTTAATTACTTTAATTTCCCAATGAGAGAGTCCGTGCAAGGATGGAGGTTGAAATGGTTCTATGTTAGAGATTCCTCGTCACCCGAATGTCGACTCCCTTGCTATGCCGATGTTTCCGAAGCCAAACCCAAGAACTCCTGGAAGAACATCCTTTCATCCGACGAAAGAGCCTCAACCGAAGAATTGTTCGCCAAGTTCCTTCAAATCAAAGAGGCTGATGGCCAAACTATGATTGGTACGGAGGTGGCAGCAGTTTTCCTGAGGCGTCGAATCCAACCAGCCATGGCCAGAATTCACCCGATGTGGTTGTACTCGAGTTCAAAAGATGAGACCAGAATTAATGCTGCTGATCTATCAGAAAAAGAATTGCTCGATGAAGTTCGTCGCCTTACTTCCTTTAGCCAGGAAGATTCAATTCCGCTGATCTCTTCTTATGCTCCGCTCGACGTTAATAATCCGCCATCAGGGGTACTTTCCTTTTTTCATATCTCTTATTACAGCTCCTTGTTTAGCCGACATGATTATCTTTTGTTCTTATTTGTCATTCTTCTTTGTCAGATCCTTAAGCCTTCTGAAAATACACATGACTCACCAGATGACACTTCTGAGGGGAAGGGCTCCTCAATCCCCGTAGATTTTCAAACCATGGATCAAACAGGTTTAGAAGATGAATATAATGGTCCAATGAATCTTGAAGTAGCCCGTGCCGAACTTCCTTCCTCAACCGATAACACCTGTACTGCAGATGGATCAGTGCGCAACGTCGACGCTGATCGTGATGCTTTTGTTGATGCAGCTGCGGATGGGGCCAAGGCTTCTCCCGCGAAGAGATCAACCGGCGGCTTCGCCGATGAAGAAGATCTCTTTGACATGTAAGCAGTTCCCTCTTGAAAGTCATACTGTACCTTCTTTATCTGTTATACTCCTGTTTTAATCGCATTCGACTGTTTACTTTTGCAGTGATGAGGGTTTTGTTGAGCCTCCTCCTAAGAAGGCCAAGTCCGATGCTTTTTCGCCAGTCGTGGTAGCTTCTGAAGCTTCGGCTCCTAAGGTTGCTCCCATGGCTCAAGCTTCGACTGCGTCTTCCCTTTCCAAGGGAAAGGATATCTCTCCAACTGCTGCTACTACGGCTCCTTTTTCTGTAAGTCTTCTTTTGATCTCGATACGAAATTCTTGGAGTGTGCCTAATTTAATTATCTTTGTTTCTCTCCTTCTTAAGGACCTGCGTGGCGTTATCTCTTCTCTGGAGATTTTCACCTCCCGGTTCACTTCTCTAGAGGCTGATAAAGTTCGGCTACAAAAGGAGGCCGAATCTTCTTCCTCAAAACTGGACGGCGCAGTCAAGATAGCTGCCGCGGCTCGCCAAGAGATTGATTCTCTGAAGGAGGAGCTAGCCAGGCTGAAAAGGAAGTTGAAGGAGGAAGAAGCGTCTAGGCTGGTGGCTGAGGCTCGAGCAGCCGAAAGGGATGAAATCCTTCGCCAATCTTCTTTGGCCTTGCTTGGTAATCTTCACATACTTTTGTCGGAAGACGTTGTTTAAAAATTTAAACTTTTGTTAAAGACTAAATTTCTTCATTCCTTTCTATTGCAGAGGCGGCGAACATTCCTGTCGATGCTTTAGAAAGGGTTCCAAATAACTCCCCGGCGAACGCCGTGTCGACGGTTCTTGCTTCTCACCAGCTTACACAAGAGCTTCTCATGAAGGGGAAGAGTGTCTTAGCGCAGATACACTCGATGATCTTCCCCAAGATCAACCAAGACAAGACCCTAGGACAGCTGATCGATACCTTCGCGACTGATACCAAGGAGGCCATCGAGGTATTCAAGCGTACATCGCGCATTTTGGTGCTGTCCTTGCCTTCCAGCTTATGATGGGTTACGGCTTTAAGGGTGATATCGAGGAAATGACCAAAGGGCTTCCAAAAGGGCAGGACGGGCAATCTGTTGATTTGAGCACTTTTAAGGCGTCTGCTCTTATTTGCGCCCGTCAGCTTCTTGAACTGGTTTCATCAAAGAAATCATCAACTGGCCCTAGTTCATCGACTCAAACTCAGCTTCCTTGATTCTTGTAACAAACTTATGTCTTCGAGCTTGATGCAAAACGTTGCTCTGCCACCAAACTCATGTTTTGTAATAAACTTCGTGCTATCATCGTTGTAGACACACTTTTGCTTATGACATCAATTGCTTGTACTTCTCCCGATGGGATTTATTTTGGACGTTGGGTTGTACCATATCCATCACTTTTTATAACCAGTACTTTCTGCAGGTCTTCCCAGTACCCTCGTTTGCAGACGACTCGTCGGGTGCGCTTCCTGAAAGGGATCGAATCCAGCGTATGAAAGACCGAATGACGCAGATGGAGAAGGATTTATGCAGCACTTATGCCTTAGTCGCCATCATCAATAAAAAGAGCGAGACTGCAGCCAACATGGAGCGATACATTCTTGGCGAACTGCACAAGGCTACTGAAAGTTTAAACTGTACGTTTCTTGACCCCTTTGCATGCCTGCTAGCAACTTCTTGTCTGAATCTTTTGCTGATTCTTTTGGCAGTTATAGCGTTAAATCCTGCGAAGGAGAACAAGCGGATACACGAGCGGGTGTATTCTTTGAGTCAGCTCTCCTCATCCGAAGAAATTTTCTGGAGAGATCATTCAAAGGCCTCGGCTGTCGTCAAATTCCAGGATCGGGTGCAACAAGTCCACCAGTTCTTTGACAAGTGCTACAAGGCCATGAGGGTAGTTTGGAAAACAATGTTTCCTTTGAATGCAGTTCCTCCTACTCTTTTGACTTTGATGTCTGAGTTCGGAAGTGCCAAGAAGGTTCGTGAGCTAGTAAGGTCTCAAGTCTTTGCAGGGGCCAAATGTACGCTTGCCCTTGTGCTTGCTTGTTATCCTTCAGCTCACTTGCAGTCTATCGCCAGCGCAACTGGTGATTTCGAGGAGCTGTACCCGAAGGTTTTGGCTCCTGCTTGTGTAATTGTCGACAGGCTTGAGGAGATGTCGACTGTACCTGAAGAAAGAGAAACTCCGCAAAGTTGATGTAAAGGTGTAAGGTTACTTTTGTAAATTGTAGCAACTAGTTTACCCGAGTATTCGGATTTTTTGGGCCACAAACTTGGTACATGAATATGTACTTTCACCATGCCGTGGGTAAATATTTAAAGGGGCGAAGCTTAATTGCCCGTTGGATGTATAAGTATTAGTTGGTTAGCAAATCATTATGAGTGATCAGCTCGTGTTGCAGGTTTTGCTAAACCTGTTGTATGCGCAACTTTGCTTTCAACCGTTTATAAATGTCGACAGTTATTCCCGAATTTTTCGGGTGTAATAATTCTGCCGATGGGCCCGTTACTCTTTGATATTTCCATAAGTGAAATATCGAGCGTGGGTTGCGTGTAGGTTTTTCCAAACTCTTGCTTTGTTCGGCACTCGTAGAGGCATCTAAAGCAGAGGGGAAGATGACGTCATTTTAGCACTCGTAGAGGCTTTTTTGGAGCACGATCTTCTGCCCTGTACTATGTTTGCATAGTGATGAGGTTTAGAAGTTTGTAGGTACTGCAATGCTTAACAAGAATTGAAGCTTTAAGCTCTTATTAATAAGGTAAGGACGATGCTAGAGGGCGGAAGGAGGGAGGCCCTGTTTATAATGGAGGAAAAAAAACATAATAAAAGCTAGTAAACTGCTTAGTCAAGGAAGGGATTCTTCTCTTCTTCTGGCTTCTCCGCTGCGTTAATAGTTGCAGCAGTGTTGCTGGTTCCATCAGGAGTTTGAGCGGTGGTTGCCATTGTCTTGCTATCTCCTAGGCCTCCCGTGCCGTCAACTGCCGAGCCCTTTGCTGTCGAAGCTTCTGCTGCCTTAGCCTCGACTGTCGGTGCTTTGAGGGCGAGAGCGGCTGGCTTCTTCTTGATTCCCCTGTCATCTTTTTCTTCCTTGATCTCTCGCAAGGACAGCTTGGGCGGGAGACCGATGATCTCTCGCTGTGGCCCAAACTTTGCAGCGATCCTCTGAAAGTCGCGATCACAATTGTCTGAGCGTGAGAAACTTCCATAGACTGTGAGGTTTGTCCCATTGTTCCCAGGCATTTTCAGCTTGAGGTATGCATAATGCGGCACACCATGAACTTGGCATAAGCTGGTCTTCCGAGTATAGCGTGATCTTGTGATTCCCAGTTCACCACTTCAAACTCGATTTTCTCCTTCCTGAAATTATCGGCTTTACCGAAGATAACATTCAGTAAGCTTTGCCAAGAGAGTTGCCCCGGTGCGGTTGGAAGGATCCCGTGGAAGCAGGTGTCTGTTTCCTCCAGCATGCTCATGGTGATCCCCATACTCCTGATTGTGTCGACGAATATCAGGTTTAACCCGCTCCCGCCATCCATAAATACTTTGCTCATCTTGAACCCCCAATTTGAGCTTCGACTACCGGGCGGCATGTCCTGGTTTTGGTATGGTCATCGGATGATGCGCTCGGCTGAACGTAATGCTCGAGAAGACCACTCGACGTACTCGGGGATGTTTGCCATGATGCTTTACGCCAAATTGATCTCTCGGGTTAGCTTCTTCATCTCTCTCCTTGAGACACCTGTCCTGTGGATCATACTCATCTGCCCACGTGGCGGTGGGAATGCCTCGTTGGGTTGAGCCTGCTGCTGGACTTGGTGCTGCGGTGGAGGTGGTGGCGGTGGTGGTAGCTGTTGTTGTGCCTGTTGGATGAGTTTGTGCATGTCGAGCTGCCGACGTCCCTGAGCAGTGACTTGACTTCGTTTTGCCGTCTTTGGAATCGACATACGAATGCAGGTAACAAGGGCGTTGACCTGCTCGGCGTAGGGTAGTTCGAGTCCTCTGCTGCCGTGGTTTATAGTTACCACGGTTTCCGAGTTGTTCGGTTGCCATCGTGTCTGTCGTCTCGGTCGTCCTGCCGATCGGCATATCCTGCTGCTACCAGATTGTTATCATCGTAATTGCGATTTTTCCTCCTCTTGTGTCGATCCCTTCGGCTACTCGAGTCGTGCTTCGGCTGGTCATCGTCTTCATCATCACTACGTTGTCGTGGCCTCCGAACGTTGTCCTCGCCATCAGCCCAGCTGTTGGCGATTTCCATTAATTTGGTTATGGTTTTTGGCTTTTTGCGCCCAAGCTCTTCTATGTAACTCTCCCGCTGAACGCCGTCGCTAAAAGCGTCGATTGCTCTGTCGACAGACACGTCTTCAGCAGCATTCAAGAGCTTTGTGAATCTCCGATGTAAGAACGCATCGCTCATGCCTTACTGTGACTCCGTAGTTCTTCGATCCCGACGGGCCTCTTATATGTTGCTTGGAAGTTGGCAACGCGTCTAAGTCGTCCCATGATTTGTGGATCCTTTCGGCCCCCCAGCCAGGCCCGTGCTGAATCCTTCAAGTAAAGTTGTAAGCATTGCATTGCCGCTATTTGGTTTCCTTTGTGCAAGATCAACCTGCGGGTAGTCATCTATCCGGGATCTTGGTTCTTCTGCCCATCATACTTGGCAGCGTCGGTAGGGGTAGGCTTGAACTTTTTAGGCGGCATTGCTTCGCGTATCTTGTAACAGACAGTCGGCTCCCCCAGGCTCGCCGTCGTATTCCTGGTCTTCATCCGAAGAATCGCTGTCGTCATCTTTCCTGGTGGCGCGTCGACGCCTTGCTTTGTCGATCCTGCTCTGGGTGATCTCGTCCCGAGCGTCTCTCGCATGATGTTTTGACCCACTGCCCTGGACCGTAGTTTTTTCCTTTTGCGGGACCAGGTTGTTTCCCAATATCGCGAGACTTTCGAGTGCACCTCGGTGAGCTTGAGCCATAGATCCTTCGGGCCGTTGATGATGGCGGCGAGGTTGGCCGTTGCTGCTGCAACGGTTTTTGGCCGTGGCATGCCTGCGGTGTCCGTAGTCATGAAAGATTTAGTCAGATTCGATGTTATCTCTCGGCGTCATCTTCGAAAGCTTGGACATCCTCGACCGGTGTTTGCTGCTCCCTGGGTGTTTCGGAGGCACTCCCCTGTGATCCCCTTCGTCGTTCGCTAGATCGATCCGCAGCGGTTAAGCGTCTCTCGAGGGAAGCTTGCTCTTTCGACAAGTGCTCTCGGTTTTTCTCCAGTATGGAGCGGTAAGCATTGAGGGTTCCACCGAAGTTCTGCGGGAGCGGTGTGTTGTTGAGTACTGCTGCCTTGCCGCCCACTCCTCATCCGCAATGGTGTAATCGCTATCGCGGTTGCTGGCGCTGTCCTCAAAACTTGCCCTTACTGGAGGGGGAGTATGGTCCTCGTCCCCCTTGTGTTCCCTGTGTTATTGGCGACATAGACCTGATGGCGTGCCGCCCTTTGGTTGGTCCGTAGATGGTGCTGTCGATCTTCTTCCCCGATGAATACGGGCGTTGCGAATGAACGGCGTGTCGGTAGATCCTAGTCCGTGCCTGTGTCACGGTCCAGGATGTCTGAGGTCAACTTCGAAGACGAAGAGTCATCCGATCCTACTGACATAGAGGACGTCGAGTGAGGAGCCGATGGTACAGGAGAGCACGTCGACCCCGTTAGGTCAGCCGACAGATCGACTGAAGATGAAGCGTTTGAACTTGTCGATCTGGAAGCGGGGGATTCCAGCAGTTGGAGGATTCCTTCCGTGTTGACGTTGTAATGGACGCTGCCGAAGGTCATCTCCATGTTCCCTTGTAGGTCCGAAAAGTTTGAACGGGAGGACTCGCTGTGTGGAGTAAACTCGTAGGAGCCGAATCGAATCGGGCTTCCCAGGGTGGGCGACGATGGTGTCGATGAAATTGCTGATGAAGTTACTGGCGAACTTGCTGGTGAAATCGCCAGCGAGTTTGCCGATGAGGTTGCCGATGTCGTGATCGGATCTGCCGATGCCCTGCCTTGAGCCAACAGGTTTCCCACAGACGGCGCCAATTGTCGAGGGTGCTCCTCGGCAATGCCCTCCGATAGGGGCTTAGGGTTGATGGAATCCTGCAAGGTGACACGAGACATCGGTACACGGACAAGCGGGGAGAGCGATTTACCGGGTTCGGGGCCCTCGATGAGGTAAAACCCTTACGTCCTGCCTGTCTATTCTTTGATTATGATGAAAACAGGTTACAATGGGGTGCCGAATAGTTCGGCTGTGATCTCGTCGAGATGCTAATTGCTAGGGTGACCTAGTTCTAAGCTTCTGCTGGCTATTGTAGCTAAGATTGATTGTGTGTCCCTCGGCAGGCCCTCTCCTGGCCTTTATATAGGAGGCCAGGTCTCAAGGGTCCTACCCGAGGACGACTAGGTTTACAGTAGATTAGATCTAATCTTTCCTTGTTTGTCCGTCTCCTGATTTTGTCCGTCAAGGAATCTTCCGAAGTACCGGCCTAGTGGCCCATCTCGCCTTCTGGTAGCTTCATGGGCCTCCATCTTTTCAATATCAGATAGGGCAATACTGGTTACCCGAAGGGTAATGTCCACGTCACCACTAGTCTAGCCTTATATCTATCAATAGTGCCATCAGATTTTCTTTTAATTCTATAGACCCATTTGCAATCTATTAAATTTATACCATTTTTATATGGTACTAGATGCCAGGTTTTGTTATCTATCAAAGCTTTGTACTCATCATCCATAGCTTGCTTCCAATTTTTATCAGCTAAAGCTACTTGCAAATTGTCAGGTTCACTAGTAATGCAAGATAATCCATAACGCAAAGTACCATCTGTGTAACGCTTTGGTTTTAAATTACCAGTTTTTGACCTTGTCCTGTGAATGACCACAGGTGGTGCTGCAGATCGAGGCGGCACAGCAGATCCCTCCTGACGTACAGGTGACAGAGATCCTGTCGGAGCAGTGCCAGACGCGCTTTCCCCCGAGGAGCCAACCGGCGAGTGCCGCGTGTCGCTCGTTGATTCACTGCATGTGCTGGTGGATGGCGACACGGTCGGGGAGCGGCTGGTAGTGGCGGGGCCACGCGACGTGGCGGGGCTGGAGTGGTGAGCCGGCGACCGAGGCTGGTTCTCTGCCTGATCACCTGGCGCACGCGCAGATCCCGGCGCAGATGCGCTGCCAGGGGAATGTTCGCGCGTGATCCGATGCTGATTCTCCTCGTGCTCAGCGCCCGCCATGCTAGCTTCATTTGAGCTCATTTTTGCACCGTTTTGCATGGAATTTTCTTCTCCAGTTTCCTGCACACAAGGGCTCACAAGACCAGGCATATTAGCAGCAGGCATATTAGCAGCATTAGGTGTTAGCTCAATGCAACGTTTACTCCCCTCATGAGATGACACCGGATTTTGGAGAAACTCGGGTAGAAGAAGGATTTCCCGACGAATGAGTGAACCAGCATTAGGGTGTAAGTTTGCAAAAGGGAACACTGTTTCATCAAAGACAACGTCTCGGGAGATATAGACTCTACCAGATGTGACATCTAGACACTTGACACCTTTGTGCATTGGACTATAACCAAGAAAGACACATTGTTTTGACCGAAAAGCGAGTTTTCGTTTATTATAAGGTCTGAGGTTAGGCCAACAAGCACAACCAAAAGTTCTAAGGGATAGATAATCAGGTGTCTTGTTAAGGAGTCGATCCATGGGTGTTTGATTATTGATGACCTTGGAGGGTAACATATTAATGAGATATGTGGCGGTCATGAAAGCTTCATCCCAAAATTTTAATGGCATGGAAGCATTTGCAAGGAGAGAGAGTCCTACTTCAACAATGTGGCGATGCTTGCGCTCAGCTGACCCATTCTGTTGATGGGAGTGAGGACATGATACATGGTGTTCAATACCAATTTGCTGAAAAAAGGAGTTGAGTTTTTCATACTCGCCACCCCAATCAGATTGTACAGCAAGTATTTTTCTATCGAATTGGCGTTCAACAAGGTGCTGAAAGTTGTGAAATATTTGGAAAACATCAGACTTTTTCTTAAGGAGATAGATCCATACAAATTTGCTGAAGTCATCAATGAAGCTTACATAGTATGTGTAACGCCCTACTGAACTAGGTGCAGGTCCCGAGACATCTGAGAACACAAGTTGAAGGGGAGCAGTGGAAACACTATGGGATCTCTCATATGGTAATTGATGACTTTTTGCTCTTTGGCATGAATCACAAACAGACTCAACGCTAATTTTATTGGAGCATGGAAGCTCATGTCTATTAAGGATTTGTTGAACAATTCGAAAAAAAGTATGGCCTAAACGACTGTGCCACCGTGAAGCTGAAGGCTTGGTGACACTAAACACTTGCTTATTCTTGATTGGTGATGACGATATGAAGGGGTAGAGACCTTGGATGCATCGTCCTTTAAGAAGAACCCTCTTCGTGGCCTGATCTTTCACATAAAAGAACCATGGGTGAAACTCAAGAAAAACATTGTTGTCAAGAGTAAAGCGATGAATGGAAACAAGGCTTTTGGAGGCATGTGGAACATGAAGAACTTTGTTGAGATGCAAGTTTTTAGAGGGGGTATTAACGATTGCATGACCAACATGACTAATGCTCATACCTTGCCCATTGGCCGCATGGATTTGATCACGTCCCTGGTACTTTTCCTTCATGGTGAGCTTGTTGAGCTCACCGGTGATGTGGTCGGTGGCGCCGGTGTCGCCATACCAATTGGTGTCCACGCCATAGGAGTTGGACACGGCATTGGCACCCTTTTCTTCCTCCTCTTCTTCATCGTCGTCGGAGTAGCGGTGCCAACACTTCCAGGCTTCATGACCTGCTTTTCCGCAGATCTGACAGGTGACAAGATCGCGGTCCTTGCCGCCGGCTCTGCCTCCACGTCCACGACGGCCGCCGCCGCCGCGCTGGCCACGTCCATGGCCACGGTTGCCACCGCGGCCTCCACGGCGTCCGTTCCGGCCACGGTATCCTCCGCCTCCACGCCCACGCTGAGCGGAGTTGACAGAGGAGGAGCTGCCATAAGCGCCGTCGGTCATCAGCTCCATGCGGTTGTCGTACGCAGTCACCTGAGCGTACAGATCGCTCACGGTGAGATCTTCGCCGCCATTGACACCGATGGCGGCGAACAGCGGATTGTAGGTGTCGTCGAGGCCGGCGAGGAGGTACTCCACCAGCTCCTCCTCATCAATGGGCCGGCCCGCGGAGGCGAGCTCGTCGGTGAAGCCTTTCATCTTGGTGAAGAAGGCCGCCGTCGTCATGTTGTCCTTCCTCGTCTTGGCGAGGGCGACGCGCAGGTTTGAGACCCGCGTCCTTGACTGGGAGGCAAACATTGCCTTGATGGCCCCCCAGACTTCAGCAGCCGTGTCCATCCCGATCACAGCGACAAGGATGTCCGGCGTCAGCGATCCAAGCAGGAAGGTGAGAACCTGCTGATCTGTAGCCACCCACGCATCATAGGCGGGGTTCGGCTCTTTGATGGTTTTGCCATCTTTTTCCACTACCAGGGTTTCTGGCGGCAGCACCGTCTCCTTGTCGAGGAAACTCAACAGGCGGGCGCCACGGATGGGAGGCAGGATCTGGGACTGCCATAGGAGATGGTTGGCTCTCGTCAATTTCTCGCTCACGGTGATGCCGGCTAGGGGATTGGTCATGGTGGTGAGGGAGATGGGAGCGAGGCACATAGATGGGTTTTAGGAAGTTGGCTCTGATACCATATGATCGCTCAAGAGATATTGTGGGAACGATGGTTGGAGCTCCCATCGGCTTCGTGTTTATATAGACTGCCAAAGCAGGTTTCGTACAGAGGAAGAAATACATCACAAGGAGATAGATAGATAAGATCGGCATGACCTTTATAGTTCAGATCATGCCGTGTACATCAAGGCTGAAACAACTAACTACCATATCACCATATCTCCTAACACGTGACATACACAATGTATTGTGTTTAACAGCGAGCCCACGCCATCCCCGGCCCCCCGGGGCGCGCTCGGGACTCCGGACGAAAGATTTTGGCGCGAAACGTCGTGTGGACCCGCGTAGTCGGCGACTGGAAAACCAAATCCTGTCGATTTTCCCTCCAATTTGCTTGCATATCCCCATTCCCTCCAATTTGCTTGCATATCCCCATTCTCTCCCGCCGAAATTGGCCAATCTCCTCGTCTTCCAGCTCCAGTTCCCGGCGGCGTCTTCGCGTCCACCACCACTCTCCTCCTCGTCTTCTCGTCCACCACAATGCCGAAGGCGCCGGCGAGAAGATGCGGGCGAAGACGAAGCCGCCGGGCATGTCGAACGCCGAGTGGGCGGCGGACGAAACGGCGCGAGGTGGAAACAGCGGCAGGGCGGAGAGGGTGAAAGAGCCGCCGCCAAGAGGCGGCGGCCCAGGAGAACAAGCGAGGATAATCAGCATGGCCATGGCGGCGGCGGCGGCGGCATGTTCGGCCGATGGCGCACAACCAGTCCCCGTCGTCCTTCTCCCCTTGGCTACTGCGGTCGCCATTGCCGTGTTCCAAGAGGCGCCTACGTCCAGCCGTCCAGGTCCGCCGTCGCCGCCCGAGCTTGACGTCGGCGGCGGCGGCCGTCGAGCACCTCGCCGGCCTGCGGCGAGGGCCGCTCCGGCGACGGCGGCGAACGAGACGAGATCCACGAGATGATCACCGGCTCCATGGCCGCCGCTGCGAGGCCGGGTTCTTCATGGCCGCCGCCGCTGCGTGCCGGGGTTCTTCACGCAAGAGGAGGCGAGGGCGACGGCGCTGTGGCGGCGCGCAACGAGCATCGGGAGGATGTTGCCGACGGAAGCCAAGCCGTCGAAGAAGAAGACGAGGAAGAAGAAGAGCCAGCCCAAGCCACCGGAAGGGGAAGAAGAAGAGGAAGAAGAGCTCGCCTGCCGAACCGCGTATCAAATGGACGCCGAAGGAGGAGGAGTGCCTCGCGAAGCTTGGATGACCGTGTCGACGAACGGCATAATCGGGGCCAATCGGTCGTTCGACACATATTGGCTTCGAGTGCAGGCGTACGAGGAGCGCAAACTCGTCGATCCCTACTTCAAGAAGACGAACATGAACGTGTACCGGGAGACAAGGCAATGGCCACCCATTGGGGGCTCATGCAGACGGCGTGCAACAAATGGCACGGTATACAGGAGGAGGTCGAAACGGCCGATCAGCGGCCATGACTTGGAGCAAAAGGTATGCTCCGTCGACCTGCATCACCGAGGTACATCGTCGTTAGCTGACCCGTTTCGCCGTGCTCTTTTTCCCAGCTGCGCCGAGCTTTGGACATGTACACGGACGACACCGGCCTGCAGTTCAAGTTCCTCAACGTCTACGCCCGCCTCGAGAACTGCGAGAGTGGAAGGAAACTCGCACGACCCTCTCGAAGAGCAAGACCGAGCAGTACAACCCCGCGCTCCGGCGGCGCGCGACGGAAGGGCGCCCGAACTCGGCGAAGAAGCGAAAGAGCTCAAACGGACGGACAATCCCGCCGACAGGATGCGGGCGTCGATCGACAAGTGCTGGGCCGACTTGAGGTCGCACGCCGCGGGAGGAACGACAAGTTCGACGGCAGGTGGCGGGAGATGCTCGCCAACCAAGGCGTCCGGATCGCCCTTTGAAAACGACGGCGGCGCGAAGAGAACACGGACTTGGCGTTCGATGGCGCGGCGACATGGAACGATGGACGAGGAGACGAGGGTGGTACCGGGGCCACCGCGACATCCTCCGAGCCCCTCCGGCGATCCTTCGTCGTCTCCACCGGCTCCTACCTTGTCTACCTCACCATCTACCTCGTCGACTGCGGCTGCCGCCGCCACGCTCCGCCGCTCGCCGCCGCAGCGCCGGCCACGGCGTGTGAGGAAACTAGTCCGTCGGACACCGCCGTGCCGGCCGGGACTGCCGACGAGCTGTCTCCGTGTAATTTCCCTCCGATCGCCGATCTGTGGCTAATCCTTTTGCTCCTTTTGCCGATCAACTGGTAGCGCGGGACGGCGATTTGTTTTGATTTAAACTCTATCCGCCGAACTCCGGGTGAACAGTGGAAATACGGTCATCACTTAATTTCGTCCAATCCGGCGGTTGTTTCGTCCGGATTTGGACGTGGGGAGCGCCAACGAGTGGGGATGCTCTTATACAAGTGCTACCACTTGGACGTCCGGTGTCTGCCTGCGATCGGAAGCGTCCATTCGTGCAGGTGCAGCGCTAATTTACAGCATCGTACGTCGGCAGGCACCAGGCAGGATCGACCGGATCGGGGCGCTCTCTTTGCTTTGGTGCCGGGAGCCAAGGATCCCAGCTCCGATCGCCCGGCCGGAGCATACGCGCGGCGCTTTACAGCGCCCAGACGTGCGTGAAGATTCGACGTTATACGATCCGTACTACGTAGTCGATCACGGTCGTTGGTTGGGGGAATCTATATTGCTGGCTGCCGGCACCGTGACCTGGCTCTGGTTCTGTCTCTCACGCCGACGATGGTGCTTCCCTTCGCTTCACGCACGCTCCCAGCATCACATCCATCGGGGCTGTTTAGATATACGTACTGTCAGATACACTTTCCAGTGTAACCAACGATGCTTCCTCCCTTGTCAAACAAAGCCAGCAGAGCCGCGACGTACGTACTAGCTCGTCTTCTTGTAATGTCTGGGATATAGCTAAAAAACTAAGTATGAACTGTCCATGTAAGTCTTCTTGTAAGGCGATTACACTACTGGCGCGAGGAGCCAAGGACCACGCCCAGGATGAGCTTGGGATAAGAAGGTTACCCCTCCAATCCTTTTTAATTGGCTCAAATTTAGTATAAAATTGTACCAAATTTGAGATAATTAAAAAAGGATCAGAGGGAGCACAATTTATCAATTGCTTAACCTGGAATTTGTGGCCGGTTTAGATTAAAGCGATAATCCTGATTTTGTATGTGGAAAGGTGCACGGACTTTATAACCCCATGGCTCAATTAAGTATGGTACGTATCAAATAGCAGGAAATTTCATCGCTAGTTTTCTAGCGAATGAGACCACATTCCGATCAACTTATCGACTGTCCATTCTTGGCATAACCTGACACGACCTCGGTGATACTAAGGTACAGGTAATCTGGTTATATCTTTTTTGTAAACGGAGAAAAAAATCTTTGGCTCATTTATTAATTAAAAAGAGGTGTCTGGTTTTTAGGAGAAACCGGGTAAAAACCTACAACAATTGGGTCAAGCCCACACAAACAACACACCTGCATAGACTGCAATGCGACCCCAACAAACACTCAACACGACACTCCAACGCCGCGCCGAAAAAGACATGCAACGGCAATGGGAGGCACCCGTCAACCAACTGCGGATCCCTGGAAGGCAACGGCCAAGGTGGCGAGAAACTCGGAAAACTCTCTGGCAACGATAGCTGCGGGCACCATTGGCAACAGCTCCGACTTAGCAACCCTATCATCAATATGAACCACCTGTCTGCCGGACTCAGCCGAGGGAGAGACTGCAACGTCAACATCACCACACTTCTCAGAGACAAGTGCCTGACATGATGGAGAAGCCACATCCGAGAACTCGTGTGAGCCAGGCCTCACTTCCTCGACGGGAGGAGGCGTAAGCACACCACAAAACAAAACTGCAGCGTCAACATCTATCGGAGCCATGATTGTCGATCTCGCACCAGCACAAGGAGAGAAGCTGCCACGCGGAGAGGAACAACCGTAGAGATTCTCATCCTCAACTACAGACGACTTGTGCTCAGCGGAATCAGGCGGAACCAAAGCATGCGCCTCCGTTGGCTCCATAGAAACACCATCATGTGCCAACAACTTCTTAAACATTGCCACCTCCTCACGAAGGGGACGGACCACCTCCTCGATGTGGACGTCAACCAACTGAAGGAGCTCCAAGCGCATCAACACAAAATGTGACTAAAATAGGGAGTCCAAAATGGCGTCGACCTTGAACTCCCCGCAACACCTAGGAAAGGGACTTGGCGGCACCACTGCACACAACGGCGATTGGGACACGACCTCAGCCCAACTCTGGGACGACGAGGGACGACGAAGCTGAGCGGACGGAGAGTGGCTCCGCTGGAGACGAGCATGAGCGTCCGGAGAGCGAGCACAAGTGTCCGGAGAGCGAGAACGAGCGACAGGAAAGCGCGCATGATATAAACGCTCTCGATGACCAGGAAGACGACATGGGATGCATCTGAAGGGCTCACGACATGAGCTGACTTGGTGGCCACGGTCGAGGCACTGGAAGCATCTCCCTCGAGCCCAATGCTTGAAGGCGAGGCTACGCTCAAGACCTTCCTTGCGAAGCAACAACAATGGCTCACGACTAGGGCAGTTACCCTGACCCACCTGCACTCAACCTTCCTCAACACAAAGAGCCGCAATTGTAGGAGAGAGGCCGCTGCAGACCTCTTCCGGTGCCTTCCCACCATGGCGCACATCAGCGGCATCGCAAACCGAGCCAGGGACGACACCGTTGGTGGAGACCGATGGTGTCTGGGGGGCCAACTCTTCATCGTCGTCGTCCTCACAGGAGCACAACGAATCCACCCAGAGCATGCACGGAGCCGGCAGCAAAGCACCAACAAGAAGAGGTACCTCGGTAGAAACAGCGCCGCCTGAGGCAGTCGGTGTCGGCGATAGGGACCCAAGCCCCGCAATGGCTGGAACTTGTAGACTAGTCCCCATCTTCTCAGGCGCCATCTCCTCAGAGCGCACATCGCCGAAACCCGCCACCTTCTCTGGTGCCCTTTCCCCATCGCACACTGATACGTCTCCGACGTATCGATAATTTCTTATGTTCCATGCCACATTATTGATGATATCTACATGTTTTATGCATACTTTATGTCATATTTATGCGTTTCCGGAACTAACCTATTGACGAGATGCGAAGGACGTTCTTTGTTTTGCTGTTTTTGTTTGAAAATCCTAGTAAGGAAATATTCTCGGAATCGGACGAAATCAATGCCCAACATCCTATTTTTCCACGAAGCTTCCACCCGAGAGCCACCGGAGGGCCCTGTGGGCCCAGATGATAGGGCGGTGCGGCCAGGGCCTGGGCCGCGCCCCCCTGTTGTGTCGTCGCCTCGTTGACCTTCTGACGCCGCCTCTTCGACTATATAAAGGTCCCTGACCTAAAACACGATACGAAAAAATCCACGGTACGAAACCTTCCGGAGCCGCATCGCGAAGCCAGATGCGGGGACGGAGTCTGTTCGGCACGCCGCAGACGGGGAAGTGCCCGGAAGGCTTCTCCATCAACACCACCGCCATCTTCATCAACGCTGTTGTCTCCCATGAGGAGGGAGTAGTTCTCCATCGAGGCTCGGGGCTGTACCGGTAGCTATGTGGTTAATCTCTCTCATATGTGCTTCAATACAATAATCTCATGAGCTGCCTTACATGATTGAGATTCATATGATGATGCTTGTAATCTAGATGTCATTATGCTAGTCAAGTGGGTTTTACTTATGTGATCTCCGGAGACTCCTTGTCCCACGTGTGTAAAGGTGACGGTGTGTGCACCGTGTGGGTCTCTTAGGCTATATTTCACACTGTTATGAATGGCATAGTGAAGTGCTTATTTATATCTCTTTATGATTGCAATGTGTTTTGTATCACAATATATCTGTGTGCTACTCTAGTGATGTTATTAAAGTAGTTTATTCCTCCTGCACGGTGTAATGGTGACAGTGTGTGCATCGTGTAGTACTTGGCGTAGGCTATGATTGTGATCTCTTGTAGATTATGAAGTTAACTATTGCTATGATAGTATTGATGTGATCTATTCCTCCTTTCGTAGTGTGAAGGTGACAGTGTGCATGCTATGTTAGTACTTGGTTTGGTTATGTTGATCTGTCATGCACTCTAAGGTTATTTAAATATGAACATTGAATATTGTGGAGCTTGTTAACTCCGGTGAGGGTTCGTGTAATCCTACACGTTAGTGGTGTTCATCATCCAACAAGAGGTGTAGAGTCTAGCATCTATCTATTTATTCTGTTATGTGATCAATGTTGAGAGTGTCCACTAGTGAAAGTATGATCCCTAGGCCTTATTTCCAATACTGCAAACACTGCTTGTTTACTTCTGCAATATTACTACCATCAACTGCACGCCAGCAAGCACTTTTCTGGCGCCGTACTACTGCTCATATTCATTCATACCACTTGTATTTCACTATCTCTTCGCCGAACTAGTGCACCTATTAGGTGTGTTGGGGACACAAGAGACTTCTTGCTTTGTGGTTGCGGGGTTGCATGAGAGGGATATCTTTGACCTCTTCCTCCCTGAGTTCGATAAACCTTGGGTGATCCACTTAAGGGAAACTTGCTGTTGTTCTACAAACCTCGATCTTGGAGGCCCAACCTGTCTACAAGAATAGAAGCACCCGTAGACATCAAGCACTTTTATGGCGCCGTGGAGGAAAGGTAAAAGACACTCATACTCCGGTCCCAGGTAACTAAGTACTTTTCGCCATTGTGTGTGTGCTCGCTATTTCCTTTAGATCCTGCAATTGCATCTTTTTGTTTCTTGTTTACACTAGTTTGGCATAATGGACAACGATGAGCTTCTTATTCTATTTCCTGATTTAAGACATGGATGGTTTGATGCGAAAATTAAAAAACCTATGGAACATATTAGTATGAACGCTTTGAACACCATTGTTGCTAATGATATGGAAAATTCTAAGCTTGGGGAAGCTGGCTTTGATGAGCATGATATTTTTAGTCCCCCAAGCATTGAGGAGAAAATTTACTTTGACGATACTTTGCCTCCTATTTATGATGATTATAATGATATTGGTCTTTTGGTGCCGCCTACTATGGAGGATAAGTTTAATTGTGATTACAATATGCCTCCTACACTTGATGAGAATAATAATGATAGCTACTTTGTTGAATTTGCTCCCACTACAACTAGTAAAATTGATTATGCTTATGTGGAGAGTAATGATACTTTTATGCATGTGAATAAGAATGCTTTATGTGATACTTATATTGTTGAGTTTGTTCATGATGCCTCTGAAAGTTATTATGAGAGAGAAAAATATGGTTGTAGAAGTTTTCATGTTACTAAAACACCTCTCTATATGCTGAAATTTTTGAAGTTACACTTGTTTTATCTTTCTATGCTGTTGCATCATGCTTCATGAATTTGTTTATTTACAAGATTCCTATGCATAGGAAGCATGTTAGGCTTAAATTTGTTTTGAATTTGCCTCTTGATGCTCTCTTTTGCTTCAACTACTATTTCTTGCGAGTGCATCATTAAAACTGCTGAGCCCATCTTAATGGCTATAAAGAAAGCACTTCTTGGGAGATAACCCATGTGTTTATTTTACTACAGTACTTTGTTTTATATTTGAGTCTTGGAAGTTGTTACTACTGTAGCAACCTCTCCTTATCTTTATTTTATTGCATTGTTGTGCCAAGTAAAGTCTTTGATAGCAAGGTTGATACTAGATTTGGATTACTGCGCAGAAACAGATTTCTGTCTGTCACGAATCTGGGCAGAATTCTCTGTAGGTAACTCAAAAAATCTGCCAATTTACGTGCGTGATCCTCAGATATGTACGCAACTTTCATTCAATTTGGGCATTTTCATCTGAGCAAGTCTGGTGCCACTTTAAAATTCGTCTTTACGGACTGTTCTGTTTTGACAGATTCTGCCTTTTATTTCGCATTGCCTCTTTTGCTGTGTTGGATGGATTTCTTTGTTCCATTGACTTCCAGTAGCTTTGTGCAATGTCCAGAAGTGTTAAGAATGATTGTGTTATCTCTGAACATGTGAATTTTTGATTATGCACTAACCCTCTAATGAGTTTGTTTCGAGTTTGGTGTGGAGGAAGTTTTCAAGGGTCAAGAGAGGAGGATGATATACTATGATCAAGAAGAGTGAAAAGTCTAAGCTTGGGGATGCCCCGTGGTTCATCCTGCATATTTCAAGGAGACTCAAGCGTCTAAGCTTGGGGATGTCCAAGGCATCCCCTTCTTCATCGACAACTTATCAGGTTTCTTCTCTTGAAACTATATTTTTATTCGGTCACATCTTATGTACTTTACTTGGAGCGTCTGTGTGCTTTTATTCTCGTTTTGTTATTTTCATTCTCTGAATAAATGCTTGTGTGGGAGAGAGACATGCTCCGCTTTTTCATATGAACACTGGTGTTCTTAGTTCTATCTTTAATGTTCATGGCGGAGTTGAAAACCGCTTCGTTAATTGTTATATGGTTGGAAACAGAAAATGCTGCATGTGGTAATTGGTATAATGTCTTGAATAATTTGATACTTGGCAATTGTTGTGCTCATATGGATCATGTTTAAGCTCTTGCATCATGTACTTTGTACCCATTAATGAAGAACTACATAGAGCTTGTTAAAATTTGGTTTGCATGATTGTTCTCTAGAGTCTAGATATTTTCTGGTTAAGGTGTTTGAACAACAAGAAAGACGATGTAAAGTCTTATAATGCTTACAATATGTTCATATGTGAGTTTTGCTGCACCTTTTACACTTGAGTTTGCTTCAAACAACCTTGCTAGCCTAGCCTTGTATTGAGAGGGAATTCTTCTCGTACATCCAAATCCTTGAGCCAAAAATTATGCCATTTGTGTCCACCATACCTACCTACCACATGGTATTTCTCCGCCATTCCAAGCAAATACTTCATGTGCTACCTTTAAACAATTCAAAAGCTATTATCTCTTATTTGTGTCAATGTTTTATAGCTCATGAGGAAGTATGTGGTGTTTTATCTTTCAATCTTGTCATTTACTTTTGTGAGACTTTCACAATGGACTAGTGGCTTCATCCGCTTATCCAATAATTTTGCAAAAAGAGCTGGCAATGGGGTTCCCAGCCCCAATTAATTAACTTTCATTAATAATTCTCTTCACATGTTTTGATCTGATTCATCACTAAGCAACTTAATTTTGCAAATAGATACTCCTTCATGGTATGTGATTGTTGGAAGGCACCCGAGGATTCGGTTAGCCATGGCTTGAGAAAGCAAAGGTTGGGAGGAGTGTCATCTAAAAAATAAAAAAATATAAACTAAACTAAAGTACATGTGTAAACAAAAGAGAAGAGGGATGATCTACCTTGCTTGGTAGAGATAACGTCCTTCATGGGAGCCGCTCTTGAAAGTCTGGTTGATAAGGTAGTTAGAGTACCCATTACCATTCGTTGACAACAACAAACACCTCTCAAAACTTTAATTTTATACTCTCTATATGATTTCAAAACTTGAAAAGCTCTAGCACATGATTTAATCCCTGCTTCCCTCTGCGAAGGGCCTATCTTCTACTTTATGTTGAGTCAGTTTTCCTACTTCTTTCTATCTTAGAAGCAAACACTTGTGTCAACTGCATTGATTCTTACATGTTTACCTATTGCACTCGTTATATTGCTTTATGTTGACAACTATCCATGAGATATACATGTTACAAGTTGAAAGCAATTGCTGAAACTTAATCATCCTTTGTGTTGCTTCAATGCCTTCTACTAAGAATTTATTGCTTTATGAGTAACTCTTATGGAAGACTTATTGATGCTTGTCTTGAAAGTACTATTCATGAAAAGTCTTTGTTATATGGTTCAGTTGTTTACTCATGTCATTACCATTGTTTTGATTGCTGCATTCATTACATATGCTTACAATAGTATGATCAAGGTTATGATGGCATGTCACTCCAGAAATTATCTTTGTTATCGTTTACCTCGGGACGAGAACTTCTTGGGGATGCTGATACGTCTCCGACGTATCGATAATTTCTTATGTTCCATGCCACATTATTGATGATATCTACATGTTTTATGCATACTTTATGTCATATTTATGCGTTTTCCGGAACTAACCTATTGACGAGATGCGAAGGGTCAGTTCTTTTTTCTGCTTTTTTTGGTTTCGAAATCCTAGTAAGGAAATATTCTCGGAATCGGACGAAATCAATGCCCACATCCTATTTTTCCACGAAGCTTCCAACACCGAGAGCCACGGAGGGGAGCCCTGGTGGGCCAGGATGATAGGGCGGCGCGGCCGGGCAGGGCCCCGTTGTGTCGTCGCCTCGTTGACCTTCGACGCCGCCTCTTCGACTATATAAAGGTCCCCGACCTAAAACACGATACGAAAAAGCCACGGTACGAGAAACCTTCCGGAGCCGCCGCCATCGCGAAGCCAAGATCGGGGACGAGTCTCTGTTCCGCACGCCGCCGGGACGGGGAAGTGCCCTCGGAAGGCTTCTCCATCGACACCACCGCCATCTTCATCAACGCTGCTGTCTCCCATGAGGAGGGAGTAGTTCTCCATCGAGGCTCGGGGCTGTACCGGTAGCTATGTGGTTAATCTCTCTCTATGTGCTTCAATACAATAATCTCATGAGCTGCCTTACATGATTGAGATTCATATGATGATGCTTGTAATCTAGATGTCATTATGCTAGTCAAGTGGGTTTTACTTATGTGATCTCCGGAGACTCCTTGTCCCACGTGTGTAAAGGTGACAGTGTGTGCACCGTGTGGGTCTCTTAGGCTATATTTCACAGAATACTTATTCACGTTATGAATGGCATAGTGAAGTGCTTATTTATATCTCTTTATGATTGCAATGTGTTTTGTATCACAATATATCATGTGCTACTCTAGTGATGTTATTAAAGTAGTTTATTCCTCCTGCACGGTGTAATGGTGACAGTGTGTGCATCGTGTAGTACTTGGCGTAGGCTATGATTGTGATCTCTTGTAGATTATGAAGTTAACTATTGCTATGATAGTATTGATGTGATCTATTCCTCCTTTCGTAGTGTGAAGGTGACAGTGTGCATGCTATGTTAGTACTTGGTTTGGTTATGTTGATCTATCATGCACTCTAAGGTTATTTAAATATGAACATTGAATATTGTGGAGCTTGTTAACTCCGGCATTGAGGGTTCGTGTAATCCTACACATTAGTGGTGTTCATCATCCAACAAGAGGGTGTAGAGTCTAGCATCTATCTATTTATTCTGTTATGTGATCAATGTTGAGAGTGTCCACTAGTGAAAGTATGATCCCTAGGCCTTATTTCCAATACAAACCGCTTGTTTACTGTTCTACTGCTTGTTTACTTCCTACAATATTACTACCATCAACTGCACGCCAGCAAGCACTTTTCTGGCACCGTACTACTGCTCATATTCATTCATACCACTTGTATTTCACTATCTCTTCGCCGAACTAGTGCACCTATTAGGTGTGTTGGGGACACAAGAGACTTCTTGCTTTGTGGTTGCGGGGTTGCATGAGAGGGATATCTTTGACCTCTTCCTCCTGAGTTCGATAAACCTTGGGTGATCCACTTAAGGGAAACTTGTTGCTGTTCTACAAACCTCTGCTCTTGGAGGCCCAACACTGTCTACAAGAATAGAAGCACCCGTAGACATCACACACATCGATGGAGCATTGGGCATCACCGGAGACATCACCATCCATGACGGGCAACGACGGTGAGGGAGCTTGGGGAAACACCTCAAGCGGCGGCGGTGACAGGGATCCGAGACCCTCAACCACCACGGCAGGGTCACGCAGCTCTCCGCAGGGAGGGCGAGATGCAACAGGATACGCCAACGCGGGCTTGCGGAAATGACGAGCACGACGCATCTGCCCACCAACGGCTGGCTCTGACCTGCGCCGAGCGAGAGCGGCTGCAGCAAGCACAGCGGCAGGCTCCAGAGGCAGAGATGTTGGCCCGACGGATGCGCCTGCCTGAGGCCCGAGCGCCTCCACAACGAGGGCAGCGAAGCGAGCACGGGGCGAGGACATCAAGGTGAGGCCAGCACTTGTCGCGGCAGAGGCGGAGACGGACGACGGAGGGAGAACATGGCAGTGGCGGCGTCACGTCCACCGTCGCCTCCAAGGCCGTTGTTCTGTGGGCAGCCCCATCAGCTACATGCCGCACATGGGTGGAGCGGGCCGGCGGTCGTGGAGGGCGAGGATGGGCGGCCGGCGAGGATCTGCGATGGGACGAGCTCCGGCGGCGCACGAGGACAAGCTCCGGCGGCAGACCAGCTGGAGGAGGCGGCGGACGTCGGGGCGGAGCTTTAGGAGAAGCACGAGGATGAAGCTGAGCTCGGAGGGGAGAGGAAGAGCAGGCGATGCAGGATCTGGATCCGGTTGTGGAAGAGGAGGCCGGACGGGGGAGATCAGGCCGCCGGTGGGGCAGCTCACGCCGCATCGCCAAGGTCGCGAGAGCCCCCCGCATCTCAGTATCGTGCATGTATGTTTCAGTGAGACGAAACAAAATTCGTAATGTTCATAGTAGAATGTTCATAGTATATGATAGGCCTAGCAAATAGAATTTGCACTCCAAATACTAGAATGTTCATAGTAGGTACATCATAGTTTACTTCACAAAATTCCGCAAGTTAAAAAACAAAGATACTATGAACAATTGCTACAAAAAATGGCAATGGTAAAATGTATGTTGCGAAACAAGAACCCTATAAATCTGATGAAGAACTTAGAGTGGGTGTAGTGGGGGTGAGGCGGTGCCCCCCCCCCCTAGCTTACACTTAGCTTCGCCTCTACTTCTACTACATAGGTTAGAATGGTGGCTTAAATTCCAGCAAGCAGAGTGATGTAGTGTTAGTTCTCAGGCCTATCAACACAACGCGATCACGTGGATTTACTCGTGTGGATTTGAGAAACGCCGCTCAGAAACTCAACCTCGCTGACGAAATTGACGAACATAAATACACAGGGAGGAGACAGGTTTTGCAACGCGCTCAACTACTTGCGTCTTTTCAGTTTTTTTTTTGCCTTTTTTCAGAAGGACTACGGCATGCACAGGCTCATCGCCCACAATCCGTTTGACCCGAGCCATCCCACGGACGTCATCGTGGCCGATCGACATGCACGCTACTAAGCGAAATAACAGGATCGGAGACTAATTCTCCCTAAGAATAATTCGTGACCGCAACGTGAACATAGCACGTTTCTGGCACATTCGTTTATTACAGAGTTTCAGAACGAACTAACACCAACAAATATTCAGATAGCTAGATTAACTCAACATTTCACCACCTTAATCTTGATGTCTAAACTGACATGTTGAACACCGATCTTCTCCTTCAGGTACTGAAACCTCACCCTTGGTAAAGGTTTTGTTAGAATATTGGCTAACTGAACTTCGGTTCTCACATGCTCAACTGTCAGCCTTCCTTCTTCCACTGAGTTTTTTACCAGGTGGTAACGCACATCAATGTGCTTGCTTCTCTCATGAAATACAGGATTTTTTCACAGAGATATGGCTGACTGATTATCTATTTTGAGCAGTGATCTTTCCGACTTGCAACCAAATAGTTCTCCAATTAATCTACTCACCTAGATTCCTTGACAAGCAGCACATGCAGCTGCTACATATTCTGCTTCACATGAGGATTGATCAACAACCCTCTGCTTCTGTGACACCCAGGAAATTGGGCATTTTTCAAAGAAATACAACACCTCCGTAGTGCTCTTTCGATCATCTATATCTCCTGCTAAGTCATGCCAGAGTAACTTGTCAACTGTGGTTTTCCTGTAGCTTGGTTGTATCTGCAACCAAGTGTGATGGTTCCCTTCACATATCACAATATGTGTTTCACAGCAGTGAGATGTTCCCTTGTTGCTTCCCCTACGGTTTTCACGGTAAAAAAAAAAGATGTTCCCTTGTAGGTCTCTCCATGAACCTAATGACATACCCAACTGAAAAACTCAAGTCGGGTCTAGTGTGTAGCAGTGCCAACTACACTTCTATAGTGAGTAGAATCTACTTCTTCTTCCTGACTAGCTTTGCTTAGTTTCAGCTTTGGTTCCATGGGAGCATGAGCTGAGTTATTGATACGTTTGTAAACGTATCTATAATTTTGATGCTCGATGCTTTTTTACACCAATTTCTATATATTTTGTATACACTTCGTTGCACTTTTATGCATTTTTCAGAACTAACCTACTGAAAGATGCCACAGTGCTAGTTCTCTGTTTTCTGCTGTTTTGTATTTCAGAAAAGTTGTACATGAAATATTCTCGGAATTGGACGAAACAAAAGCCAAAGCTCCTATTTTACTGTAATGAAGACGGAGTCCAGAGGAGAGACGGAGCCGATCTAGGAGGTGGCCACACCACCCCTAGGTGCGGCTCAGCCCCTGGCCGCGCCGAGGCATGGTGTGGGCCCCTCGGGCGCCCACCGACCTCGCCCTTCCGCATGTTTATTCATATGATCGGGAAAAACCTAAATAACCGAGCCTCCATCCATGAAAAGTTCCGTCGCGACCGCCATCGCCGACCCTAGCTCGGGAGGGTTCTGAAGCTCTTCCCGGTACCCTACGGAGAGGGAGATCATCACTGGTGGCCTCTACATCGCCATGCCCGCCTCCGAAGTGATGCGTGAGTAGTTCATCCCTGGACTACGGATCCATAGCAGTAGCTACATGGTTGTCTTCTCTAATTTATGCTTCATGTTTAAATATTATGAACTGCCTATCATGATCAAGATCATCTTTATGTAATGCTACATGTTGTGTTTGCTGGGATCCGATGAATATTGAATACTATGGTTGAGATTGATTATATACTTGTCATATGTTATTTGTGATCTTGCATGCTCTCCGTTGCTAGTAGATGCTCTGGCCAAGTATGTGCTTGTGACTCCAAGAGGGAGTATTTATGCTCGATAGTGGGTTCATGCCTCTAGTAATCTTGGAAAGTGATAATAACTTCTAAGGTTGTAGATGTGTTGTTGCGACTAGGGAGAAAATAACAATGCTTTGTCGAAGGATAATTCTATTGTTTACTTTACACACTTTGCTTGATGCAATAATCTGTTGCTTGCAAATTAATACTGAAAGGGGTGTGGACGCTAACTGGAAGGTGGATTATTAGGCATAGACGCAATCGGATTACGATCTATGTATTATGTTGTAATGCCCAAATGAATCTCATAGTAATCATCTTGTCATGTATGATCATTATTCTGTCAATTTCCAGCTATAATTTGTTCACCCAGCATGTTATTTATCTTTATGGAGAGACACCTCTAGTGAACTGTGGACCCGGTCCTTTCTTTTACACTGATAAATTCATCTACTGCAAACACATGTTCTGCTTACTTACTGCAAGCATTGTTCTCTTTATTTTACTGCAAACAAATATCTCTTTCCACACTATACGGTTAATCCTTTATTTTCAGCAAAACCGGTGAGATTGACAACCTCACTATAAGTTGGAGCAAAGTATTTTGGTTGTGTTGTGTGCAGGTTCCACGTTGTTGCTAACACCGGTAGTGCGCCCAGCCAAAAGTCAGCTAACAACACCTTCAGAAGTGATTTGTTTCTCCTACTGGTCGATTAAATCTTGGTTTCTTATTGAGGGAAAACTGGCTGATGTGCTCATCATACCTTCCTCTTGGGGTTTCTCAACTGCGTGCTTTGCACAACATCAGTTACATTCAGACATGCCCATCTTGTCCAGAATTCTTGGTGCATAGCTAGACTGACATGACATAATGTGATGCAATTTTCTGACTGAACCACTTCTATGCCCAAATACTAGCTAAGCAGACCCAGATCTGTCATACTGAATTTCGATTTCATCTGCCTCTTGAACTCTTTGATGATATGTTCACTTCCTCCTGTGATCACAAGATCATCCACATAGACTCCCACAATCAGAATTGCATCACCTACCCTTTTTCTGTAGAGACCGGATTTAGAAGGGGATTTTTCAAACTGCAATTATGTCAGAGCTGCATCTAGTTTGGAATTCCATGCTCTTGGTGCATGCTTCAGGCCATATAGTGCCTTGTGAATTTATACACTTTGCCACTATGTTCTGTCATTTCAAAACCGGGTGGCTGACTAACATAAACCTCCTCATTTAGTTCCCCATTCAGAAAGGCAAACTTCACATCCATTTGGTGAATTTTCCATCGAAATTGAGCAATAAGAGAAATCATCAATCTAACAGACTCCAATCTAGCTACATGAGCGAATACTTCATCAAAGTCTATTACATGTTGATACGTCTCAAACGTATCTATAATTTCTTATGTTCCATGCTAGTTTTATGACAATACTCACATATTTTACATACACTTTATATCATTTTGATGCATTTTCCGGGACTAACCTATTAACAAGATGCCGAAGCGCCAGTTCTTTTCTGCTGTTTTTGGTTTGAAATCCTACACAGAAATATTCTCGGAATTGGACGAAACAAAAGCCCACGGCCCTATTTTCCACGGAGGGTTCCAGAACATCGAAGGAGAGAGGGGGGCCAGGGGACCCACACCATAGGGGGCGCGGGCCCACCCCTGTCCGCGCCGCCATGTGGTGTGGGCACCCCCTGGATCCTCCGAGGCCACCCTTCCGCCTATATATTCTCCCCGTCGCGAAAACCCTAAAACATCCGACGATATTCCACGAAGAGTTCCGTAGCCGCCGCCATCGCGAAGACAAGTTTCGGGGGACAGAAGTCTCTGTTCCGACACGCCGCCGGGACTGGGAATTGCCCCGGAGTCATCTCCATCGACACCACCGCCATCTTCATCGCGTTCTTGTCTTCCATGATGAGGAGGAAGTAGTTCTCCCCCGGCTGAGGGCTCTACCGGTAGCTATGTGGTTCATCTCTCTCCCATGGTGTGATCTTTATGAATATGTAGATGTTACTCTTGTCTATTATGCACTCTAGAGGTTACTTTAAATATGAACTTCGGATGTTGTGGAGCTTGTTTACTCCGGCTTGAGGGAGCTCTTGTAGCCCTACGCAATGAATGGTGTTTGTTATCCAACAAGAGAGTGTTTGAGAGTAGCATTTATTTGTTCATCTATGTGATCATAGGCTTTGCAATCTAGATGCCATATGCTATTCAAGTGTTTTATTATGTGAACTTTGCAGTTACCGTGATCTCGGTGCAATAGTGACAGTGTGTGCGCCGTGTGTAACTCCCTTATGAATTGTGGTGTGTTAGTACCTCCTATGAATGCTCACGGTGATAGTGTGGGGTGTTTATTAGTACTTGGGAATACGCCTTTGAGGTGTGCTTTTGCACACTTGCCCAATGAATTTGAGTTCTTTATCCAATAAGAGAGTAGTATGATGAAGTGCTTATATTTGTATTCAATTATGATTGCAATGTTGGGAGTGGCCACTAGTGAAAGTAGGATCCCTAGGCCTTGTTTCCAAATACAAACATCGCTTATTTACTGTTTTATTGCATCTTTACTTCTGCAATATTTACTTCAGATCGCAATTACCGTTTACCACCATCTATACCACCCATTTTAATATCTCTTCGCCGAACTAGTGCACCTATACATCGACAAGTGTATTAGTTGTGTTGGGGACACAAGAGACTTCTTGTATCTTAATTGCAGGATTGCTTGAGAGGAATATCTCGACCTCTACCTCCCTGAGTTCGATAAACCTTGGGTGATCCACTTAAGGGAAACTTGCTGCTTCTACAAACCTCTGCTCTTGGAGCCCAACACTGTCTACGGGAATAGAAGCGTGCGTGAGACATCAAGCTATTTTCTGGCGTTGTAAGGTAAGGTAAAGGTATTCACATCCTCCGACTACTAAGCTATTTCCTAGCCTTTGCCGGTGTGGGAGTGCTCGAAGGTATCTCCTTTAGATCCTGCAATTATATCTTTTTGTTTCTTGTTTTTATTTTCACTAGTTAGGCTAAATGGAAAACAACAACAAAATTAGTGATCTTTATGAACTTTATATTGAATTAGGACATGATGTGTTTGAAGAGAAAATTAAAAAACCCATAGAACTTTGTTTGCAAAATAGTTGTAGCAATGTTATTAGCATGAACTCTTTGAATACTATTATTGCTAATGCTATGGAAGAATTTAAGCTTGGGGAAGCTGGTTGTGATATTTTTAGTCCCCCAAGTTTTGAGGAGAAAATTTACTTTGATGATACTTTGCCTCCCATATATGATGATTACAATGATGACTACCATATTTTTAGTCCACCTACTGTTGAGGAGAAAATTAATTATGATTACAATATGCCTCCTATATATGATGATTATGGTGATGAGAATAATAATGATAGCTATTTTATTGAATTTGCTCCCACTACGATTAATACTAATGACTATGCTTATGTGGAGAGTAATAATTTTATGCATGTAGCTCATGATAAGAATGTTTCATGTGATAGTTATATTGTTGAGTTTGTTCATGATGCTACTGAAAGTTATTATGAGAGAGGGAAACATGGTAATATGCATCTTAATAATATTAAGTTTCCCTCTTTATGTTGAGAATCTTGAAGTTGCGCTTGTGTTGCCTTTCTATGCTTGTTGCATTATGCTTACATGACTTGTTTATTTACAAGATTCCTTTTCATAGGAAGTGGGTTAGACTTAAAAGTGTTTCTTATTTGATTTTTATGCTCTCTTTTGCTTCAACTCTTATTTCTTGTGCGAGCATCATTAAAATTACTGAGCCCATCTTAATGGCTATAAAGAAAGCACTTCTTGGGAGATAACCCATGTTTTTATTTTTGCTACTGTTTTGTTGTGTCTTGGAAGTTGTTACCATTAAGATGGGTTATCTCCCAAGAAGTGCTTTCTTTATAGCCATTAAGATGGGCTCAGTAATTTTAATGATGCTCGCGCAAGAAATAAGAGTTGAAGTAAAAGAGAGCATCAAGAAGCAAATTCAAAACACATTTAAGCCTAACCCACTTCCTATGAAAAGGAATCTTGTAAATAAACAAGTCATGTAAGCATAATGCAACAAGCATAGAAAGGCAACATAAGCTTCAAGATTCTCAACATAAAGAGGAAACTTAATATTATTAAGATGCATATAACCATGTTTCCCTCTCTCATAATAACTTTTAGTAGCATCATGAACAAACTCAACAATATAACTATCACATAAAGCATTCTTATTCACATGCATAAAAGTATCATTACTCTCCACATAAGCATAATCAATATTAGTAATAGTGGGAGTAAAACTATCACAACCATCATTGTAATTATCATAAAAAAATTTTGAAACCCAGGACTGTGAGGCAAAGAGCCCCACAGCATTTTATTATTATATAAAACTTGAACCAAAGTCCAAGGAAAAAGTACAACTAACTAAGAAAAAAAGATATGTACAACAAAAGAGCTGGAAAGGACACTAAGGCAGAGACCTAATCCAACTCAACAGACTATCCTTGTACTTGGCTTTGATTCTATATTGCAGCAAAGTCATGTCATGAATGAACTGACCCTTCCACTTAGTGAAAGAGCTTCTCTCCTGTCTAAAAATCTTCGCATTTCGGACAAGCCAAATATTCCAACATGCTGTGATAAACACTTCCATAAAGAAAGGCTGCCGAAAACTCCTCCTTGCATGATGTACAATTGACTGTATATCTCCCAGAGGCTGCCAGTCAATCTGAAGATATGACCAAATCCTAACACTGAAGTTGCATTCAAAAAATAAGTGCACTCTATCTTCATATGCCCTCAGCAAACATAGTTCACAGTGTTTATCATCAGTTACCTTCCAATTCCTCCTCTGTAACAAATCCCTAGTGTTCAACCTATCAGAAAGTAACAGCCAGGCAAACACCTTGGTTTTCATTATACAACAGGACTTCCACAACCACAGATACACATTGGGCATCTGAATATGTGAATGTATATGATCATAAAACCTTTTTGCAGAGTAACTTTTACCCCAACAATAATTCCATTCATCATTCCTCTGCAACAAAGGGTTATCCTGCATCATAATCTCTAGACTTTGTAACTCCTGGTAAGCTGGCTGAGACATAGGCAAATAAAATAAGGAATGTAAATCCTCCAGCTGATATACTGCAGAAACAGAAATGGCTTGTTGTAAGGCATAGGAGTGCAATCTTGGAAACCTAACACACATTGGTAGTGCAGAATGTGCAACATCCCAATTATCATTCCAAAAGGAAATAGTATCCCCCTTTCCATGTGTAACCAGAGCCACTCCTCTAAAGTTGTCAACTTGCCTCAGTACATCCCTCCACCAAAAAGATCCAACCATATTTTCCTCATGTGGTAGTTTCCCTGGATAGTGAGCAGTCCATATCAATTGGATCCAAGGAATATCCCTTTTATTATAAAACTTATCCAGAAACTTGATTAAAAGAGCTGCATTTTGCTTCTAAAAATTAATTATCCCTAGTCCCCCCCTTTTTCTTTGGCTTACAAACCATTTCCCAGGCGGCTAAAGACTATTTGGGTACCCCATCTTTGTCCCTCCATAAACACTGTCTAAGGATTCTGTCTAGTTGGTTTGTGAGCCCTGGTGGCAGCTGCAGGGTGCATAGAAAATGTAATGGCATAGAGGATAGGGCTGAATTTATTAGCTGTAATCTGGCACCTTGAGACAGAAAACTAGAACTTGAGGTAAGTATCCTTTCAAGCCTACACACTAGAGGGGAAAGCTCAGCAATTGTTGGCCTTGTAGTCCCTAAAGGTAGCACAAGATAAGTAAAGGGCATCTGACCTATCTGACAGCCAAACTCATCTGCCAACTCCTTAAGCAAACCATCCTCAACATTAATAGGAACCATCTGGGATTTATCAAAATTAATTCTCAATCCAGTAGATAGAGAAAATTTCCTAAGGGTTTCCTTGAGCTCAATTAGCTGTGGCTTATCAGCTGGCATGATTAGCAGTGTATCATCTGCATATTGGATTATTGGAAAGTCCACCTCATTTGTGATAATTGGCAAAGATAGAGTCCCTTGGACCACCATATCATTTACTGCAGACTGCAACAAATCTGACCCAAAGAGATAATATAGTGGAGAAATTGGGTCTCCTTGCCTCACTCCTCTCTTACATTCAAACTGCTTCCCAGGAATGCCATTCAGCAAGATTGATGAAGTACCAGTAGAAAGTATGAGCTTGGCCCAATTGATCCATTTTTTGTTAAACCCCTTGTGCCTCATTACTTGTAGTATTGCCTCATGCTCAATAGTATCAAAGGCTTTAGCAAAGTCCAATTTAAGGATAATAATTGGCTTTTTAGATTGCTGGCAAAGAAAAAAGTACTCAAAATCCCAGGCCAAACAATCCTGTATGGTCCTACCTCTCAAGAAACCATACTGATTTTTGTGAATACAAGAAAGAATTTTCCCTTGAAGCCTATTAGCAGCCAATTTTGTCAAGAATTTGACACACACATTGGTCAGAGAGATTGGCCTAAAATCATTCACATGGACTGGGCTTTGCTTTTTAGGAACCAAAGTTATATAAGAGCCATTTATATTCTTTAGCTGAATAGTCTCATTATGGAAGTCAGCAGCCAGCTGGTAAAAATCATGCTTAATAATAGACCAACATTTCTTAACAAAGAGCCCATTAAATCCATCTTGCCCAGGAGCTCTGTCCACAGGCATCTCCTTGATTACATCATCCATTTCCTTGCTCTCAAAAGGCCTAGTAAGATCATCAAGCCCATGAACCCTTTGCAGAATTCTAGACAGCTCAAACTGCATAGAAATAGGTTCAGAGTGGCCCATCCTATCTTTATACTCCTTCAAAAGCATTCCTGCCATTAATTGATGATCAGTAACATCATTACCATCTACATCTTTGAGCAATGCAATAGAATTTCTCCTAAACCTCTCTGTGGCCATGGCATGGAAGAATTTTGTATTGTCCTCCCCTTGTTGTATCCATCTAATGGTGCACCTTTTCTTCCAATAATTACACTCAGCCAACAACAGATCAGCTAAATGTAGCTTGACAATACTCCTGAAATTAAATTCCACTCTAAAAAGAGGTCTTTGCTCCTCCAAAGTATCCAAAACTAGGATTACTTCATTGCAACTTTTAATGAGTCCTTTTAATCTTGCCAAACTGAGATGCCATTTTTTAAGATCAAACCTTAACTGCTTGAATTTATCAGCAATGACAGCAGTACTATAACTCTTGGTAGAACCTTTCCCCCAAGATTTGGCCACACAATCTTTGAAACCAGGCATATCTACCCAATAATTGTCAAATCTGGAGATTTTTGCTCTAGGAATATTAGTATCAATATTGATGACACAAGGCACATGATCAGAACCAATCTTGGCCAGAGGTAACACCATGGTATTTGGGAAATCTGATATCCAATTAACACTGGTGAAAAACCAGTCAAGTTGTTCAAGTAATGGATCCCTCTGCATATTGGACCAAGTATAAGATCTCCCTTTGATTGGCAATTCCAGTAAACCCAAATGTCCAATAATCTCATTAAAAAGAAACATATCATTAATATCCCCTCCTGGTTTATTCCTATTCTCATGTGATCTGACAAAGTTAAAGTCTCCCAAAAGAAGCCAGTTTGCCATTCCAGGTATTTGCAAGTTATAGAGCCAAGAAACAAAATTGTCTCTTTCAATGCCATGACAAGGGCCATAAACACACACCAAGGTCCAATTTTCATTGTTATGTTTAGAGGTGAAATTAACTATCAACCCAAATCTTTCAATTTGCTGCAACACTCCTTGGAAAACAGAAGAATTCCAAACTACCAAAATTCCCACAGAGGCACCTACTGATGGAGAGTATGCAAATGAATCAAACCTCTTGGGACAAAATTTTCTAATAAGTTTCCAATCAAAAGATTCACACTTGGTTTCTTGCAAACAAATAATATCACATTCACTCTCATCGATTTTTGACCTGACCTCTCTTTGTCGCCCCTCAGCATTAATACCACGCACATTCCAACACAGAACACGCCATTTTCTTATAGATAATCGACTCATGATACACATAAGTAATTATCATAAATTGCAGACATGGTATAATCATAATAAACTTTATCCTCCATAGTAGGTGGCACCAAAATACCACTATCATTATAATCATCATAAATGGGAGGCAAAGTATCATGAAAGAAAATTTTCTCCTCAAAACTTGGGGGACTAAAAATATCACAACTAGCTTCCCCAAGCTTAAATTCTTCCATAGCATTAGCAATAATAGTATTCAAAGAGTTCATGCTAATAACATTGCTACAACTATTTTGCAAACAAAGTTCCATGGGTTTTTTAATTCTCTCTTCAAACACATCATGTCCTAATTCAATATAAAGTTCATAAAGATCTCTAATTTTTTTTGTTGTTTTCCATTAAGCCTAACTAGTGAAAATAAAAACAAGAAACAAAAAGATATAATTGCAGATCTAAAGGAAATACCTTCGAGCACTCACATACCGGCAACAGTGCTAGGAAATAGCTTAGTAGTCGGAGGATGTGAATGCCTTTTACCTTACCTCCCCGGCAACGGCGCCAGAAAATAGCTTGTTGCCGTGGGAGTTGGCAATTTCTGTGGTGTAGCATTTCTTCGAAACAACGCCGGAAAATAGCTTGATGTCTACGCACGCTTCTATTCCTGTAGACGGTGTTGGGCCTCCAAGAGCAGAGGTTGTGAACAGCACAAGTTTCCCTTAAGTGAATCACCCAAGGTTTATCGAACTCGGGGAGGTAGAGGTCGAGATATTCTTCTCAAGCAACCCTGCAATTAAGATACAAGAAGTCTCTTGTGTCCCCAACACACCTAATACACTTGTCAGATGTATAGGTGCACTAGTTCGGCGAAGAGATAGTGAAATACAAGTAATATGGATGATTATAAGTAGTAATTGCAAGCTGAAATAAAAATGGCAGCAAGCGAACATGTAGCAGAACTTGTTGGAAACGGTGTTTCAATGCTTAGAAACAAGGCCTAGGGATCGTACTTTCAGTAGTGGACACTCTCAACATTGCAATCATAATTGAATATAAATATAAGCACTTCACTATACTACTCTCCTGTTGGATAAAGAACTCAAATTTATTGGGCAAGTGTGCAAAAGCACACCTCAAAGGCGTATTCCCAAGTACTAATAAACACCCCACACTGTCACCGTGAGCATTCATAGGAGGTACTAACACACCACAATTCATAAGGGAGTTACACACATCGAGATTGCAAAGCCTATGATCACATAGATGAACAAATAAGTGCTACTCTCAAACACTCTCTTGTTGAATAACAAACACCATTCATTGTGTAGGGCTACAGGAGCTCCCTCAAGCCGGAGTAAACAAGCTCCACAACATCCGGAGTTCATATTTAAAGTAACCTCTAGAGTGCATAATAGACAAGAGTAACATCTACATATTCATAAAGATCACACCATGGGGAGAGAGATGAACCACATAGCTACCAGTAGAGCCCTCATCGGGGTAGAACTACTCCCTCCTCATCATGGGAGACGACAGCGATGAAGATGGCGGTGGTGTCGATGGAGATGACTCCGGGGGCAATTCCCCGTCCCGCGACGTGCCGGAGCATGTCCCCGAAACGGAGTTTCGCGATGGCGCGGCGCCCACAGGTCTTTACGGAGTTTCGTCAATTGTTGTAGGGTTTTCACGTAACGAGAGATTATATAGGCGAAGAGGCGGCGCAAGGGGGTGGGGGGCCCACCCATAGAGCGCGCCCCCTCCTAGGCCGCACCAGCCTATGGTGTGGAGGCCGGGCCTCCTCTCCGTCTCCTTCGGTGTTCTGGTCCGTCTCGGTGAAATAAGATGTTTGGCTTTTGTTTCGTCGAGAATATTGTATTGAACAGCCTTTCGGAACCAAAACAGAAAAACCGACACTTCGGCATCTTGTTAATATGTTAGTTCTGGAAAATGCATCAAAACGATATAAAGTATGAATAAAACATGTAGGTATTGTCATAAAACTAGCATGGAACATCAGAAATTATAGATACGTTGGAGACGTATCAACTAGTAACTGATACAGTGTTATCAGATTATAGAGCAACAAAAAGGAACATGATTTAAGGGGATCAGTTAGCATTCTAAGTCCTTTTACATCATGTGATTTCAGAATTAATACTTTTGTTGGGTAGGTGTTTTGGAGGTAACATTGTAGAAATTTGGGAGAGACCCTGTCCATCAAGAAAAGAAAGATACACATTCTAGACAGCAAGACGGAGATGGACCGTGCCCGTATGCTCATGACCATATGGAAGATCTGGCACATGCGCAATGAAGTGGTGCATCCCAAGTATGTACCACCAGTTGAAGCCTCACATCGATTCTTGCGCAACTATGTGGAATCCATTTCTGCGATCAAGTATCGCCCGCAAGTGGACTACATCAAAAGGAAAGTCCCAGCTGATCTGATGCAGAAACAGTTCAAGAAGAACATGGCCCAAAGGAGCCACCTCGAGCATGCGAAGCATTGGACACCACCGCTCCACGTCGGGTGGAGCTGAATGTGGACGGATCATTTCATGTTGAATAAAGTGCAGGAGGCGCAAGCATGGTACCGAGGTACGATGGTGGAGGTATTATTCTTTTTCGCTTGCCGGTATCTTATCTCTTGCTCGTCTCCCCTTGAGGCAGAGCTAGCTGCATGTATGGAGGATTGCGCCTTGGCTCCTCAAGGGAGTGTCTTGCCCTGCATTATCGGAATGGATTGTTGAGAAGGTGTGTCCCTGATCAAGTGATCGTTGAATGTCACATGCATGCTGAAGGATATAAATAGTCTCATAAATGAAGACGTAGGGTTTAAAGTAGAGTATATTAGGCCGTTCAGAAGCTAGAAGTGATGTTTGGCAAAGTTTGGGCCTCTAGATATGCCTAAACTATGTACTCCCTATGTTCGGAATTACAAGACCAAGAAAGTTCATAATTTCTCAATAATTTGTGCATGCATCAATATTACCACATCCATGAGTGGAGAGATAGGAAAATAGCACATTCATTGGTGGAGAAAGGACAATAAATGAGAACGGGGCTTATAATCCCTACTGTAACAATCTAAGAAAAGCTCTCCAGCCTCATAATCCCAGATGGAGCGAGTATTTAGGACTGTAATCTGGATGCTTGATTAATACTATAAAACCCATTCGCAAAACTAAATAATGTTTTTCGCCAGGTTTTAAACATTGGATTTCCATAGGTTCCAAAAATAAATGCTTTGAAGAACCTATTCCCATTAGAAGATTTGAAACACTCAAAGGGTAAATGCAATGTCGTACGTACGCTACTATCTGTAAAGACTGCACGTGACGCGGTGAAAGTATGAAGCCATGAAAATGGCAGACATCAGTGCGGCAGTGCCCCTCTTTTCCCAGAACTTGGCAGCATCGGCAACAATGGACCATAGCTCCGTGCAGGGTTCGTGCGCTCACACAGGTGGGCCCCGGAGGGAGAGTCGACGACGCGACGGCATAAGGTAATCCCAAAACTCATGCTCAAGTGCAGCAACTTGTGTGCCAATTTAAGGTTAGGGTTTCGGTAATTGAGATCCGTGTTTAAACATGCATATCTGTGGTTAATCCGAGGCTGAGACTAAACAAGAAAGTGCTTAAAACATGATAGCATCATCAGATTGCTTGCAGATAGGACCTAAACATCAACATAAACAACCTAAAAACATGATCTTTATACAAAATCGTGATCTCAGATCACCACTAGGGTTCTAGTGCTAGCAATACAAGGCCTCTGATACCATTGTTAGTCCTAAATCGACATCACCAGCACAAGATCGAATCGGTAGCCATCTAGAACACCTAGTGCACATGAAAAAGAGAGGTGTAGAGATGCATTACACATTACCGAAGTTTCCATCATCACCTGCAAGCCGGGAGGTTGTGGATGATCTGGGGATCCTCCTGATCCCCTCCGGTCTCCAGTGGCACTGCCCTGGCACCGCTGGGGTGTAGGCTGGTCTTCCGGTTGTTCCTGGCCTCTCCTGATCGGTGGAGATGAGGAAATGTCGGGGAAACATCTTTTGCAGATCGTGAACTCATCGATCGATCGCTTTCGGGTTCCCCACCCCTTTTATATGGTGCAGTACAATGGGGGACCAAACCATCGAGTTGGTTTTGGTGCCCCCGATCAGGGCACGTAGGAAGAGGTCACGTACTGGGCCTCCATTTTATCTTAACGTTTTTAGCCTTTTGACTCTCTCCTGTTAACTGAACCTGACAGTTATTTTTTGAACCTGACAGATCAACCAACAAGATGATGTATCAGTGATGCCAAAGTAATAAAGTACGCCATGGTGGCTTTCCCTCGAAAACATACCCAGACAAAAAAAAATGTATTGCCAAGTTTTAAACAGTTGATTTCGGGAGGATTCCAAAAAATGCTCAGAAGAAATTACATCCGCTAAGATTTGAAACATTCAAAGGGAAAATGTATTATTGCAACATAGGCTACTTTGGGTAAAGATTGCACGTGAAACGGTGAAAGTATGAAACCATGAAGATGGCGGTCATCAGTGTGGGTGGCAGTGCCCCTCTTTTGCCTGAACTCGGCAGCATCAGCTATGAAAGGACAAGGACCACATCTGCGTGCAGGGTTCGTGCGCTCACACAGACGGGCATGCATGCATGCACGGGTGGGCGCCAAGCCGCGACGCCAGCGGCTTTCTTTACCTTCTCCGGCGGTGATCACGCCGGCGCATTAATAGTGCACCACCCCCCGCGCCCTTGCGCGCGCAAAGAACTCGAGTGGCCAATCCATCTCAAAGCTGTCCATCGTTCACATGCAAAGCGAGATCGTGTCATCGAAGGCGCCAGCCTAGCTTGTTCACGTACGGTACGATACGAGGCCTTGATCATCACGGGCTACCCGCGCGCGCGTGTGCAACTTGGTACTTTACCTGGCCACCAGCGATGACAAGGGACAAAACCTTCCTTTTGGGTGAGTACACCGTGCCGCAAGGGATGGAAAGGGACGGACGTGCGTGCACGGAGGGCCACGCCCAACTACCTCCGTCCTTTTTTTTTTGAGCAACCACATATTTCATTAATCGAACATCAAGTTACATGACAACCGTGGCTAAAAACAAAGGGATAAAATGATTATCCTGAATTTGCAGATAAAAACCTAAAAGATCGAGAAATACAAAACGATCTCAGAGTTTCCTGCAACCACCGTAGCCAGCGGCCGTCCAATTCCAACGCCGCGAGACGAACGCAAGAAGAGACGCCGAACCTCCACCATTGCAAGATCCAAAAAAGCACCATCGCCAACGAGGCTTTGTGAGTCGATGAACGGGCCTGCTGCAAGCAGCGGGGCACATGTCGCGTGGCACGTCGACCGGGACGTCCCCGTGTTGTCTTGGACCAAGGTACGCCGCCTCCCATCGACGAAGTCGGAGAAGAACGACATAACCACCACCTCCGGACCATCATCTTCGCTCCGGAAGAACCACCTCGCCCCAGGGCGTCGTGGACAACGACAAACGCGGTGACACGTAAGCAGATCTCGCCGCATCCGAGAGAACGGCGAAAACCAAGCCGTCGACCGAAAGATCGACAAGCACACATTGCCAACAACTCCGACGCCGCCGTGAAGGTCGCCGCTGTGGGAGTGAAGTTGTGGCAGATTTATTTGCCCGGCGCCGCTCCCACCACCCCAACGACGCACCATAGGAGACAAAAACTAACCCTAACTACTAGGCCGAACGGAGGAACGAGGTTCCCCTCCCTCATGCCGCCGCCAAGCGGCAAGCGGAGGAGAGGAAACCAGGCCCAGCGCCCTGGCCGGAGATTGGGAAGATTGGATCGCCCTCCGCCGCCACCTCTCACGAGCGGAGAGGAAAAACGGTTCGTGCGTTGGATAGGTAGCAATTGATAAGTTGTGTACTACCTCCGTCCTAAGGAATAAGGCGCACGCGTATTCCAAGACGAACTTTGACCATAAAAATTGAGCAACACAATTTTGATTATATTATATGTAATTAGTATCATTAGATTCGTATTAAAAAACACTTTCTAATGCTGCTAATTTCATACATAGAATCTTTATATATTTGAAGTAATTCTTGGTCAAACAAAAACATGTAAAACGAGGGCGTCTTATTCCTTGAATCGGAGGTAGTATTTCTTACCAATGTCCCTTGGGCAAATCCTATGCACCGGTCACGCCAGTGTGTACGGCATGCCGACACCCCTGGTCGGGTATAGGGCCCGGCCCATTTCGGCTTTTTTCTTCTTTTTCTGTTACCTGTTTATTCTTTCTCTTCCTTTTTTTGTTTCTTTTTCCTTTTTCCTTTTTATTGTTTTATTTTTCCTTTTCCTTTTTCTTCAAATTCGTAAAACGTTTAAATTAAAAAATGTTTAATTTTTAAAACTGTTAAAACTTTAAAATTGTTAAAAACTAAAAATTGGTTAAATTTAAAAAATGTTCAAAGTTAAAAAAATGTTCGTATTCGAAAAAAAGTTTATATTAGAAAAAAATTCAAATTAAAAATATGTTCACGTTCTAAAAATGTTCAAATTTTAAAGAAAATTCAAAAAACAAATTTGAAAAAAATCTGAATTTTATTTGATTTTTTATTTGAAAAATATATTTTGTGAAAGTCATAAAAAATAAAAAAATAGGATTTAAAAATAAACGGATTCAAAAATATTTCTGCTTTAAAAAAAATATGTAAACAAAAAAGAAAACGAAAAAAAGAAAATAAAAAACGAACTTACCTGATGGGCCGGCGCCCACTACACAACCGCCGGGTCGGGGGGTGTGCGGCACCCCATCCGCACCGACCCGGTCGGTGTATAGCACCTCCCGGCCCTGGGTCCCTTTCCTTCTGATTAAGAAAGTTTGTGTGAGAAGGCAACCGGCTTAGTAATACTTACTTAATCTGTCTCTTGTTCAGAAAAAAAAACTTAATCTGTCTCTGGCACTACGTATGCACGCAAGTGGTGCATGTTCTTGCTTGGTTCGCAGAGAAAGATAAGGAATGTCAGAGAGAATAATCTTGTGTCAAATTAGAGTCTGCTTAACACCGAAGGAAAGCACGCATGCACGCACCTTCTGCTCTGTGTAGAGCCTACCGCAAAGTCTTGTTACTTGGTCAACGAATGCACAGGGGGGCCTTCGGGCAGTGATCATGGGACTAAGGGTCTGTTTGGTTTGTGCCCATGGCTGCCACGCCAAAACAGGGGCACGCCAAAAAATTGGCGATGGATTTGCCCGCCCTGATTTTGCCCACGCGTGGGCGTGGAAACTGGAATGGTAACCAAAAATTTGGCGTGGCTCAGGTAGTTAGGCTTCAAACCAAATACTAGCCCGTGAAACCAGTCAACGCCAAAATATTGGTAGGGCAAGCACCGGCCACAATCCAAACAGCCCCTAAAGTGATGGACTACCTACGTTGTGAAGCACTCGCAGTCTTCTGAATCCATGTGTCTCGTACGATCTTTTTGCGTTTGGATGCATGGGACGGATAAAGTCTTGTTACTTGTGTTGAATATAAATAAACAGCCTAGTCTCTTTCCATCAGTTCGGACTTTTGGTTCAATTGGCTAGTGCAGCAATCTTTCATGGTATCAGAGCCAAGAGGTCTCAAGTTCAAGACCCTGCTCACGCAGTTTTAAAAACAAAAGAAAAAACATTCTGCGGCCCGCACCGAACCCACGCCTAAGACTAAAATAGCCTAGACGTGAGGGGGAGTGTTGAATATAAATAAACTGCCTAGTCTCTTTCCATCAGTTCGGACTTTTGGTTCAATTGGCTAGTGCAGCAATCTTTCAACTTGGTCAACGAATGCACAAGGGTCAGTGATCATGAGACTAAAGTGATGGACTACCTACGTTGTGAAGCACTCACAGTCTTCTAAATCCATGTGTCTTGTACGATCTCTTTGCGTTTGGATGCATGGGACGGATAAAGTCTTGTTACTTGGTCAACGAATGCACAAGGGTCGGTGATCATGGGACTAAAGTGATGGACTACCTACGTTGTGAAGCACTCGCAGTCTTCTGAATCCATGTGTCTCGTACGATCTCTTTGCGTTTGGATGCATGGGACGGATAAAGTCTTGTTACTTGGTCAACGAATGCACAAGGGTCGGTGATCATGGGACTAAAGTGATGGACTACCTACGTTGTGAAGCACTCGCAGTCTTCTGAATCCATGTGTCTCGTACGATCTCTTTGCGTTTGGATGCATGGGACGGATAAAGTCTTGTTACTTGGTCAACGAATGCACAAGGGTCAGTGATCATGGGACTAAAGTGATGGACTACCAGGGACGGATTCAGGGGGGGACGAGCAGGGGCTACGCCCCCCCTATGCTCAAGGTTTTCTTGGCAATACTAGCCATGGAAGCTCCTTTATCATGGTAATTTAGCAAGCTCAGCCCCCCTCAATTAAATCACATGCACAGCTTGCCCCCCCTGATGTGAGTTTCTGGCTCCGTCCCTGTGGACTACCTACGTTGTGAAGCACTCGCAGTCTTCTGAATCCATGTGTCTCGTACGATCTCTTTGCGTTTGGATGCATGGGACATTGGGACGGATAAACTGAATTCTCTTGATTTTGATGTCGCGAATGTTGGGTGGCAAGGTTATGGAAATGGATCAAACATGAAGGGAGAAAATCAAGGCGTCCAGAATGCTCTGCTCATAGGTGGCCCCACGTCCACATCATGATAGAGTCCACATGTGCCGCAAACTTTAGCCCTAACAAATGAGCTCCACCTGTTTAGAACTATTGTCAACGCGCTCTCACACAGTCTACGAGTCCATGCTTTAGACATGATAATTTATCGGGGAAAAACTTCTAAAACATGTAAACCTAGCCCTAAGTGTAACTGTTTTTCATAATTTATTGTAGGCAGACAGTCCGTCTTTGCCAACTTACTACTAACCCGCAACAACATCAACCATGAACAGCACATGAAAGAACTCGATGAATCCTCCATCCTACACGATCAAAGAAACTTACCCCCGCCAGCCCTAAGAGCATCCCCACTCGTTGGCGCTCCCCACGTCCAAATCCGGCGAAATTTTCGTCCGGATTGGAGGAAGATTTGGCGTGGGGAGGAGTAGTTTCCAGTCGTGTGCTCCCCAAGCGGCGTTTCGGGAAAAAGAGGATGGCTCGGGGAATCCGGACGAAAGAGGAGACACGTGGGCGTGGGCGGTTGGTTTAGCTTCATCCGGACCGGGAAACCGAGGATGGCATGGGGAGTCCGGACGAAAATAGGCTCAAATCCGGACCAAAACGAGGAACTGGGGGCCTGACTGGGCCGTTTTTCGCCGTCCGTATGAAAAAAAGTGGTCGTGGGGGCTCTGTGGGGAGACGAGTGGAGATGCTCTAAATACTTGTCACGGACGTGCGGCGAATATTTAGGACCGGAGTATCGTGTCCAATTGTCCATCAGGATTCAGGGATAACACGAGTAATACCAAAGAGTTGTATTCTGCAGTCAGGAGGTGCATGTCTAGCATTAAACGTTCATGCCGGTTCACGCTTTGAGTAAAAAGAAACGTACTGCTGGTACATGAGCGATCTCGCGTGGAAATGTTACTCCGGTTCACAAGCCACCACCACCCACCAAAGTACCAAACCTCACCGGTCGGTTGACGGTACGCGCGCGGGCTGCACATGCCCTCACGTGCGCCGCGCACCTGCTCGTGTTGACATTATACCTGCACGCACGATTACTCCAAATCTCGTGACTGCAGGTAGGAGTAATTATCCTCGCCATTACCTAATCCAGTACTGCAACTACTGCTCCAAACTTTTAGCCTGCAACCGCTCGGTACTTGCGCGTCGAACTGTTGTGGAAGATGCAGGCCATCTTGATCGATGTAGCTGCGTCTGACAGTGATTCTTTAGGTGGCAGAAGCTGGGGAGCTTCTTTTTTTTAACAAACTGGGGAGCTGAGCGTGTAAATTACACCAGCAGCATCTTCGATCACGAGCTTTGGTGTCAGCGTGCACTGAGTGTGTACCAGGAGGAACTTGGAACTAGCATCATCATCATTAAGTAAGACTACCCACAATGGGATCATAGGTAGTATCATGCATTTTATGCATGCAAAATGCTGATGTGGCAGTGCAATTAAGGATGAGAGAGTGTACTAGTATCATAGGTAGATACCGTATCATAGCACATACTACTAGAAAAAATAATGTTAAGTAAATCTTGTACACATATTTGCATTGAGATTCTACAAAACAATTAATATATGGAGACTATGATACTAGTATATGATATCATGCATTGTGGAGATAGCAACATGTAGTAGTATCATACGCATGATACGTATGATACTATGCATTGTGACTAGTCTAATGTGGCGGCTTGATTATAAATAAAATACAGTAATTAACAAACTGATCTTCCGTTCTTTGCCACTGTCAGCGTGCTGCAAAGTATTACTGCTGCTGCAAGCACGCTACCACTAGTGGCATCATCTTCTGCCATGCGAGCCAAGTAAGCTTTGCAGTTCTCCTACGCGCAAGATCGAAGGAGCCGAATTTCGCAAGACAGGAACTGCTCGCCCAGGTACGGTGCGAGAGCCGCCGTTCGCCGCCGGCCGGCCTTCTTGTCGCTCTCCGTTGAACGCTAACGCAGCTCTTATTTGCTTGTCTCAACTGACACACAGGCCACAGCCCCGTGCGGCACCCATGTTGCTACACGAGCCGCCACTCCCCGGTCATGTCATTCACACCGTGAGACCGACCCACGAAGCACAGTGGTAAATCTAAGATCGATGCTGGGGACCGGGGAGATATCGCCTCACTCGCAAAACATTCTTCAAGAAGAACAGTTCACACCTAGTACATGTTTTGACAAAACCACACAATCTTCAGCTTCCTGCTAGTAGCGCTTATCCCTCAATTTCGTCGCTGTCAATTATATTCTGACAGCGTCATGTACTAGTTGAAGACGAAGAGAAAAAAACGGTAGGACGGAGATTGCCCAAGACAGCAAGATGCCGAGATTCCCCCAAGATGTTCGTGTAGCCTAGCCAGCTGCAGCAGCAAGTGTGCCGGAACTGTCACTGCGCTAGTGGTATATCGGCAAAGCGAGACGGCGGCAACGGCTAAGATTTGGACGTCGCGTCAACTCGATGGCTAAGATTTCATTGTCACGTCAGCTTTTATGAGGCTCAGATTAGTCTCTGGTCCTGCATGCTGCGCGGAATCAAATGGTGTTGTTCCTCATCGAGACAGACAGGCGTATTTCTCATCCGATGTCCAACGTCGACAGGGCTTGCACGCGTGGTGAGCCAGGGTCGCTTCCCTCGATGAGATGGCACGCGACAGGTGGGCTAGCATCTCCACAAAGTTATCAAGCGATCTAGGTTTTCCGCCTCCTGCTGGCGCCCGCTGATCTGCCCCGCCTCTGTGGCCTTCGGGCCATGAAGGTGCGGTGGATCACGGCCCTCGTCGGCGGGAGGGCTTCACCCTGTTTTGGTGGCTCCGTTTTCCATTTTTAGGGTTAAAGTTTTTAGGGGCGACGCTCATGTGGTGGTGGCGTCGCCTCGTGCAATAAGGTCTCCCGGGCTTCAATCCCATCTAGGCGGCAACGTCGAGAGCCTTGTGGGAGTGGTGTCGTTTTCGAGGTTTTCGTCTGGCTATGGGGATCTTAGGATCGTCAAGGAGTTTCAGCGGCAGTTCATCATTCTTCTTCGTCTTCGAAACGGATGTGGTCTTCTTGACTCGTTCGGCGATTTCCCATCCGCAACCAACAACGTTAAGCCGACTCAGGGAGGAGCGGCAGCGGCGACGCGCCGTCGACATGGTATGGAGGTTGAAGATGAAGGACTTCTCAAGGATCTCGTTGTAATTTTTTTTTCTTGAGGTGCTTTATACTGTTCGTTGTTTCTTTTAATGCCAGTGTCCTATTCATAAAAAAATGTTATCAAGATTGAAATTTTATTTATAGTTTTTCCTTGTTTCAAAAAAATTGATAGTTTTTCTAGGTCCTGATAATTAGGCTAATTCTCGGTCCATTGACACAACTACCTCACAAAGTTATCAAGCTTAAAATTGAACAGTTATCCTGGGTCCATTTATACACAGTAAATTGGCGTGCACACGGGTGCATATACACCCTTTACTTAATGTATTTTGAACATACTAAAAACAATTAAATAAATACAAAAAATCCTGTATATCTTAACATATTACATGCTTACAAGTTGTTTCAGCAAAAACTGACATATTTTGTGTCCTCTGTAAATTATCTTTTTTACACCAGGCTTAAAATGTTGGTTTTATGTGAAACTTTAAGTATGCACATAGAACATGTCAATCTACAAGGGATTTTTTTATATAATTTTTTAACTTTTTCAAACATGTTTTCTACATACCGGGTGCATAAACACCCGGGATCAGCTTTGAGTTTCCATAATTTTTGGTCCATTAACGCCACTACCTCACCTGGTCATGCCTTTTTACGCCTCCGGCAAATCTCCTTCTCCCCTTCCAGCGAGCTGCTCCCCACCAGCTTAACTAGTGTCCTCCCGGATAGTCGTCAGTGAGATGCCGCTCCCGCCCTGCCCCAAGATCCTCTAAACTCCATCCTTTTTTCTCCGACGATGACAATCATGCACCCCCCATCGCCACCCCGAGTTTCTGTGGCGGTCCAGACTCCTGCGAGGGTGGCCTCTCATCCCTGTGTTTTCTGGTTCGGTTCCTCCTCAAAACAGGCATTTTCTACTTTATACTCCCTCCTTGCCACAATGTAGTGCATATGATTTTTTTAAAGTTTATTGAGAATATCATATATAAATATATATAATATGAAAATATACATCATGATTAATCTAATGGTATTGATTTGGTAATCTAAATGTTAATATTTTTATGTACATAGTTGGTCAAACCGAAACAAGGTGTTAAGAAGAACCTCTTACAAAGACAAAAAAAAAAGATGGTAAGATGAGGACGGATAAGGAAGCGATAAGATAGGCTGGGACTAGGAACGCGAGTCATCCAACAATGATCCAACGATTTGAAGATGATTGGACCCTAATTTAATTCTGAGCTAGTTAAGAATTGGGGAAGTGATGTTTTGGCACATGGGAGCATATGCTCCCTTTATTTTGAAGTGCATGTTACACACATTTTAAAATTCTAATAAACTGAAACGCATAATTCGCACGTACATATTAACGTGATACATGCTCACAAAGTCGGTTCATGAAAAATCGACTTGTCGTGGGTGTGTATAAAAAAGATAAAATTCAATGCTAAAAATAAGGCTTTTCAGAAGTTAAATTTTCTTTTTTTTACATAGATCACAAAATATATTGGTTCATTGCGAAACTTGACGAACGTGTACATGCAGAATTTTTGGTCAAAAATTTTCGACATTTCAAAATATAATTTTTAGGTAGAGAGAGCGTACACAGCAGGGAGCCGAATTAAATTTCCGTTAAGAATTAGCAAAACAGTTCTTTAAAAAACCATATCACCAAAAGACTGTAGAACCAATAAGGACATTGCCAGAGCGATTGCGCGCTTGTGTCCATCAGCACCGACTCAACATTTTCCAAGAAGCTGCGAGCAAACTCAATCGGTGTTCTCCCGTGCTGGTAGTACGTACGCATTGCCGTACAGTGGGTACACGTACCAACCGGAGCCTGAACAGTGCCGTGGCCATCGGCTGCTCGATCAACCCCATCGGCAGGTGTTTGGTTCTCGGGAGACCAGAATCATGGCGCACCACAGGTGGGCTCCGACCATTATCTAGGTACATTATTGGATGTTGCAGGCGATGAACACCGAAGCAAGCTGAAGCAGCATCCCCCTTTCCCTTTCCTAGGCACATCTGGATCCCTATCCTCGTGCACTGTTTTCTTAGGCCATCCGTTGTGTTGGCCTTTGGGGATTTGGGGTATGGATACAGGGTGTCCTTGCTGCTCCTGCTCCATTATGACAAGAACTAGCCCATTTATTTTTTTACAAGTAGCCTACAATATAACAAAAATAACAAATATAAGTATATTGATCACCTGACAACGATTATAGGCACTAGCGCGGGCCTAAGATGTGTCACCGTCCTCGTTCCTCCATCACAGATGGCGGGCAAAACTTGTGTCGAATTAGATCGTGTTGTAGTACATATGATAGATGGGAAGTCACCGTGCTAAGGCCTAGCACACTAACGCATTAACCCTCGCTAATGAAGACAACCGTTGATCTGAAGAGACTGATGTTGGAATTCTGGCCCAAAATAGCCCAGTCCAATTTTTCCATTCCAATAATTCCTGAAAATCCCAAGTGGCCCATGTAGCCCATTCATGCATGGCAAGAGGTGGGACAAATGTTTAGTCCCACATTACTAGTTGATAGAGAGCTGGAGTGGTTTATAAGGAGAGCTGTTCTAGCACTTGTATGTGAGTGAGAACAAGAGGGAATCCTCGCGCACTCCTCCTCCTCCTCGCTCGCTCGCTCGTCACGACACGACACGCCGCGGGTTGCGGGAATGCCTCGAGCCGAGAGCTTCTCTATCTTTTTGCCGCGCGTGAATGGGAAATAATCTGAACGGTTGCACAAAGCTGAAACGAATTTTTGCTAGTGGGTTTTTATTAGGGCCGTTCGGCTCCGGCTGCTGTCTCCTCGGTTCGCCTCCCACTGACTGTTCGTTTCATCTCCCGTCGCCGTCTGTTCGCCTGCCTGCCCGTGCCTATAAAAGGGAGGTCGCTCCTCACCTCACGTACAGGTTCTTGCAAACGCTTTCCATAGCACTGCGCTGCTACAGGTTCTTCTCCATCCCGTCTTGCGGCGTGCACCGCGATCCGGGACAGTAGGCCTCCGAAACCCCGCTTCTTCGAGTCCTGTACGGGAGAAGGGCGATAAGGATTTTGGGGAGCGCTATCAGCGCGACTACTGACTTCATCACGGACTTCGACGACCACTTCCCCGACGAGGACTTCTTCCCCGACATCAGCAGTCTCTACCTCGACGACATGGCTGAAAACGACAACGTCAATGCCAACGCGGGCGCACAGCTGTATGGTGTTTTCTTTCATCTTGTTCAGATCACCACCATGCTCTCTATTTGTGTCACACCTATAATATATGGATCAATCTCTCCGAATGTGCTTCCATTATCTTTCTTCTCCTACATATATTGTTTATTTTCCATTAATCTAGTCATGTTTTTCTTGCGGTCTATTTTGTCTAAATTACTTGGTAAATTGCTAATTTTCTCAACAATCCAAAAACCTTATTATAGGCAATTTACCCCAAGTGGCTTTGTCGCATCTGTGAAGCCGCCCCTTTTTGAGGGTACTCACTACAAGAGATGGCGCGCGAGAGCAGTTCTCTGGTTTGAAAACATGAACTGCTATGATGCCACTCTTGGCAAGCCTGAGGGAGAGCTTACTCCTGCTCGGGAGCAAGTTTTTCAGAAAACTGACAGGCTGTTCAGGGCTGCTCTGTTATCTGTACTTGGAGAGAACATTATTGAACCCTATATGTCCTTTACTAATGGCAAGGACATGTGGGCTGCTCTCGAGGCCAAGTTTGGGGTCTCGGATGCAGGCAGTGAACTGTACATCATGGAGCAATTTTGTGACTTCAAGATGACTAGTGATCGCTCAGTTGTTGAGCAGGCTCATGAGATACAGGCACTGGCCAAGGAGCTTGAGTACTTCTCCTGTGTGTTACCGGACAAGTTTGTTGCCGGAAGCATTATTGCCAAGCTGCCTCCTTCATGGAGGAATTTTGCTACTTCCCTAAAACACAAGAGACAAGAGTTCACTGCTTCGGATCTCATTGGGACTCTTGATGTGGAAGAAAAGGCGAGGGCAAAAGACACACTTGCTCGTGGTGCTGAGGGTGGTTCAAGTGCCAACTTGGTACAGAAAAAGAACTTCCAGTCCCACAAGTTCAAGAACAAGGGCAAGTTTGATGGCAAGAGCAAGTTCGACTGGAAGAACAAGCCCTCACAGTCCACTACTTTCAAGAAGAAGACTGATAAGAAGAAAGGTTCCTGTCATGTGTGCGGTGATCCTGAGCATTGGGCTCCTAGCTGCCCCAACCGTTATGACAGGCGCCAGCATGGGAAGGGCGGCAAGACCGCCAATGTTGTCATGGGCGATGTTGATATGAAGGATGTTGGGTATGGTATATTACCTACTGTTCTTTCATTATGTCATTCTCCTGATTGGTGGATTGACACGGGCGCTAATGTACATGTTTGTTCTGACATTTCCATGTTTTCTTCATATCAGATCAGAGGGACTCAGTCCGTGCTGATGGGGAACGGCTCGCATGCTTCTGTTCATGGTGTTGGTACGGTCGATCTGAAGTTCACTTCGGGAAAGACCGTGCGACTGAAGAATGTGCATCATGTTTCCTCAATAAATAAGAATCTTGTTAGCGGATCCCTTCTATGTCGTGATGGCTACAAGATTGTTTTCGAGTCCAATAAGTTTGTACTTTCTAAGTTTGGTACTTTTATTGGTAAAGGATATGAGTGCGGAGGTTTATTCCGCCTGTCACTGTCAGATGTTTGTAATAAAGTTGTGAATCATGTTTCGTCTGATCTTATATCAAATGTCTGGCATTCACGTCTTTGTCATGTTAATTTTGGTTGCATGACGCGATTATCAAAATTAGATTTAATACCAAAATTCACTTATGCCAAAGGATCGAAATGCCTAGCATGCGTGCAAGCAAAACAACCTCGCAAGTCGCATACGACTGCAGAGGTGAGAAATTTGGCACCACTAGAGCTCATACACTCTGATCTTTGTGAGATGAATGGTGTATTGACAAAAGGTGGAAAGAAATACTTCATGACATTGATCGATGACTCTACGAGATACTGTCATGTGTATCTTCTGAAGACAAAAGATGAGGCTTTGAGCTTCTTCAAAATTTATAAAGCTGAAGCAGAAAACCAACTTGATCGAAAGATTAAGAGGCTAAGGTCTGATCGAGGTGGAGAATATTTTTCCAATGAGTTTGATTCCTTTTGTGCGGAACATGGTATAATTCATGAGAGGACGCCTCCCTACTTACCCCAGTCAAATGCAGTAGCCGAAAGAAAGAACCGAACCCTAACAGATCTGGTTAATGCCATGTTAGACACATCGGGTCTCTCTAAAGAATGGTGGGGGGAGGCACTATTGACCGCGTGTCATGTCCTAAATCGAGTTCCCACAAAGAACAAAGAAATTACTCCATTCGAGGAATGGGAAAAGAAAAGGTTAAAACTCTCTTACCTACGAACTTGGGGTTGTTTAGCGAAAGTGAATGTACCGATCCCCAAGAAGCGCAAGCTTGGACCAAAAACTGTAGATTGTGTCTTTCTGGGATATGCTTTTCGTAGCATTGGCTATAGATTTTTAATAGTAAAATCTGAGGTATCCGACATGCACGTTGGCACAATCATGGAGTCGAATGATGCGACTTTCTTTGAGGATATTTTTCCTATGAAAAATGTTTCTAGCTCATCAAATCAGGAGATACCTAACTTATCTAGTCAGGAATTTGTTACAATTCCTGAACCTACTATTCCCTTAGAACACCTTCAAGATCCCGAGAAAGATGATAACGAAATTCCTAAAAGGAGCAAGAGACAAAGGACTGCAAAGTCTTTTGGTGATGATTTCGTTGTGTATCTCGTAGATGATACTCCCACTTCTATTTCAGAAGCCTATGCATCTCCTGATGCTGACTACTGGAAGGAAGCTGTCCGAAGTGAAATGGATTCCATTTTAGCCAATGGAACTTGGGAGATCACTGATCGTCCTTATGGGTGCAAACCTGTAGGATGCAAATGGGTGTTTAAGAAGAAACTAAGGCCGGATGGTACTATTGAAAAGTACAAGGCAAGACTTGTGGCCAAGGGTTATACCCAAAAGGAAGGAGAAGACTTCTTTGACACTTACTCACCTGTGGCTAGGTTGACCACTATTCGAGTACTACTTTCTCTGGCCGCCTCACATGGTCTTCTCGTTCATCAAATGGATGTCAAGACAGCTTTCCTACATGGAGAGTTGGACGAGGAAATTTATATGGATCAACCAGATGGATTTGTAGTAAATGGTCAAGAAGGAAAGGTGTGCAAGTTGTTGAAGTCTTTATATGGTCTTAAACAAGCACCAACGCAATGGCACGAGAAATTTGATAAAACCTTAACCAGTGCAGGCTTTGTTGTAAACGAAGCGGACAAATGTGCGTACTATCGCCATGGTGGGGGCGAGGGAGTCATTCTGTGTTTATATGTTGATGACATATTGATTTTTGGGACCAACCTTAATGTGATTAAGGAGGTCAAGGACTTTCTATCTCAGTCTTTTGAGATGAAGGATTTAGGAGTGGCTGATGTTATCTTGAACATCAAGCTGATGAGAGATGATGATGGTGGGATCACTTTGCTTCAATCTCACTATGTTGAAAAGGTCTTGAGTCGTTTTGGGTATAGCGATTGCAAGACTTCTCCAACACCATACGATCCTAGTATGATACTTCGAAAGAATCGAGGCACTGCTAGAAATCAACTTACATACTCTCAAATAATTGGCTCGCTTATGTATTTAACTAGCGCTATGAGGCCTGACATTGCTTTTGCTGTAAGCAAACTCAGTCGATTTGTCTCAAATCCTGGAGATGATCATTGGCAAGCTCTTGAGAGAGTTATGCGCTATTTAAAAGGCACTATGAGCTATGGCATCCACTATACCGGGTATCCAAGGGTACTAGAGGGTTATAGTGATTCAAATTGGATTTCTGATGCTGATGAGATAAAGGCCACGAGTGGATATATATTTACACTTAGAGGTGGCGCTGTTTCTTAGAAGTCTTGCAAGCAGACCATTTTAACGAGGTCAACTATGGAAGCAGAACTCACAGCATTAGACACGGCCACTGTTGAAGCAGAGTGGCTCCGTGAACTCTTGATGGACTTACCTGTGGTTGAAAAACCTATACCCGCAATTCTAATGAACTGTGACAATCAAACAGTGATTGTTAAGGTGAACAGTTCTAAGGATAATATGAAGTCCTCAAGACATGTGAAGAGGAGATTGAAATCTGTCAGAAAAATGAGAAACTCCGGAGTTATTGCATTGGACTACATCCAAACATCTAAGAATCTGGCAAATCCCTTCACAAAGGGTCTATCACGCAATGTGATAGATAATGCATCAAAGGAGATGGGTATGAGACCCACAATATGAGTTTTCCACAGTGGTAAACCACTCTATGTGATCGGAGATCCCGTGAATTAGAATTGGGAGACAAGCTGTTGGTTGACTGAGAGGAAAGTATCCATATTTTAATAAACACCACTCCGTGAAGATGCAATACTTTCCTATTCTGCATGGCAGGTTGATATTTATCTTAATGTGTTCTAAGTGGCTTATCTTAAGCAGAGATGTTGTCCTGCAGAACATCTTTTGAAGAGCACACCTATATGAGTTTGACTGTTAACCGTCGCAGTCTATGAGAGTTGGGTGCTCTCTAACAAACTCATGAAAGGCCATGGAGTATGACGAATAAGCTCCACCCGCGGAGAAGTCCCACGGCAGCCTAGTATTGGTCAAGGCTTTGTGTGAAGCTAGGATGCAGCAAACTTGCAGTTCAAGGCATAGTCCACTGTACAAGTCGCCGCCTAGTGTAGCATAGAGTTCTAGGTGGAAGTTCAACTTAACAGTCTCAACTGCAGTACCAGTATATAAACAGTGTTTTGGAACCAAAGGCAAAATTACATGTGCCTCTGGGATCTGGTGGGGGATTGTTGGAATTCTGGCCCAAAATAGCCCAGTCCAATTTTTCCATTCCAATAATTCCTGAAAATCCCAAGTGGCCCATGTAGCCCATTCATGCATGGCAAGAGGTGGGACAAATGTTTAGTCCCACATTGCTAGTTGAGAGAGAGCTGGAGTGGTTTATAAGGAGAGCTGTTCTAGCACTTGTATGTGAGTGAGAACAAGAGGGAATCCTCGCGCACTCCTCCTCCTCCTCGCTCGTTCGTTCGTCACGACACGACACGACACGCCGCGGGTTGCGGGAATGCCTCGCCGAGAGCTTCTCTATCTTTTTGCCGCGCGTGAATGGGAAATAATCTGAACGGTTGCACAAAGCTGAAACGAATTTTTGCTAGTGGGTTTTTATTAGGGCCGTTCGGCTCTGGCTGCTGTCTCCTCGGTTCGCCTCCCACTAACTGTTCGCTGATCACGCACTACTGCACATTTTGATGAACCAATTGGTAGACATAAAAAGAAAATGACGACACAAACACACTCGATCACACCCCCGGACAACATCGAGCGCCAGGACATCAGATCTCCAAAGTAGGGTCACCCCCATGGCTATAGGGCCCACCCCTGTCGTTCGCTCTCCTACAACCCGCACGGCCACGGCTTCCCGCTATATAACGTCTTCTTCCCTTCCGTTACAGCCCTGCCCACCCGTCTCCTTCACACCGCAACGCAGCAGCCGTTTCCCTCCACATCCAGACGCAGAGAGAAAGCAAAGCAGTGAGCTTTGCGAAGGAGATTCATCAGACAGCTACAATGGTGGACGTGGACCACCGGATGGCGGGTCTAGCCCCGGCGGCGCACGCGGCCGGCCTGCGCCGCCTGTCCACGCGCGCGGCAGCTGGCCCCTCCTCGGCGTCGGCGTCCCCGCGCCACGGGCTCTACTCCTTCCACGCCGTCGCCTCGTCGGTGCTCTCCCACCTCCGGTCGTCGGGAGTGGCCATCCTCCCGGGCCTCTCGGACGCGGAGCTCGCCCGCGCCGAGGCCGAGATGGGGTTCACCTTCCCGCCGGACCTCCGCGCCGTGCTGGCGCTCGGGCTGCCGTCGGGCCCTGGGTTCCCGGACTGGCGGTCCCGCGCGGGCCTCCGCGCGGCGTTCGACCTGCCCGTGGCGGCCGCGTCCCTGCAGATCGCGCGTGGCGCGCTGTGGCCCCGGTGCTGGGGCCCGAGGCCCGTCGACCCGGACCGCGCCAGGCGGCTCGCGCGCTCCGCCATCCGCCGCGCGCCGCTGCTGGTGCCGCTCTTCGACCGCTGCTACCTGCCCTGCCGCCCCTTCCTGGCGGGCAACCCCGTGTTCTTCGTCACCGACGACCGCGTCCTCTGCTGCGGCCTCGACGTCGTCCACTTCTTCACCCGCGAGTCTTCCTTCCTGCCGATGGACATCTCTTCCTCACTGGCCGCCGCCTCCTCTTCCGGCACGAGCAGTGCGCCGTGCACGCGGCGTAGCCTCGACGCGGCCTGCGGCGGGCAGGCCCCGCGCTGGATCGAGTTCTGGAGCGACGCCGCCTCCGACCGGCGCCGCCGCGACTCTTCCTCCTCCGAGGCCTCCACGGCCTCCACCTCCTCCTACTCCTCCTCCTCAGGCTGCTCCTCCCCGCCGCGGAGGTCCACGCCGCGCTGGGTCGACACCTACCTCGACAGGCTGGGGTCGGTGCTGAAGCAAGGCGGGTGGAGGGACCGGGAGGTGGACGAGATGGTGGAGGTAGCCGCGTCGGGGATGTTCGACGGCGAGGACGCGCCGCCGGCCGCCGACGCGGAGGCCGTGCTGGACACGCTGCTGCTGCGCACGGACCGGTGCTCGGACTCGCTGAGGCGGGCCGGGTGGAGCTCAGAGGACGTGTCGGACGCGCTCGGGCTGGACCTCCGGCGCTGCAAGGAGCCGCACCGGAGCTCCGTGCAAGTGCCGCCGGAGATCGCCGCCAAGGTCCGGCGCCTCGCGCGCGCGGTGGCGAGGTCCTGAAAGATCGATCTCACCGGCGCGCACGGCGTCGCCAGTTAATTAGATTTTTTTTTTCCTTTGTCCCCTCGAAGGAGGGATTAAACAACACTTGTGAATGCTAGTAGTGAGGAAAAGTAAACTGGCCCCATGTTCGTGTGCATGGATACGCAAGTAAATTAATCCGTGTTCACGTGCATGGCGTACCGTCAATTGCAAGGAAACAATGTCCGAGAAATTAACACTGGCCATCTTCCTCCATCCCCTGTTCCTCCTCCATGGATATCTTTTTCTTGTGTCCATGTGTTGGATACCGTTAGCTGCGCCGAATCTTTACCAGCCACGGCGGGTGGCTGCCGACGTTGCTGTTTCTGACTTAATTAGTGGTTAATCCACATGATCATCATGTATTAACCAGATCATTCGAAACTTCCATCTCATCCAAACGCAATCGAAAACCGGGATTAGAAGATTACGAATGCTTCACAACGTCTGTAATCCATCGCATTAGTTTAGTCCCATGATCACCCCCTTAATTTGGCCTTTGCATTAGTTGACCAACTTAAAAGTGTTTGTCCTACGCTTTACAGAGCAGAATGAAGGAACTCCCGTGCGTGCATGCATTCTTTCCTTGAGTGTTCAGCATACTCCAATTTGCATCCAAATTAGTATGTCTACGCACAACATTCTCTCTGCTATTCCTTCTCTTTCTCTGCGAGCCAAGCAAGAACATGCGCCATTTGCATAGCGCAAGAGACTGATTAAGAGTTACTAATCCGGTTCTCTTCTAGCTTACACAATCTTTCTTAATCGGAAGTAAAGGGACATTGGGGTAGGAGCGCGCAGAACACACGATACCCCTTCGCCCAACTCTCGGGAGGCCAGCGATAAGTTCCCTTCCCCCCGACGCCGATGATGATCTGATCTGCCTCACCTCCTTCTGTTCTCATGCCATGAAGCCGAGGTGGCTCCCCATGCTTGTCCTACTTAGGGAGGCGTGGTGGCGGTGGCCCTAGCTTGAAGATGGACTAAAGTTCTCCCCATATTGCATCCGTCTCGATGGTGGGTTCTCGATGGATTTGCTCGGTGTTCCTCTTGATCTACGCTTCTCTTCTTCTGTGATGGTTGCTACTTCTGTGCGTTGGTCCTTTGGGATCGAGAGTTTCTATATGTCTACCACATCAAGCCCAACAACGGCAACCTTTGCCCGGCTCCAATGATGAAGAGGCGAGGACGGTGACGCGATTTTGGCTCGTTCGTGTGGTTAATCATCTCTAGGTGGTTCAAGGACTCGTCTGTAATTTTTGTTACTACTAAGATTTTTTTACTTTTGTTGAAGATTACGGATATATATATCGGTAGATTTTTCGAGGAAAGAAAGGAACTGGCATTGGAGGAGGATCTGGTGGCCGGTGTACTACCAAGTTGCACACGCCCGCGCGGGTAGCCCGTGTGCTTGCTTGCTGCATGCCGCTGCAAACGTAGGTACGTACCCCGTGATGATCCAGGCCTGGTACCGTACGTGAACAAGGCTGGCGTCTTCGATGGCACCATCCGGACGCTCTCGCTTTGCCTGTGAACCATGGACAGCTTTGAGCTCGATTGGCCACTCGAGTTCTGCGCGCGCGCGGCCGAGGGTGGTGCGCTTTTAATGCGCCGGCGTGATCACCGCCGGAGCAGGTAAACAAAAAAGCCGCTGGCGTCGCGGCCCGGCGCCCACCCGTGCATGCATGCTGCATGCATGCCCGTGTCTGTGCGTGAGCGCACGAACCTGCACGCAGATGTGGTCCTTCGTTGCTGATGCTGCCGAGTTCAGGCAAAAGAGGGACACTGCCATTTTCATGGTTTCATACTTTCACATGCAATCTTTACCCAAAGTAGCCTAGGTGCAGCGTTACATTTTCCCTTAAAATGTTTCAAATCTTAGTGTGGCTTTGAATTCCTGGGCGCATTTTTTTTTTTGGAACCTATGGAGTCCACATTGTTTAAAACTTTTAAATTTTAAGAAGTTCTTTATATCTCGCATAGCGGCTTAAATATTTCGGAGCCTCTTGTTACGTTCACTTAAAGGTACATCCAAGTTGTCTTTAAATCCAAAGTAAAGTAGAAAATAATTATTTTAAGAAGTTATGAGTAAAGTAGATAAAATAAATGAGACGGTACGAATGACCGTAAAGTAAATGAAACTATATAGGGGTAAAATGTTCTCGACGAGTTGCGGATCATAGGTATGGTGATTAGCAATATCGATTTTGCCTTTTAGATATGCATGTGTGTGGCAATGTTCGTTATGTGGATGCTACCAGATGCACTCTTTCACATCACTCATGAGCACTGCGTTACCCATCGTGTGCCGCGCACGTCTAGTAATTAAGGGTCCAACCATGGTCATGGTCATACGTGCTCGTTCTTGTTATCGTCGTATACACGTGATTGATAGAGGCGGTGGATTGTTGTCTCATGTACGCCCACGTAACGTTAACCATATGCAACGATGGTCCCTTAGAAAAATATTATGTGATCGACAACACACAACATCGTTTAACCAACAAACTTCATCATTATTAGACAATCAACAAAATGTATTTTGTTTTATAATTTGGCTAGGGTTTCTCCATCTTCCCAGAACAAACAAACGGATCTTCTCACACAAGGAGGAAAATAACATCACCATGAATCTATGGATGAAACATGGAGAATCTAATGAATACAAATATGAATCCCACTTAATGTTAAGGATTACAATGAGATGACCGATATTGATGATCATATGATGATGTTGCTGATGACGAAGAAGATGAAGATCAATAACTGTGGCGACCCTGCATACCACTGCATGTTGTAGTATGCCAGTCGTTGACATAGCATGTGCGAAGTACCAATTCGCAAATATTACATCCCTCAGAGTAGTACAATAGAACATAGCTGGTCCATAACTCATACATTTATTATTACAAACCATATATACACATCATCACGGAGTTCCTCCTGGGTCCAGAGAGGAATACTCCTGGGTTCCAGGTGAACCCGAGTTAACTTACAATATAGTAGTCTTAGCAGGTCATACATTTATTCTATTCGAACAGTGTAGTACTAGAGTGTTCGCACTGCTCGGTTCTCACTACTACTACTCTATCCTAGGTTTGTTCCCCCTCGGTACTGTCTCCGCCTCCGTAGACTATGAGGTAGTCTACTCCTTCTACACCTCCGGAGAGGTCTGGTTCTTCATAGCAGATCACAGCTGCTCCTTCTTGGTCGTCGTTGTTCTCCTCAAGACGGTTCAAGCAATCTAAGCAGGGATTATAAGAGGTATGAGTACGAGCATACTCAAGAAGTTCATAATAGGAAAGAGGTGTTTAATGCACTAGCTACGGTACTAGACCGAAAGTCTAATACCAATGCATGTTTTCATAATCATTTCTTCAAAAGGTTACTTTTATTCAGAAGAACTATGTCCGTCCTTTCACGGTTTACTAGAACTTCATGGAGTTCCTTTCCAAATTCGCAGTTCCATATCCCGGAACAGGGAGTGATGGTCACTTCGTTACACTCTGCAGAGGTGTGTTGCTTTACCCATAAGAGATCTTAACCTTGGTGCTAACCGGGCAGCCCCGTCCACACTTCCGTGGTGTGAGGCCCAGTATAAGGTCCTAGCCAAAATTGCATTCTCCCGCGACCACGCACACACACCCTTTGTTGCAATCCCGACCCTGGGTCCTCGCCGGTGTTCTTATACCAAAGGATGACCCCGACCACGACGTCAATTCAGGGCTCTACCATAAATTCCTTCGCCGGTAGATGCAACCCATCATAGACCGCATTACCGTGGGGACTTAGGGCTCCCCAACCACTCCGCTTGTCCTTCTCTGGATCAAGTGACTACGGCAAGCGCGTCCGTTGATGTACGAAAGGAGAGAACACACTTGACTACCTCGTCCCATTCCAGATCTTATGGTTAACACGGGTATTAAGGCACAAGAATCACTAGACGACATTTGTTGTTAATCCCAGATGGATATAAACCCTTGCAATGGAACCTCCACCAAACTCATACCATGGTTTCATTGCCCACCACTTAGTCATATTCATAGTTATGAAAATAGTATTTTTGATTTTCATGCAAGAATGATAAGTATAGTACTTTGCAAGTAATTTGGTAAAAATACTCAAATGACATGTGGCAACTGCGATGTAATGTCGTTGGATGCTTTGGATTGACCCTGATCCTCTGTTTCTGAAAGAAGCATCATTGTCCGATAAGGGCAATGGCTAAAGAAGCAAATATGCATGCTTTCGGCTTTTAGGGTTCGGTCCCCCCTTCCCGGTGCTTTATTATTTCATGTCGGAAGTGATTACTAAGAATAATTTAGGGATACTCTATTTAAGGCAAAATACTACCTTGGAATGTTGCCAAGGTGTTTTTTAAAATCCAAAAGAATTTTATGGACTTATTTTATCATTAAAAATATGGTGAGTTATTTTTAATGATTATTTTTAATATTTATTCTTTGCCTTAAATTATGTTCCAATTTTATTTGTCTCAAAAATTCTATATCATATTTTATTATGATAGAGAATTTTATTCTGAGTGGTTTTCATATTTCTATTTATTTTTTTAGAGTTATATTTATTTTCTAAAATTTCTGGAGAGATATAATTAATTGGGCCATTTCTGAAAAGACACAAATGCCCTTGGGCCCACCTGTCAGTGGAGCCCAACAGGTTGGGTTAGACCCACTCGGGTCCAACCGACCCGTTCGGTCGCTCACTCCCCTCTCCACCGCGCCGCCTCAACGAACCCTATCCTCTCTCTCGCTCTGGCGACCCGCGTCGCCTCCGTCGTCGCCGAATTATTCCGGCCGTCTCCGGCCAACTCCGGCGACGCGGTTGGTTGCAGAAGGACCGCCTCTCGACGGTGAACCCGATGGTCCGCGTCGATCTGGCCCTCGTCGCCACCTCCGCTCGTCCCCAACTCATCTGCCCGCACGGCCGCACGGATCCGCGGCGATTCGCCGTGCGCCGGTGTTCCTGGTGCTGTGGCACCGCCATGAGCGTTGCCGTGATGGCGCTAGGCGCTGCGGCGATGCCGTGGCCTTGCCTGGCTTGGCTTGGCGCCGCCGTGCCCCCGGCGTGTGCCGCCGTGGCCGCCATGGCCGCGTTCTTCGTTCGCCACGCCTGTAAGTGCTCCTCCGCCTTTCTCTTTCTCTCTCAGCTCTTCTCCTCCTTCTTCTAGTTTGAGCTGGGCTGCTCCTCCTCATGGGGAGATCATGTCGTGTTGCTGCTATGGCTCTACTGGCTGCTGCTGCGATGCTGGTTGTTGTTGTGCGTATGCTGCTGTGGGCTGTTGCTACCTCCAGGCCCTAGCTTGTGCTACTCTACTTGATTATCTGTGCATGGTTCTGTGCTTCCTAATTGCTTCTGTTCATGTTGTATCCTTACTGTGGCACTCATGCATTTACACATGAGCATCCAGTGATGCTCATGGCTTACTGGCTTACTCCTGTTATTGCTACTGCTGCTAGTATATCCTATGTGTTCATAATCTTAGCCCCTGGCTTGATGACTGTGTGTAATCCTTGCAATTTGCAAGAGACAGTGCCCCTGGAATGTTGTGTATTGAGCTGTGAATCCTGGAAATGCTCTATTGAGCATAGATGTGCCTCTACAGCTCCATCTCTTGATGGTTTGCTTCTGGATATAAATGTATATTACCTATTTGATTATCTGTGGTGCATTTGGTAATGAATTGTGACTATTTATTTTATCTGGTCAAGGAATTGATGCTAGGCTTGACTTGGTGATGGCTACTATTCTATGCTTGTATCTCACTGTTGCTCTTCCTTGTGTCTGTGTGACACACTGGCCTGTGCTGGTGTATGCTTGTGCTTGCTCAAGCACTTGCTGATGCTTGCAGTGATCCATTGGATCATATGCAAGGCTCTAATGCATGGTCATCTTGTGTATATCATTTATATGTGTTGCCTTATTTGTTTTAGTGGATAAATGATGTGAACTGCTTTGCAGTAATGATCATATAAGTGTATTTGGTAGAGCTAGAGGAATGCCAACCACTGGTTGGGTACCCTAGCTCATGCTGAACCCTATTGGGTTATGATGCAGTGGCTGGTGTGTGATTCTGTGGGTTTGAGGTAGCCCTGACAGCTCCTTGAGTGCTGCCCAAGGGTGGCTCCCCCATCTGTGGCTTTGTTGTGGCTCTCTCATGCTATCTGGTTGATCTCTGACTGGATCTCTAGTAGCTCTTGATGTTGAAATAAAAATAGACATGTAGATGTCTATATTCTGATGGTATAGCTAGGCAGTTAGGTGTTTGGTGACTTTGGGTGGCTAAATAGGATTAAATCCTTGTTGGATTTCTCTGGTTGTGTCACCATGTTGACACACCAGTGTTCCCTTGGTGATTTCCTTCTGGCTATTCTTCAGTTTGCTTGCACCAAATGGCTTAGTAGCCAGATGATGATACAAACATGGTTTCTACCCTTCTTTGCTTCTGTGATGCATGTGTATGCTTAATTATGAGCAAAACATGTGTTTGCTCATGATCAATTGTGTATACCTCACTCCAGCTCCTAGATTATTTGCTGATGTAGAGGGTTTGCTTCTGGTTGATGTGTGAAGCTTGCCCTGCTCCTCCTGCTAGTTTGTGCTTGAATTTATTCTGGTGGCTTTGGAGAGGTTGAACAGCTCTGGCTGTTCTTCCTGTTCTTGTGGTTCTTGCTGTTCTTACCCTTTGGAGAACCTGGCGATGAGCTGCTAGGGTTTCTGGCTGTGAAAAGGTTTTATATCACCCTGTACCCTGCTTCCTTGGTCGACAGCACAACCATGTCATTTTGGTGACTCTCCCCTGGTATGTGTCTGTTGTGAGACATGCAGCTATCCCTGTGAGCTGCCTGTGTGCTTCACAGGTTGGAACTTGGTCCTTTGGCTTGACACCCTGGCAGTGTTGAGTTTATCCTCTTAATTTGATCATATCTGCTAACCTGCCAAGTGGCTTTGCCACTTGGCATAACTTGCTTCTCTTTGTGTTGTGATATTTTGCAGGGATCAATTGGATGCTCACAAAATTCTTCATCAAGAGTTGATCAAGGATTCATGAAGAATTTAACTAGTAGTTTAGTCATTTGCACAACTTTGTAATTTTCCTTTTCTTTTTCATTTATTTAATTTCTGTAATGTGTTGTAATGATTATAATTCATAAGAATATTGTAATTGACTTTGTATCATGTGTGTTAATCAATAAAGCTCAAGGTTTCTTTAATGAGCTTTATATATGTGTTATATTATTTTATATTCTTGATTATTCAATTGTTTAATGAATAATCCATATTTGAATTAATATATTCAATTGATGTTTGAATTTGAAATTCAAACACAACTTGTTTGAATTCAATCATGCAACTTAAATTGAAAGGTGGATTGTTCCCCTCTCTTCTCCAAAACCTTAGTGGAGTTTAGATAGGTCCAAGTTTATCGCACTCTCAAAACCCTAACCTTATGTGGTGTCGAGAGAGAAACTTGTCCCCCCTAAGATGCAAGTTTTTTAGAAAAGCGCGAAATTTCCCCAGATTTTACGATGCAATGCACATCCCTTTCTAATTTCTACCCCTCGATTGTCTCTAAAACTGGGATATTACAATAACTTAGCCTCCGATGATCCAAGCAGTGGTAATGATGGACCCTCTTCGGTGAGATCCCCCTCTGGATCTCTCCCGGAGGTCAGGTTTTGGTGTTTTCAGGTGTCTCTATGTCTCGCTTCTCAGATCCATCTTCACGGGATGAACATATTTGACGAGGCGGTGTCAACGACGAGTGGTACGATCATTGGTACGGACGGGTCTGACACAGTACCACATGTTGTTATGTCTTCTATGAACGCAACTTCACGAATTATTGCCTTGACTTGGTGTGGGTTATTTTTGAAAGGTCTTTAATGCTCCAAATCATCATTATTTCGTCCATATATGATCCCTTTTGCATTGGTTGCAAATCCTCCTCTTTATTTCCAAGATACTATGAAACAAATAGAATAGGTGCGCGCCAACGTGGTAAAATACGAAAATCCTAACACTACTTAGGCATTTAGGTGCTATAAAACATGTTGCTTTGTGCCCTCATCATGAACCTTTATAAGCCAATGTCTCTTTTGTGCTCCCATCTAATCTCGCCAAGATGTCGCCCCCGCGGAACAACAAATCTACTGACAGAAAAATACCACAAGAATTGGAGTGCAAGATTGGGCAACATGCTTAGATGGCCAACAACAACATTGACAACACATCCATCTTGCACAAGCATTCCGATTTGCTACAATTGATTTCTTCACAAACTATACTGCTGGACTCCGTCACCTCAATACCGATCTCGTTCCCCTTGAAGCCGCACGTGATATGGATGCGGGTCTTGGCGACGTTGCATCTAAAACCTTATAGTAGGTCTTTCAATTCACTTTATTATTGATTTCCTTGTGCAACTCGTACAATGCTGCTTGCTGGGATTTCAGCAACCACTCCAACTTATGCAGTATAATTAGAGGCCAATCTCACAATAAGCTAGGGGGCCACCCCCCCCATCTAACGTTTTTATGGGAGTGATATATTAATTATATGTCTAAGGACATACTCCCTCCATCCCAAAATGCAAGGTGTTTAAGGATTAGTCAAAAGTTAACTTTTTTTTAAGTTTGACCAAGTTTATACACAAAAATATAAATATTTACAGTACTGAATCAACATGAATAGATTCACCATAAATTTTTTTAATATGTCCATTCGATATAGTAGATGTAAATATATTTTTCTAAATATTTGGTTAAAGTTAATCAACTTTGACTTTTGACCAGTTCTTAGACGTCTTACATTTTGACATTTTAGCGTTCCCATTTTGCACGGAAGTTCTTTAAAAAAAACTTGCAGAAATGCTGAATTTTGAGAGAAGTAGATTATGATGTATATACTGCAGACAATGTTGTGTTCCCCTATGTGCGAAAATTCAGCTCGAAATACCTTGCATGTGGAGTTACCGCCTTATCCCAAAGGTGTCCACATGTTATTTATGCCAAGGATGGACAGTCTAGTAGTTATCCGGAGTTGATTTGAGTCTGATCTCATTCGTCCAAATAGTTGTGAGGAAAGTTCCCACCACTTGCCACCAAACTTAATTGGGCCATGGGATTAGTAGGATTCTACTATAAAGTCCGTGCACCTTTGCGCACACAAAATCGGGACGGTACCGATCAGTGGACACCGAGCTGTCCTTAAGCTCTTGGCGTCGCCGCAAAGAAAAAAGAACGCAGCTACGGGTTGTACGTAGCCGCAACCACTGCTGGATCGAAGGAGGAATGACATTGTAATCTTAACCGGCCACAAATTTCAAGTCCAGCAACCGACAAGCTTTGTAATACAGTACTACCATCCTCTTATCACGAAGTCGTCCTTCACTTCTGACACCGTACACTAATCGTCTTGGAGGAGGAAGACGTACATGCATGGACAGTTGTTCAATGTACATACTACTTGGTTTTCTCACTCACGCTCCGGGTCTCGGAGACGCTACAGCAAGAAGACGATGGCTGTAACAGATTAAATTAAGTACAGGGAGCATGGTTGGTTACACTGGAAAGTGTATCAGATAGTATATACAATGTTCTACGTACGTATGAGGTTTTTTCTAGATGTAGAACGTACGTACGAGTTATAGCCGTCATGTTTTGTTTCCCTGGACCACGGCCACCAGCTGTTTGCAACTTGGCATGTGTCAACACTCAACCTGCATTGATTCGCGCCCTCGTGTGTGACAAGCATCCGAGGTGCAAAACCGCGAGCTCGCGTTGCATGACCTGGGCCAGGGGCCACCGGATAGGGATGGGGAGGAATGAACTGCAGCAACGGACGATATGGTATTCCTGGATCACGGCCGTACACCATGCGGCACTTGTTAATAGTGGCAGCGTCCACTGTTAGTAATCAAACAGCCCAGATCGATGTGATGCTTGGAGCGTGCGTGAAGGGAAGCATCCTCGGCCGGACAGACACAACCAGATCACCGTGCCGGCAGCAAACAATATTCGGATTCCCCCAACGAACGACCGTGATCGTCCACTAGGTAGTACGGATCGTATCACCGGGCAAGTAGGCTACGCACGCACGTCCGGGCGCTGTAAAGCGCGGTGCGTGCTCCGCTCCGGCCAAGCGAGATCGAGCTGGGATCCTTGGCTCGCCACACGCCCGGCACAAAGCGACCGCCGTGATCTGGTTTCCGATACCGACGACGGCGCGTCGACGGGCGCCCGAGGTCGCTTCCGACCACTAGCTATGGTGTGCGTTGGCGCGGGGCGTTGCCGCACCGCCGTGCAGCCGATACGGCCTGTGGGAAGCGGCGCTCTGCGACACGGGCGCCAGCCTGCCTGCCGCGGCAGCGAACCTCTGCCGCGGCACACGCGCGCGTACCGGAAAGGCAAGAAACGGAGAGGCCCTCCGCAGCGCCAAATTATGAGGGCGCTCGTGGCTGCAGGTGCTACTGCTAGCCGGCGGAAGCAAAGGAGCGGCAGCAGGTGTGGTATGATTCAGTCCCAGCGCGGCTTTGTAGGAGCTTTTGGGGGCCGATCCACCTGGAGGATTTTGTTGGTCGCTCCGGCAGTGCCAAACCGTGCAAGCGAGGACTGCCGGTCGACGCCGGTTTCCTCCGAAATTTCGTTTCTGTGATCAGGGCGTGGTGATGATTTACTTGGTTCGATGATTTACTTGGTTGGATGATGCAAACCATTTATCAGCTGCATACGCCGAGGCCCCACATCAGACTTTAAGCTAATGCGCGCGCGGACGACTCAGAGGGCCGCCGCATTTTGCCAGAAATGGCAAAGAGAAGCTTCTTAGAGCAACTATGGCACGTTTCGGATATGCACCCCAAATCCGGAAAATTCCCGTGACTGCCTAGTTTTCGACTAGATAACCCATAAAAGCCCGGCTGCAAAAATTGTATGTAGGGTACACTATCGAAAAAAGGCTTACACATGTTTTCTGCAATGCTAACGGTAAAGATCGACGCCACCATTATACAACCACTAGTAATGTGCACAAGTGGCGGGCATTTGATACGTCACGGGTAAGATGCAAAGATGACAGTAAAAATGATTGTCAACCATCTCTGGTAGCTGCTCATCTAGCGACCGGGTAACAACGATGACAATTCAGTGGCGATCAAGAAAATATTATTTACGTCAGCGGTGCTACAGATCTAGCAACAATAAACAAGATGAGGGCGTAAGCCCGTAAAATACATGTGTGATGGAGATATCCCAAACTGGTTGGAAAAGAGCTATAATTGTATTAATTGAAAACATTGATAATATGTGGTATGTTAAAAAAAAAGACTGCCTAGTGAGCCTTTATGCAAAGTAGCTCACTGGTCATCCAATGATCGAGGTTTGTCGATCATGGAAATTTATGTTAATTGACAATAGGATCATATTATTGGATGAATGATATGATGGATATAACCAAATAATAAGTATTGCAACGCGATCAAGTAACACAATCCATCGTTGCAATAATTATGAAAGTGTAGCAACCTAATCCTTAGGCCATGAGATCTTATATAATCGGTATCATCGAAGGCTGGGTTGATTGCATCAACCGTCACACCACAACATGGTGATCATAAAGGTGTTGCTCAGGTATTTCGAAGGCGTAGGTATCGAGATCGGAAATTGTTCATCCGCATGATGGAAAGATATTCTAGACCCACTCGGTGAGATTACATCATTAAGCTGCGCAACGTATGACTAGGACACGAGGATGAAATATTGTGGGAACAAGTTGAGTAGTCTTGTCGGTAACAAGATTGAACTAGGTATTATGATCCCGATGGCCAGATCTCGAACAAGACTAGGATCGATGTAACAAAGGAAATAGTACGTGTGCGAAACCACGGAGGTGCTGCCATTTGTGGTGCATGTCTCACGACCCCGAGTTCGGCGACGAAGTACAACAACATTATCCTTGTTCTAGCAGAATGTTAACTGCTTTCGCTCTATGAGGATACGTCACGGAAATCTTCCCGTTACAACATGTTGCCTGCCAAAACCCACCGGCGAGCAGTGGTTAAGCAACACGAAGAGCCGGGAGGCTTCCAAGACGGCAGCGGGCCCTGGTCCCTCGACGTCGTCCCAAATGCTCCACACGACACCACGGCAAAGGGGTGCCACGACCTATACCCGGGAAGGTGTTGGATTGCTTCGATTAGTTCCTGCATGAGGACACGTAAACATTAAATACGAGCCCTATCGGCTGCCCCACGGATCGGCTCAAAGAGCCGATCGCCCCATGGTTCGTGTTGGATTTTCAATGACATGGGGATCTTGCTTGATCATAGCAAAGCTAAGCCAATCTACGACAGTTTAGGGTTTTCACCGTATGATCGGAACATCCTACGCGTAGTTGAGCCTAATAGACACGAAAGATAATGGAAAACTAACCTAAAAGAGGCCTAAAACCAACATTAAGTTAATTCCCGGAACATCCCTCTTAGGACTAACAAACCATACCTAACGCACTACTGGATCGTTCAACCCGTTTGTAAGGCCTAACCATACGGATATTAAACTAATCCTTGAAGAACAAGGAGCAACTATAACAGATCGGATCTACTAAGTAACGAATAAGCAAGATGCTGCCCTTTACACCGGATAGGTGTAAGGACAGCTAGATATTGAGGGACGCAAGCATATATGCAAGAAAAGCATCTATGCAAGCCCCAAAACATCTACGATAGTGCTGCTCGCCATCAACAACGCTTCAAGACGAGCAACACAAGGTAAACGAATAAGTTGCCTAGATCGCAAGATGCGATCTAGGCAAGATGGTGCTTACCCTAAGAAACCCTCGAAAGAAGGGGTGGCGATGCGCCCGATTTGTGTTTGTTGTGAACGTGATTGTCCTTCTTTCATAACCCTAGATACATATTTATAGTCCAAGGGACTTTCTAATCTGGACGTGCACCTAACCGTGCACGAGTTAAACTCTATCTAAATTACGATGCTATCTACTATATTACAGATACACGGGCAATTAAGCCCAAACTCCTCGCGCAAGGCCGCTTCAAAGATGCTCCACGCGTGTATCTTTCAAGCCCATCTTCACTTACGGCCATCTCCGACTTGGCCAAAATCCGGTGATAACACATGCCCCCTGGTTTTGGTAATGATAATTTCAAAACCACTGCTTTTCCTTTGAGGGGTCATGTCGTGAGCAGAACCGTCGCAGATTCTTCATCATGACACCTTGCCTTCTCAACTCCTCGCACGATTTGATGGTTTTGGCACCACATCCTCGAAAACGCTAAGCATTAAATCTCTGCTATATCCCCTTTTATTTAGCCACTTCTTGCAGTTCCGTATCCATCCCCTTGCTCCAAACCAGCCGTCAGCCCAAAAACCCTCTCTGCCACCATGTCTTCCCCTTCTTCCTCGTCGAGCCTCTCCGTCCAGTCCTCCCCGCTCCGGGAGCCGACGCCGGAGTGGGACCCGTAGGAGGCCCACGCGGCCACCATCCACCGCGCCATAGCCGACGGGGACGAGTCGAGCCACGACTTCTCCGTCTGGTCGGAGGACGACAAGTCCTCGACCGACGGGGAGAGCGACCTCTTCCTCGCGATGGGGAATGGAGGAGGAGAGCGACGACGATCGCTTCTCCTGGGGCGATTTCACCTCCGAGGAGGTGAAGAAGGAAGAAGAGGAGGACGACACCTCCTCCGACGAGCCGCCGGCCAAGCGCCTCTGTCCTGGCCGGGCAACCCGCGACCGACAGCGATGACGACGACGCGACGAGGAGGACGAGGACAATGAGGGTCCCGCCGGCGGTCGCTACGGCCGACGACTGCGAGGAGCGGCGCGGTGATGACGATGACGAGGGCAGCAACGGCCCTAGATAGGATCTTTAGCGTAGAGCTAGGAGTAGTAGATGGGGCAATGTATCCCCTAGTTCCTTCTTCTGAGAGCAATCAGCTCTTTGTAAGAAATCTTGCTATCAATGAAAAATTTCCTTCAACTTGATCTTGCCGATTCCTTTTACGCTATTTTAGCCGATTTCTCCTCGCACTGTTTTTGCCGATTGTCAGCTCACCAATGCTCAATGAGCCGATGGCAATGCATCACTTTTTATGATGAATTGCAAGACAGGTCAATCTAGTCATCCCCGATGGTAACTTGCAATCCTTGAAATTCAGATCCAAACTTCCAATGGTCCAAGACACACTTTGAGACCCTAGATCTTTGGACTTCAAAATCATCGATCGTGATGTTTGACCTGACGCAAAATTCCTGAATTAACGCCTCCAGAAAGCTTCTAGGACCATAGCTGAAACAACTCGACAGGTGATACACCGCATAACGGTACCATTTGCTCACAACTTTCCTTGTGATGTTCTGCTCCTTTGCAAGAACAACCGGTCCAGCCTATCAATGATAATGGCTCCTCTTCAAACTCCTCCATCAATTCTGGTGGTTTCCTTCTGAAAGAACTCACCACTTTCCAATACGGTTGTGGAGCTAGCCGATTTTAACCGAAATCGGCTCCCAAGAGCAAAGGATCTTCAGGGGCAGCTGCCCCCGAGCCTCGATCAAGAGACGGTAGCGAAATAGATGGCTGCCAGGACAACTTTGAAGGGCAAACACCCCTCTAGGCTTTGGTTATCCTATTAAGTCCAGTAATCCTGCTCTTGTAGACTTCCCTCGAAGACGATATCATCAAGGACATGCAATCCAGCTGACGGAGCTCCAACTTGGACACCTCCGGGTACACCACCATGTAGCACTAGCCAGATATGTCACCATCGGCTTCCACGAAAAGGGTCAGCCCTTCACTCCCATCCAAACAAGATAGGAAAGCTTATGCACCAGGAGTCGATGTACCACGAGGGCTCAGCAGGACCAGCAAATCCCTTCTTTGAACCAAGAAGCTTCTCATGCAATGGCTCTCTAACTCCTCCTGGCTCAATTCTTGTGCTCGCGCTAGATCGGCTCACCATCCTTGACGATGACTCTGCATGAAGCCCTGGCCAATTGTGAGGCCGATCAAGTGGCACTTAAACTCAGAATTAAAGTCGATGTCCGAGCATCGGTGTGCTGAAATTTTTGTATTTTCGATTTTTTATTGGCCGATCGGTTCATGAATCGGCCCTGGGTACATACTTCGTGGCTTTGTACCTTCTCCGTGTGTATGCCCCCGAGCCGAATCCTTCAAGTGATTGAAGATATCGGCTTTTCAGCCAATTCAAGCTTGTCTCACCACTCACCATGCGAAATAGCACATCAAAACACGGGTGGTGGGAATAGTTTTAGCCGATTGCTAGAATCGGCTCCCGTTAGTGATCCAACTTATTTGCTGATAAATGTTGGCCATGGCTTATCCCCGGGACCAATGTTGATCTCTTCTAGTCCATCACTGTGTAAACCCATATCTCAGCTTTCCATTGCCCGCCAAATCAGTGATAAACATAGGCAGAAGGTAGGTTGAGGTTAATTGTGGCCGATTGCTAGAATCGCCTCCTTTTCCATTGCGATGTCGACGAGGGTTTACAACTCCTTGGTTCTCTGCTATGACGACGTGGCATGTCCGAGGTGAGATCCTTGCTTCTTATTTTTCGGGCGATCGCGGATCGCCTTGCCACGACGTCCGAACTCGGATCTTGCTACTCGGAGGCCGTGGATAAGACCAGCCTCACCCCATTTTTTGTAGCTTCGATGCGCTCACATGTCCGATTGATTCCGAGAGCGGCTCTTGGTCATTTGCTTCCCAGATGTTCATGGCAGCCAAAGAGATATCGTGAATCATCTGCATGAACAACCTCCACTTCATCTCCATCCCATTGTATGATGCACCGATGCATTGTGGACGGAATGCAACAATTAGCATGGATCCAATCCCTTCCTAGCAGCATAAGTGCTCTTGCTGTCAACGATGAAAAGGACGTGGGGATGGTCTTTCGGCCGACGTTAAGTCCACGTTCAGAACACCCTTGGCTTCGACTGGCCGTTGAAATCGCTTAGCGTGACGTTGGTCTTGATCGGATCTTCAGTAGAACGTCCCAAACGTCGTAACATGGAGTACGACATTATGTTGACTGCTGCTCCCGTGTCAACCAGCATCTTGCCGATAGGCTGCCCATTGATATAACCCTTCGGGTATAGGGCCTTTGCCTATAGCCTTTCTCGTGGCTTCTCAAAGATAACGGCCGTGGCCCGCAATCAAACTGTGCCACCGATACTTCCTCGTCTTTTGGAGCACAAAACTCGACGGGAGAACGAACACCATGTTTGTATCAGCCGATGTCCCTGCATCGGCTTTCTTCTCTTGGGTCGCCACACTTTCTTCGGTGGCGAGCTTCGTCTCCAGTTTTTGCTTTTCGCCAGATCGGGCCGTGCTTTCCTCAACGTGTACAGGTACTTCGGCTTCTTCCAAATTTCTGAGCCATTGCACTCTGCGCTTTTGGGAGTGGTTGAGTCCATCAGACACCACCTTGGTCGGTGATATCTATCTTCTTCTTCCGACTCTTCAAAGTCTTCATCTTGGGATGACTCAGCTCGTTTGTTCTGAGGTGGGAGAGGTCCTAGACGCTTGAACACCGAAACTTCATTTGCTCCCTTCCTCTTCGCATTCTCGGCAGTTCTCGATTGTAGGTAATCGGCTCATTCCCGAGTCCCAGCGGTGTTTGAAGAAAGGACAATTCCAATGCCTGTCCACGTCCTCTTGCTCCCTTGACCTCCTCCGGCGTGACGCTCATACCCTTCGTGTCGATATTTCGTTGTTTGCATCAGACCGACGATATCTATCATCATCTACGTCGTGGCGCCAACGTCGGTCGTATTGCTGTTCATATTTGTTAAGGAGGTGCGCGGAAAGTGGTCGTTGATACCGCACGCCGATCACCTCTTCTTCAACAAATAGCGTCACATCATGTCGGCCGGTCGCGTGATCGGCCTCCTATCTTGCCGCGAGAGCGATCGCTCTCTGGCTTATCCTCGTCATGGCGATCGCAAGCCCTGCCATATTGATATCAAACGAGAAACCTGGCTCGCGTCCTATGCAATGGCTGAGATCGACCATGTTGACTTCCGGAAACGGCTGCGTGTCAACTCTCATGGCAACCGACCAAGAGTAATCGGCCTTGTTCTATTGCCATCTGAATCTGTCCGCGCAGAGTTTGCGTCGTTGGTGGTATGGGTGAACGTGTGATGCCATTTGCGGTATGGCCTGCCATTCATCTCTTGTGGCGTGGGGATTTTGTGGCCTTCGGGTAACTTCAGTGTTTCCTTCAGAAGCAATCAAAAATTTGCTCCGTTTTGCTCAAATCGAAGTCAAACCCTTCACCGGCCCCGTTGCTTCACCCACTTGCGGACACGGGTTTTGCCCCCGAGTCCACTCAGCTACAACACTCCCGATATCCCGCAATCTTCATCTTCGTCTGTCTCGATCAGGGCGACGCGCTTGTACTTATCTTGGTACAATTCGGATGGCGCTGCTCATATGCTGTCAACTTCTCGAACCATGTGCCCCAAGAATTGTACTCGCAAAGGTTACATCTCCGAGCGGCGTTGATAATCTCACCGCCAGCTCGATCGTCTTTCTCGATAGGCGAACCGAATAACATAGGTTCTGACGGTCCAACTGGATGTACTCAGATACCGTCTCTCCCTCGCGAACTTGGGTCAGATCGGCAAGGCTAGCTTCGAGTTTCGAATGGTATTGTATGGAACTGCTCTTCCAGTGCTTCCACGTCCGAACCGAGTCGGTAGCAACGAGGTGTACCACCCAAAGGCTGGACCCGTGAGAGACTGCGAGAGAACCTCACACGTAGCTCGTCTGAGACCATGCCCAACCGTGCCAAGTATCGGCTCACGTGCTCGATCGAGCTGGTTCCTTCTGATCCACTAAATTATGTGAAGTCAGGGAGCCGATACTTAGGTGGCAGCGGGATCAGGTCGTAGTCGTTGGGATACGGCTTGAATAGCCGATCATTCTCTTCTTACAGGATGCCGAACTGGTCTCATGATTGCGGTGATCTCATCCACCAGGAGCTGCAGTTGATCGTTCATGACTTGTACTGGTGGCATATTTAGTTAGCCACGCGTTTCTCAAAGATCTGCTCCAGCGCTTCGCTCCACACTCCCCGACCGCTTTGCCGTGATGGTCATCCAGCAGAGCACGTAGGTGCACACGTATCCATGTGGAATTTCCTTGGGCGGATCATACAGAATTGGTAGCTGGATCACCTCCAACCTTGTGACGACGTACGCCGGTGAACCTTGTTGCTGTGGGCTGCAAACGTGTGTTGCGGCGGCCTTGCGTAGGCGGTACCTCCTTGGTGAGTTCCTAGGGCAGATGACATAGGCATCCCGGATGGGCCTGCCAAGATGGTACCGGAGTTTAGAAGGCCCACTATCCGAAGAATAAGAAGATTCGGAGTTCAAGATATATTAAGGAAAGCTAGAGTTGTAATAGGAAGTGTTATTTGTAATCTGGCGGGATGAGTTAGAAACCGTCCCGACTCTGTAACTTGTACAAAACGAAACCCTCCACCTCCTATAAGGGAGTCGAGGGACAAAGAAAGGATCGAATCTGTCAACATAACCCTAGTTTTCATAATCGTCGAGTACTTTTCGCCTAAACCTTCGAGATCTACTTGCCCTCTACTTCTAGCAAAACCCTAGTCTACAACGTAGGCATTGACAAGTTAATCCTTTGTCAATTGGCGCTGTCTGTGGGAATTAGAGGTTGCAAGGAGCTGATCTCGATGGCACGTTCAAGATCTTCGACATCGTCAACAGCAAGCAACGCGATGGATCGAGGTAACAAGGGAAAAACTGATCTATTCAATTTATTCCTCACCCGCCCTCCGTATGGATGCATGTGCCTATCTGAGGAGCCCATCATCATGACGTTCGGAGAATTCCGATTTGGCGTCAACAAGGAAGGATCCTACCGTCTCGGTTCCGATCTCGTCGGAATTTTCAGCGGTCGATTCTAGCTGTCGAGTGACGAGGAGTTTTCGTCGCCATACTTCCCGACAACAAGGCAAGCGGAAAGCTCGCCAAGATCTTCAGCAATACATCCTTCGAGTCTGCGGACTCCTTTATAAGCAGCGACTCCGAAAACGATAGCTTCAGCTTCATCGACAAGTCTGCTGCCATCGGAAAGGTCTTCACCACTCTATATGATGGTGTCACCAATCGATAAAATCAATGCACAAAATATCGCATCTATGTGGTAGAAGGGGGCACATCGGACCCGCAAACATCGAGGCTTTCGATGAATTGGGAAATCCATACGTCGATCCCGCTGATCTCGACATGGCTTAGGCACTAAATATCCCGGATCCTCAACTCGCGCAAGAGTACAGCCCCCGCAAGAAGCGTGGGATAGGGCTGCGAAGGCCATGGATGGTTCGAACCTATGACCACCACTGCTACGTACAAGAACTTCAAGCATATCAATATAGACTTGCTCGAGTAAGCAGAGAGTTGGAAAAGGACATCCCTGAATAGGAGAAAGAAGCGCCTTCGCAGCGCGCTTTTAAGTCGACAATCTAGAACTTCGGAGACAGCACAGAAGCTCGGAGGAGAGCAATGTCTCGGCTGCAAAACATACCCGAAGAGAGAGGAAACATAATCCAAAATCTCGACATGTCCTTTATGTCGATCGATGAAAGAGGAAATATCATCCCAAAAACGCCAGAGGCAGGTTATATGGCAACACAAGCTTACATCTTGGCGTCCAGACCACCTCCTGGGGACCCGAGAGAACCATTATTCAATATGGCGATGGCTGGAGTAGGAGTTATGGGAACAGCGTTTGCAACAACGCCTCCCGAAGAAAATCCTAGGCAAAATAGTCCACGACCCACCGCAGCTTCAAGACCCACCAAGAGCAAGTGGAGCAAGAGACAAACAGCCAAGTAAGGGTGGACAGAGCGACAAGAAAGGAGGAGCGTCAGCACTCGCCAGCTTGCCGACGAAGATATGTGTGGGCTCCCGTGCTTTACGAGAAGAGTTCGAAACTCGAGTACCGAAAGGTTTCAAGTTACCCGAGAATTTCAAAAAGTTCGACGGTGCAAGATCCCGAGGACGGCTCGTGGACTATCTCGAGATGGTAAAGCTGGTAGGAGGAACCAGAGCAACAGCTATGCAAAGTATCCAAGTTCACCCGAGTGGTGCCGCGAAATCTTGGATAAAGAAACTCCCCTGAATTCCATCGACAATGGGAGACCTTTGAAGACATCTTCGTGAAAACTTCCGATCCACGTGCAAGAAACTTGCATCGTTGGAAGAGCTGAGGGCATGCCGACAAAAACACGACGAGTCGATGAGGAAGTATATACAGCGATGGAACATCATAAAGAACTCGGAGGATATATCCGACGAGAGGGCAATAGATGCGTTCGTGGCGTGAGTCCGCCGAGCGATTTCATCGAGGACTTAGGAAGGACTAACCCTAAGACCATATCAGCACTCATGGAGATAGCCAATAAATGGGCAGATGGAGAAGACGCAATATACAACAAGCGACATAGGTCGCCAAGAGGATCGTGGTCGAAATTATCAAAATAGAAGGCGATTTTCTCGCCAGTTCTACAACGCTCCCGGCCATATATCGGCTGGTTTTCGGGGAAATCCTGGAGGAAATAATCGAGATGATTATCAAAGGAGCAACGAGCAACAAGGCGACAATAGAGGTGATTTCGCGGCAACAGGCAAAATAGTGGACCAAGGATTCAAAGACCTTACGTGTCTCCGGAGGAGATGATGAACGGTCCGTGTCAAATGCACTTTTACCTCGACAACAATGGAAAGAGACAACAGACATCTCCGTAAAGACGCGCAATTTTCAGCAATGCTGCGAGCCGCAGGAATCGCAAATGCCCAAGCAAATAACAGAAATCCCAAGGAGCGAGATTCACCTTCCACCTCCTCCCGCAATTACGACGAAAATCGACACCACTTAGAATTGCGGCAGCACCACATCCACCTCCATATGTTGACCCCAACTCTAACGGTGTGGTCTCGATGATTAAAGCTAGGCCGTCCAACGGGGCGTGAAGGTAATATCTCGACAAGTGTTCATGGCAGAAGATGCCTCCACCAACAGTACTTAAATTGGTCGGGGCAAGACATCGGCTTCACAATCGCACCATCCGCAGCAAGTCCCTCGACCAGACAATCGGCACTCATCTTACCCGCCGTAATCGCTGGTTTTGACGTGTCGAGAGTTTTCATAGATGGCGCAGCTTAAACCTCATGTATGCGGATACATTGAGGAAGATGAACATATCCCTAGCAAATCTGAAACCAGACACACGTTTCCACGGGATTACACAGAGAAGCCAAGTTACCCATTGGGCAAGATCAACCTCGACGTTGAACCCGAGAAAACTACAGGATAGAGAATCTGGAGTTTGAAGTGGTGGATTTCCCGTCGCAATACCATGCTCTGTTGGGACGACCAGCGTATGCCAGGTTCATGGCTGTGCCGCATTATACATATCTGTTGTGGAGGTTGCCTGGGCCTAAGGGACCTATTACAATCAAAGGAAGTTTCGCGTTATCTGATAAATGCGACAAAGATTTTCATCGACTATCAGAAACTTTCGGGATGCAAGCAGAATATGCGGCACCAAGGTTCATCGATTATGCTGCCAAAGGTAGGAAGATCTTCTAAGGAGCCGACTTTCAACACAAACAAGGACTCAAAAGAGGTACAGATCCACCCGACAGATCCAAAGAAACGACGTCCATTGCCGCAAACATGGATGTCGCATAGGAAAGCGCGCTCGTCGAGTTCCTCCGTGAGCACCGGAAAATCTTCGCATGGTGTCATGCCAGGAGTACCCAGGGAACTTGCCGAGCACCACCTCAACCCTCTCGCACCGCAAGCGCCTTTGCGGCGTTTTTCAGAACCTAGCCGCAAAGCCATGTTATCAGAAATAGATCGACTCAAAGATGCTGGGTTCATCAGAGAAATATCTACAGGCCACATGGGTAGCTAACCCGGTGATGGTGCCGAAGAAACACACAATAGTCCTTCGCATGTGCGTCGACTTCACGTGTCTCAATAAACATTGTCCCAAGGATCACTTTCCCTCCCAAGGATCGATCAAATCATCGACTCCACGGCAGGATGCAACGTCTTTCCTTCTTGGACGCATATTAAGTTATAACCGATCAGACTAAAGAAGAAGATGAAGCCAAGACAGCGTTCATCACACCTTATGGCGTGTTTTGCTACAAAACAATGCCCTTTGGTCTGAAAACGCAGGAGCAACATATCGGCGGATGATGCAAAAGTGCCTAGCAACACGATCGGGAAAATGTACAAGTCTACATCGACGATGTCGTAATAACATCAAAGAAAGGGTCGACTTTGATCGAAGATTTGAAAGAAACCTTCGACAACCTCGACAAGTTCGCCTCGTTGAACCCGAAAGTGCTTTGGAGTTCTCACTGGAGAACTTCTGGGTTCTTAGTATCAAGAAGAGGGATTGAAGCTAATCCCGAAAAAATACAGCCATCGTTATTATGAGAAAGCCAACAAAGTTGAAAGAAATACAACAGCTAACGGGCGAGTGCACTTTGCTGATTGTCGCAAGCTAGGAGAAAAGCGCCGTTCTATGCATTGATCAAGCAAGGGAAAAATTTCAATGGAACGAGGAAGCAGAGCTTTCGAGAATCTCAAGCGAGCAATTTCGACACCACCGATATTGGTGCCAAAAGAGAAAGAACCTCTCCTATTGTACATTGCAGCCACACCTCAAGTGGTCAGTAGTCGAGAGAGAAGAAGGCAAGCTTCATGGAGTTCAAAGACCAGATATTTCATCAGTAAGCATTCAAAACAAAGGTACCCGCAATATCAAAAGCTAGCATATGGAGTATTCACGACAGCAAGAAATTGCGACACTATTTTTCAAGCACCCGATAATAGTGGTCAACGAGGCTCCCTTATCAAATATACTTGAACAACCTGTGCTACTGGTGTTCCTTCTGAATAGAACATTCCCTCGGGACATCACGTATGAAAAGAAAAGCAATAAAATCGCAGGTCTTACCAGATTTCATTGCAGAGTGGATGGAGTTACAAAACACGGGACCCCCAGATTTATCGAGAACTTGGACCATGAACTTTGACGGGTCCAAAAGATTGGAAGGTGCTGGAGCGGCGTGATATTAGTATCACCCGAAGGCGACAAGTAAGTATGATGACGTTCCCAAACGCATCTAACAATGAAGCAATATGAAGCTCTCATACACGGGATGAAGATGGCGAAAGCTTGCGTAACCCGATCTGAAATTTTCGGCGACTCACAGCTGGTAGCACAAAGTCATGAACCAATGCGACGTCAACGAAAGTATGATAGCATACAAAGAGGTGTACAATGAGTGGAGAAGTTATTCGATGGTTGTGAGGTAAACCACATCAGCAGCAACGATGAAGCCGACGTTCGCAAACATCGGGTCACAATGCCTCGCAATTCCTCCAGGGTGTTCTGGGAAGAGATTAGCGAGAGATCAACAAAGCCAAAGAAAAAACAAAGAAGGAGAAAAAAGAGAAACCTCGAGTATCGCCAAAGACACAAAGAAGAAGAAGAAGAGCAAGAGCTAGTCATGATGGTGCAAATTCCATGGATGCAGCTTACATATCATATATCCTAAGGAAAACCATACCCGACGATCCAGTCGAAGCAAGGCGAATAATTAGGCGATCAAAAGCTTTTACCGTGGTAAAAGGGGAGCTATACAAACGCAAATATCTCGGGTGTGCTACAACGGTGTGTTACACCCGAAGAAGGAAGGATCATCCTAAAGGACGTACATGAAGGAATATGGGCACCACGCGAGTAGCAGAGCTATCGCGCAAGGTTTTCAGAGCAGGATTTTATTGGCTCACAGCAATCGAGGATGCAAAGGAAATAGTGCGCACTTGCGACGCGTGTCAAAGATTTGCGGCAAGACCTCATTCACCAGCAGCGGAACTTATGCCAATCCCACCGTCTTGGCCCTTTGCTCAATGGGGTCTCGACATGGTAGGTAAATTGCAAAGCTTCGCCAGAGGATACGAGTACCGCTAGTGGTCACGACAAATTTACCAAGTGGATAGAGGCAAAGCCAATAAATTCACCAGATGCAGCATCCGCAATAAAGTTTGTGAAGAGCATTGTCTTTCGCTTTGGAGTACCTCACAAAGATCGTCACGATAACGGCGAACTTTACTTCAAGGAGTTCAAAGCATATTGTGAGTAGTGGGCATAAAACTAAGTTTTGCGTCTGTCGCACATCCACAGACCAATGGTCAAGTCGAAAAGGCCAATGGCATCATCTGCAATGGCATCAAGAAGCGCTGGACCTTTGGAAAAAGCTAGGCATACTTGGCCAGAGCTACCAAGTGTTTTGTGGAGTATCCGAACAACGCCAAATACGACGCAGGAAACGCCGTTCTTTTTGGTCCACGGAGCTGAAGCCTTGCCGATAGAAATAGAACACGATTCTCCACGAGTCGTAGAATATGACGAAGAAACTTCGAGAAAAGCTTTGGAGGATGATGTCGACGCACTCGATGAAGCTCGAGACGAAGTCCTGTCACGAGTCGCCAAATATCGCAGGACCTGAAAAACTATCACGCCGACGATTGCGGCCAAGATCTTTCCAAGTGGGTGACCTGGTTTTACGACTCAATCAAAAAAGCCATGAAAAACTAGAGTCACCGTGGCTAGGACCATACATCGTCAGTAATAGAAGGAGGAGCATACGAATCAAAGACAAGAAGACAGGGATTGACGAACCAAATCCTCGGAACGTGGCACAGCTCAGGCGTTTCTACGCCTAGATGTCGAAAATATAGTCCTCCTTTGTAAAGCTACAATGTACTGAAACGCGCGAGTTTTCAGACGCACTCTTTTCCTTTTTCGGGGCACCGAGTGGGGCCGGGAAAGGTTTTTAATGAGGCGGACTCGGGTGCAATATAATAAAGATAGTGGAATTATATATCTTTTTCGACAGATCAGGGACTCTCCCCTAAATGATACAATATATACGTACAGACATCGTCGATGAACGCAACAGAAGCATCTTGCCTTGGTAAAAGTACCGCCAAAATAAAAAGAGATATCGACAAAATAGTGATCAACAAAAGACTCGGGGGCTTACACCCACAAAAATAGTATACAGTATATATTATCTTGCCTTGGTTTAAAAACCTCGCATTATACAAACACAGCGAATAGCCACCGAAAATACTCGGGGGCTAGACAAATATAGAAATATGCTGTTTGCTTCACAATAGAATCATAATCATGATTTACACAGGAGAATTATCTACCAAAGGAAAATAATCAGTCTTGATTCAATATATCATCAAGGGTCACTCTGTTTTCTTCAGGAGCAGCGCCAAGAAAATCAGCATAATGACCATCGGCAAAAAAGTCGGCATCCATCCGAAGAAGATCTTCAATCATTCCTTCGGCTATAGGAGAAACCTTCGTGTTAATACGATCGATACTAACTTTTCGGCGCCGTACCTTCTCGTGAACTTTCTCAACAACTTGGGTCAGATCAAGTTTTGAATGGCGATCTGAAGCATTATAAGGGCAAATCGGCGCCGGCACCAAGCTCGACAAAGTGATGGATCCTGTGGGCATCCTTGAACTTCTCCATTAACTCGGGAAGAGTTTTTGGTTGAATGTTCCGAGGAAACATAGAGTTATAAACCATAGAGAGGGTCTTGGTACAGAAGTCTACCCGCGAACCTGAAGCGCGCGATCTTGAAACCTCACGATTTGGCGAGTCCGTTCGGGCGTGCCCCAAAAGTCGACCCATGTTCACGCGCAAGTCGAAGAAGGACATTGGAACGAGCCTCGACACGTTCATTTTCAGTTGCAGATCCAAAAAAGCACCTATTGTGTCATAAAACAAGTCAGAGGAGAGTAAAAGGCAAGCAGCAAAGGAAAAGAAGAAGCAAGGCGAAGACAATGAAACTTACCCGCCATATCCAAACTAGCATCTATTAGTAGTTGGAGCATAGAATTTTCTGGGACGTAGCTGCAGTAGCTTCAGCAACAGCAGCGTCCTTCTCAGTCATGGCATCTTGAGCTTGTTGGAGCGCAATTTCCTCTCGAGAAGACTCTCGAGATTGTTCCATGAGTTTGCGATTGTTTCTTCGTGAACTGAAGTTGCTGTCGAAGTTCTTGCCGACAAAGGTGCACTTGAGGGACCTTCACGGAAATTGTCATCGGTTTCTACTTTCTTCGACAAGGAAGATGCAGGAGCAGCATGGAGAGAGCAAGGATCGGTCGAATAATTGTCAAATATTAACTGGAAAATAAAATCTTCGGATCAATGACAGCACCAAGAGGAATTTCATTACTTCTAAAAAGTTTACACCGTCATTACAAAAGAAGTTCTCCTAAGGGACTAACAGGGTAATTGTCGCCAAGGCTAAAGTGACGACAATAGCAAAAGAAGTAAAGAAAGCAAAAAAAAATATAGAAAAGACAGGCATGCAACTAGACCTCCGGCCTCGATGAACTAGGAGTCGAAGCTGGCTTGACCCCAAGATACGCCAGGATTTTCTTCGTGTTGGGTTTCGCCGCCACCAAGGATCGCCACTTGAGTTGCTCAATTTGATCCGTGTCGCCAACTTTGGTCCACAATAGTTTGTTGACCGTCGCGACCAGGGCAACAGTGCTCTCAACGGCAACCTTCTGGTTCTCATGGCGCATCTTCAGCCCAAGATCTTCGGGAGGATTAAAGCACTTGGCTAGATTAAGGAAAGTTGGGTGCCTCTTTCTTTGGGAAGAAATAGGGGAAGAGCCGCACAGTCCTGCTTTAGCTTCGTCGATACCTTCACGTGCTTCCGTCCCGTGAAACTCGAGGAATGAAACGGCGTCAAGCAGAGGATCATTATCGGGATCTTCAAGTTCATATTCTTGAGCCGTTCTGGCTGAAACAATGAACATCCATTTAGCAACAAACAAGTAAAGGAAAGAAGATCCAAAAGATTTGAATTGGAGTAGATACTTACCGACAAAGCGACGATTTGGGTCCTTATGCGCTTAAGGATGGCTTCTTCGCGCGATTGAGTAGTTTATGTTCACTCAGCGAAGTTTCGGCATCGTGAAGTTTCTTCCGGAGATCTTCGACACCAGCAGATCCTTGGCCTTATCAGCCTCCGCTCGAGCACCAACAGATCTAACTCAGCCTTTTTGCGAGCCTTTTCACTTTGCTCTAATTGTTGAGCAAGTGTGTTGGCACGTTCATTGGCTTCCGCCAGTTTTCTACCAAGGAAGATAAATATAGTTAAAAATCTCGACAACAAAGGAGCAAAAGAAAAGAAGCAAAAGAGTAAAGCATTACCTTCAGCTTTACTAGCATATTCACGGTACCCGATTGTGGGTACCAATGCGAAGAAGATCCTTTATCAGAGGCTGTTAAAAAAAGGGGATAAAAGAAAATGGCGGTATGAGAAAAATATAATGGTACATAGAAATCAACAAAGAAAACATAAACAATGACAAGGAAGTTAAGAACTTACATCCTCCAAGAGAGGGTTAGAGGAGCTACTCAATTGAAGAGTAGGCCCGGGATGATCTCCGTCCTCGCCCTTTTCGACAAAGGGGCTTGAAGGAGGAGTAGCGTTGTCGACGTTCGTCGAGGAGGCGGTTTCTTCTCCTTCAACCGGCGTCTCCGAGGCAACAATGTATGTGACGTACTGTTCGAGCCACATCAGCGGTTGGTACCTCTTCTTCCTCATCACTACAAGTAAAATGTCGACAATATAAACAGCAAGATAGACACGAATGTTCAAATACAAAAAAAAGATAGAAAAAGGACTTACGAACGATGAGGGTCCCGAGATACGGATCATAAGCTGTCTGCGACGAAGGATCAGCTTCTTCGGGTTTAGAAGTCCCGGAATCTTCGACATCATCCCTCTTCCTTTGTTCTTCGGAGAAACAGCAAGAGGAGGAGATTGGGCCGATGCAGTGCCTCGGAGGCGTCCTTTTCACAGATCCCGCAGATTTTCGAGAATCTGGGTTCATTAACAAAAGAGGGGGCCTCTTGGTTATCATCAGTGATAATGGCCCTTTTTCGACTTCTCCACCTTCAGGAAGAGAGGAAGTGAAACAAGATTTGGGTGGTCCCGTATAAAAAGAGGGAAGGATATCAGAAGGAGCACACAATGCAAAAAAGCAATAAGAAGTTACGACAATGTTTACCTTAGGAAGTGCATGGGCGGCGCTATATGGTTTCACGCGACAAGAAGAAGGGATAGAATCTTTTTGCTGAGGAGGTGATTTTTGACAAGTTTTTCCAAGTCCTTCACCTCCAAATCTGTCGACAGCCGATCCACGTCTTCGAAGGATATTTCCAAAGAGGAAATTTGCGAGCTTGAAGAGGCTGAACTCTACTCTTAAGGAAATACACTATAATCTGGATACGACAATTCTTTGCCGCGAGTATTTTGCAACTCGCGGATACGAGTCATCAAGGCCTCGTCGCTTTTCTTCTTCGGTAGCCTCTGCATCCCAAGAACGGCGACGAAGAATTTTTCGTCACCATCGAACGGGGGGATGTTGTCCTCTGCGCATCCATGGTTTTCCTCACGAATGTACAACCACCTCTTACGCCACCCTTGAACGGAGTCAGGGAGTTTGACGTCAAAGTAATTGGCAGTGGAGCGGATAGAGATAACAACGCCGCCTATATTATAAGCGACATTGTGAGAGCCATTGCGGCGACAAAGAAAATGCGCTTCCATAGCGCCCAATTGGGCGAGACGCCAAGGAAGGCTTCGCAGAGAGTAATGAAAATGGAAATATGGAGGATTGAGTTTGGCGTGAGGTGGTGAAGTTGAAGACCGTAGACAAAAAGCAATCCACGAAGAAAAGGATGAATGGGGGCGGATAAACCGCGGATGAGATGGTCGACAAAACTTACCCGGTACCCCATTGGAGGGGCTGGGTAGCTTTCTTCACTAGGGAAGCAAACCGCTTTGGGTTTCTTGGTGATCCCAGCTTTTTCAGGAGATTCAGTCCTGGTTTGTGACCTTGGACCTCTCCCACTCCACGGCTCCTAGATCCGCGGCGGCCATTGATGAATCGGGCGTGCTGTGGCGAGTGAGACGCGTGCGCGGTGGCATCAACGATGGACAAAGCAATGCTTAGGGCGTGCGGAAGATCAAACAGAGTTGGGCGCGGGGAAGTTTTGCAGGGAACAGATGTGCGCGCAAGCGAAGGACCGGACCGAGGTTGAAGAAAGGTTTATATAGGATTCGGACGAAGCAATGCACCGTTGGATGAAGAAATCGTGTGGTGAAAAAGGATCTCGTAGATACAAGGGTAAAAAGGTATTTTACCGGGAAGGAATGGAACAGCATTACTGTACGTGCGCCAGAAAAGCGGAGGACGTGTGTCCCCCACTTGCACGACGTGTCAACGTGGTGGGAACAATGGACCCACAAGGCAGAAAAAATCCCAATTATTGACAGAGATGAAGAGAATTTGACAAAGGAAAATATGTCGACAAGAAAAATAAAAAGAGAATGGCGACAGGGTAAATCATTTGAATACTTTTGGAGCCTTTGATCAAATACAAGTTTTTGCCCAAATGCTCGGGGGCTACTTTGGAAAAATAGAAAATTTCGAGTATGACAATATAGAAATGGCGAGAGCCTATGACCAAATCCAAGAATTTGTTCATAGCCTCGGGGGACTCCCATCGGGAGCGCTGGTCGCGCACCCGATAAATATAAAAATATCGAGAAGGATTATAAATATAGCGGCAAAGGATACTAATCTGTGGAGCCTACACCCAAGCACAAGTTCTTGGCTGTAGCCTCGGGGCTACTCCCATCGGGAACGCTGTTCGCGTGCCCGATGAATTTTTCAAAATAGAGAAAGAATGTATTTTCGAGTTACACGGATAACTCTACATATACTCCCATCGGAAGACAAAATAAAGTCATCAAATATGACTCGATAAAATGTGCTATTCCAAAGGCGAAAAGCACTCGACAATATATTCTCGAACGCCAAAGTTGCGATCAATTTCTGAATGCCACAAATTTGCGAAGGTAAGACCCCGATCCGTTACGTGGCATCGCCAAAGACTGCGCTCACTTTTATCCGTATCAACGATACGAAGAAAATCCTAACGGACGCGTTAGGTACCCGATAAATTTGACTGGGACTCGACGGAATGGTAAGACCTTAAGCGGCACCTGTCGAAGTTTACACCAGTATCCCGGATCATGTCCAGGGACGTGATCTTGAAGTAGGTTTTTGCGGATTGCCACTAGAGCAGCTAACTAGTACCTGATCCGTCAGATGAACTAGCCCCAACTACCATTATCCTGTACAATATAGAATTTTATGTGAAGAAGCATAAATAAAAGCTCTCGAATAAATATAAACAGTTGAGATTTTCCTTGACTCTACGATTCAAGCAAAATCTCGGGGCTACTGACATAGGCATCCGGATGGGCCTGCGAAGATGGTACCCGGAGTTTACTGAAGGCCCACTATCCGAAGAATAAGAAGATTCGGGAGTTCAAGATATATTAAGGAAAGCTAGAGTTGTAATAGGAAGTGTTATTTGTAATGGCGGGATGAGTTAGAAACCGTCCCGGACTCTAAATTTGTACAAACGAAACCCTCGGCTCCACCTCCTATATAAGGGGGAGTCGAGGGACAAAGAAAGGATCGAATCTACTGTCAACATAACCCTAGTTTTCATAATCGTCGAGTACTTTTCGCCTAAACCTTCGAGATCTACTTGCCCTCTACTTCTAGCAAAACCCTAGTCTACAATCTGTAGGCATTGACAAGTTAATCCTTTGTCACAGGACCTGACGGAGAGTACTTGTGCTTCGTGACTTCTTGCACCACATTGAGCGCGACACGCTCCAGAGTATTCACCAAGCTCTCGGCATGCCGATGAAGAGAGTGAGCAACGGCATAGTTGACTTCCTGTCGCAGGGCTCTGGTACGTTCGTCCGAAGGGAGAGATAGATCTAGTCCATCTAGCGCGCCTTCGGGTTGGAACCCTTTGAACTTGATCCCGTGCGAACGGGTTTTCTCAAAAGCGCCGATGAGATCGGCTTCCAAGATTGCCTTGAGTTCATCATATCTCTTCTAGGGGTGGACAGAAAGCTCAAGGCTCGAGGCTCGGCTCGAGCTCGATAAGGCTCGGCTCGGGCTCGACTCGGCTCGAAGGTTGCACAAGCCAAGCCTAAACCTTCTAACTAAGGCTCGAAGCTCGACAAGCCCGCTCGATGAAGCTCGCAAGCCGGCTCGAAGGCTCGATGTAATTTATCTTTTTGCCATACCTTTCTTAAAATTGTAACATGTCACAACTATAAACAACAATTGAGCGTGAATAGGTCCATAACATTGTTTAACAAGTTTAAAAAGTATCAATAACGAACGAAAATAAGCATATATCACGAGCTCACGGCACAAATGCATACACTTAGTCCAATAAAGAGTGTCATATCTATCACCGATACATGAAGTTAGTTCAACAAATCTTAGATAATTTTATTTACTTACTAATTGTAAGTATTTATTATTTACTTATTATATTAGTACTAAAATTGGAGGTACGTAGGAATCTCACGTTAATCAATCATCCAATCGCAGTCGTTTAATTATGCTGGATCGAACTTTTTCACCCATGTGAGAAGGACTCATCTCTTCGGTCTATTCCTATCTCCTTCCTGGACTCTTATCTCCCCATCTCTTCTGCAGTAAAATGAACAGAAAATACATCTTATCTCATCGTTGCCTCTTGTCCCGAATTAATTTGCCAGAAAAAGGCTGTAATCCATCTCATTAAGTGATGAGACGAGCAGAGTAGCAGCCGCTCAGGTGGAGAATCAAAAAAACAGGCATCAATTGGGAATCTGGGGTTAGACGAGATGAGCAAGGAATTCAGGGTGGAGGAGACGAGAATGACGGAAGGAAGGCTGGCCGGCTGCGGGCGGAGGGCCGCTGGTAATCCTAGATGGCCTGCGCCTCGCGGGACCTAGGGGATCAAATCCAAGGAGCAGGGGGTAGGGGAGCAATGGAGGAGAAGAAGAGGTCGACGCGATGAGGAGGATCGTCGCACGCGGGGGCGGGGCACAGTTGTCTGGCTCGACGAGCCGTCGAGCCGAGCCTCGAGCTTACCGAGCCGAGCTTCGAGCCTCCTTTTTTGGAAAGTTTGTGCTGCAAGCCGAGCTAGGCTCGGCTCGAAATTCCTCGAGCCTTAACGAGCCGAGCCACGAGCCGGCTCGGCTCGGCTCGATTCCACCCCTAATCTCTTCTTATGCTCAGGAGGCAGATCTTCATACTTAACTGGTTCTTCCGCCATCTGAGACGCGGATGTCGACGTGGTTGCTGCGGAAGATTGTCCCGATGTCCCACCGGGCGTGCCAGAATGTGTTGCTGCCAAAACCCACCGGCGGCAGTGGTTAAGCAACACGAAGAGCCGGGAGGCTTCCAAGGCGGCAGCGGGCCGGTCCCTCGACGTCGTCCCGCAAATGCTCCGGCACACGACCTGGCGGCAAGGGCGTGCCACCCGACCTATACCGCCAGGAAGGTGTTGGATTGCTTCGATTAGTTCCCTGCATGGCAGACACGTAAACATTAAATACGAGCCCTATCGGCTCTCCCTGGATCGGCTCAAAGAGCCGATCGCCCCATGGTTCGTGTTGGATTTTCAATGACATGGGGATCCTGCTTGATCATAGCAAAGCTAAGCCAATCTACGACAGTTTAGGGTTTTCATCGTATGATCGGAACATCCTACGCGTAGTTGAGCCTAATAGACACGAAAGATAATGGAAAACTAACCCTAAAAGAGGCCTAAAAACCAACATTAAGTTAATTCCCGGAACATCCCTCTTAGGACTAACAAACCATACCTAACGCACTACCGGATCGTTCAACCCGTTTGTAAGGCCTAACCATACGGATATTAAACTAATCCTTGAAGAACAAAGAGCAACTATAACAGATCGGATCTACTAAGTAACGAACAAGCAAGATGCTGCCCTTACACCTGGATAGGTGTAAGGACAGCTAGATATTGAGGGACGGCACAGCTAAGATATGCGCAAGAAAAGCATCTATGCATGCCCCAAAATATCTACGATAAATAGTGCTGCTCGCCATCAACAACGCTTCAGTACGAGCAACACAAGGTAAACGAATAAATGTTGTGCTGCCTAGATCGCAAGATGCGATCTAGGCAGCATGGTGCTTATCCGGGAGAAAGGGGTGGCGCGCCCGATTTGTGTTTGTTGTGAACGTGATTGTCCTTCTTTTCCGATAACCCTAGATACATATTTATAGTCCAAGGACTTTCTAATGGGACGTGCACCTAACCGTGCACGAGTTAAACTCTATCTAAATTACGATGCTATCTACTATATTACGATACACGGGCAATTAAGCCCAAACTCCTCGCGCAAGGCCGCTTCAAAGATGCTCCACGCGTGTATCTTTCAAGCCCATCTTCACTTATGGCCCATCTCCTGACTTGGCCAAAATCCGGTGATAACACAACATTATTTCCAGATAGATCTAGGCAATCAATGTACGCTAGTTAGAATTTTTTTATTTTCTGGTGCGAACCACTTTAATAATTAGTAAGGTCTTTCCGGGCGGTGTTTCCCGGGTGCCAAACCTTTATAAACCTATGTCTCTTGTGTGCTACCATCTAATGTCGAGCTTCTTCCCTCGCCGGACAACAAATCTACCAACGGGAAAATACCATATCAGTCGGTGTGCAAGGTAGGGGAAGGCGCGCTTTGATCTACTTGCACATGGTTAGATGGTCAACATCAACATCGAAAAGACCAACAACAACGCCACCGTCCTTGTACAAGCATTCGAAATCAGCAAACTCGATTTCTTCGCCAATTATATGGGTGAACTTTGTCGCCTCAACGCCGATCCGGTTCCCATGGAAAGCATGTGCAGGACAGATATAAAGATCGATAAATTTGTTGCTAAAACCTTCCAGTAGATCTTTCACTGTATAATTCAATTCCTTGTGCAACTCCTACAGCGCTGCTTGCTGGGATTTGAGCTACCACTTTAACCTAGGTACAAAATTACAGGCGAAATTTACAATAGACTAGGGGCAGTCACCCCCACCCCCACCCCCATACACACCCATATAATGTTCTTATTTTTTTATTTTTTTTAGAAAGTAACTGCGTGTTCAAAGTCAACAGTACAAGAACAACACACACACGCAGAACACCCTAGAAAGACCTAGGAAGGACAGGTGTCCAAGAACTTTGCAGAAAAGAGAAAAAACAGAAAACACCCTGGAGGCTTCTGCAACCAACTTCCAGATCGCCCGCCGCTGCTCTCCGCCAACACCGGAACGCAGGCCGCAGGAACAGCCGAAGATCCAAAGGAGCTCCATCGCGCTGACGCTTTACGAGCCGAAAATGAGGTCCGCCCCAAAGAGCGAAACCGTGGCGGTTGTGGCGCATCGGCCGGGGAACATCCCCGAGCTCCACGAATCCCGAATCTGAATCCTCCGCTCGACACCGTCGAGGAAGACGAACGGATCCGCCTGCCGCTTGCCGCTGACCAAGCTCCAGAACGCCCATCCTCCGCAGACTCCTGTACATCTTCCCACTAGCCTCGCAGGGACGCCGGAGCGAGCGTCGCTGAGGCAGGGTCGAGGCAGGGGAACAAAATCCCATGTCGTGGTCGTCGCCACCGCCTTGACAACCACGACCGGGAATACCAACCACCATCAGCTTACGGACGACAGCACCACGAGCACAGTCGTCATGGCGAACGAGCTGAGGCACCCTTATTCTCCCCGGCGACACCTCCGCCACCACAGCGCCGCCGGACCGAAGACTACTCCTACTATCTACACACCGGAACCACAGAGCCGAGGTTCCCCCGCTCTCCCACCACCGAGATTGATAGAGTATAGGACTCACAACATGCATTTTAGCGTTCCTATTTTCCATGGAACTTAATGCACCAATGATCGTTCTAGTATTTCGAATGCAAATTCCTATTTTAAAGGAGAACCACAAATATAGACCGAGCTGCATGTAGCTATTTTTTAACGAAAAAATTCCAAATGGTATTTTCCAGGTTTATTACCTAGGTGTAGACCATGTTTTGTTCACCTGCGTGCGGAATTTCACTATTTCAGCCCGAAATAGCTTACGTTCGAGGGTACCACCTTATGCCGAAGGTGTCGTCAGGTTATGCCAAGGAATGGACAGTCAAGAATTTGATCTTAATCCGATCTCATTAGCCTTCACGACGAAAGTTCCCGCCACTTGACACCATACATTTAAATGTGGGATTAGTAGGATTCTACATAAAGTCTGTGTGCCTTTCCACAGACAAAATCAGGACGTATAACTCTATCCGTAACCTCTAGCTTGGCGACACCTACAGACGGCCTCTAGCCGCAACTGGTGTGCTGGATGGAACGAGGATTGTCGCGTTAATCTAAGAGTGCTCTTAATCTAATCTAAACGAGAACCAACCTGAGGTTGAATGGTTAGGGTCAATTTCCCGATTCCCGGTAGTTAATTCACCTATTAGGAGATGATTTTGGTTAGTACTTCATCCCCGCGGGGCCTTATTGGAGGTGTGGGGATGGGTCTATGTTACCACTATACATACCCGATAACCGTGAAATCCCCGTTAGGCACATGACATGTGGCACTAGGGTACAAGATAGGTATGTATAGATACCAGAAAATCATAATCCTATTGTGCTCACATTTCCCCTCCCGTCCCCAACTGTCGTAGCCCCCAAATCCCAACTCCTAAATGCTCGTCTCTCCTTTCTAAACTCCTGATCCAGCCAGCCCCGTCATCTTACCATGTTGTCATTTTATTTTGGGCTCATAGTTACTAGCTAAAGCGGGGATGGTTAACCGATGGTTATTTGTTTACCCGATGGGGATTGGGATGATAAAAGAACTGGCCCAATGACAGTTAGTAGGGATGGGGACGAAGAAAATTTTCCGGCATGAGGATGGTTATGGTTGAGCAATAACCAGTGGTTAGTGTCCCCGTTGCCATATTGAGTTAGGAGTGTGGTTGTACCTCTAGACCACTAAAGTTCAAACTCCAGGTTTTCCTGCCACGTCCGAATTCCAAGTCCAGCAACCGACAATTCTTGCAGTAATTTACTAGCAGCTTCTTATCCCAAGGTCATCCACGGCGCGGTCCTTGTCTCCTTGCAGTTTAGCGTGTCGAGAAGTATCCCTATGCTATGAAGAAGAAGAAAAAAACAATGCGAGACGCAACCTGGCTCGCTTTGCCTCGAGGGAGCACACGCCCACACGCCCACAAAATGCATTGTTTGGTTACACTTGAAATTGCATCACAAAGTATATCTAAGGGCATCTCCAGCGGTGCGGCGTGAGCGATCCACGGGTAGAAAAAAGGGTTTCCGTCCAGCCCCATTAGTCCCGGCTTTAGTCGCGGTTCGGGAGGCGCCCCGCGACTAATGCTCCAACCGCGACGAAAGGGTAAGCCTTTAGTCGCGGTTGGTAACACCAATCGGGACTAAAGGGCTATGGAGGGATGCAGCCGGATTTAAAGGTTTTTCCGAGTTTTTTTACTCCCACACACCCTGCACCCCCCCCCCCCTGGATCGCCTTTTTTGGTTTGTAAAATACAAAAGAAAATGATAGAAAATTCAAAAAAAAAATTTAATTTCAGATTCTTGTATGTTATGCAACCTACTATTCAGAGAAATTAAGAAATTCGAATTTTCACTTTTTTTGCAAAAAAAGTTTAAAAAATGGTAAAACCGCAATAACTTTTGCATACGACGTCGGAAAAAAACGTATAATATATCAAAAATTCCTGGGAAGCACTATCATTTTTACCCAATTTTTAGATTTTCAAATTTTTAGTTTTAGGTTTGGCAAAAAAAATATTTAATTAATTAATAAAATTAAAAATAATATAAATTAAAAAGTTAATGTTTATTTATTTGTTCAAGATTATTATTACATCATTACTTTTGTTTATTAAAAGAATTATTTGAAATAAAGAAATGTGACATCGACCAACATGTTAATATAATTGATATGATACTACTATCACATACATGCGCGCGAAGCACTTGGATGCGGAACGGGATGGAACTCGGAAGTTAAGCGTGCTAGTGCTAGAGTAGTGGAAGGATGGGTGACCAAGCGGAAGTTTGACCACGAGTATGTAATTTGACTAGAGATAAGTGTAGTTAGAGATAGAGACTAAACTATGCAAATAATGAAATAGTAGAAATTCTAAAAAAAAAAGAAAAAAAAAGAGGAAGTGAAAAATATTTGATACCCAAATGAATTAAAAAATAACTCGAAATAGCCTTTAGTCCCGGTTCGTGTTACAAACCGCGACTAAAGGTCCTTCGCCTAGCGCAGGGGTTTAGTCGCGGTTCGTAAGCAACCGCGACTAAGGGGGGGGGGGGGCCTTTAGTCGCGGTTGCGCAACCGCGACTAATGGCTGTTGCGAACCGCGACCAAAGCCGTTTTTTCTACCAGTGACCGTTTGTGTCCGCCATGACCGAAAATGCGTCGTGCACCCTCTCCAAGCGCGACGCAGTGACGGACGTCAAGAGACGCAAATCTGGCCCAAATATGCGCCAGGTTTGCGTCTCGACGAAAAAAATAGGATTTTTCATATAATTTCCATCAATTGTTGATCTTCCGAAATATGGTGTCCTGACGGTGCTTTTCCAGCAGAATCCTGACTCTGAATAATTCTCCAATGATCATGAAACATGCAAAATAGGTGAAATAATATAAGTATCATCTCTAAATATGAAATATATCAATGAATAACAACAAATTATGATACAAAATAGTGATGCAAAATGGACATATCAACAGTGTGTATGCTATGTTAGTACTCGGTCTAAATTGCAACGGTCTATTATGCACTTTAGAGGTTACTTTAATATGAACTCCGAATGTTGTGGAGCTTGTTTACTCCGGCTTGAGGGTGCTCTTGTAGCCCTACACAATGAATGGTGTTTGTTATCCAACAAGAGAGTGTTCGTAGCACAAGTGAGGAGAAGTTATTTATTTATCATGTGATCATTGTTGAGAGTGTCCACTAGTGAAAGTATGATCCCTAGGCCTTGTTTCTAAGCATTGAAACACCGTTTCCAACAAGTTCTGCTACATGTTTGCTTGCGGCCATCTTTATTTCAGATTGCAATTACTACTTACAATCATCCATATTATTTGTATTTCACTATCTCTTCGCCGAACTAGTGCGCCTATACATCTGACAAGTGTATTAGGTGTGTTGGGGACACAAGAGACTTCTTGTATCTTAATTGCAGGTTGCTTGAGAGGAATATCTCTGACCTCTACCTCCCTGAGTTCGATAAACCTTGGGTGATTCACTTAAGGGAAACTTGCTGCTGTTCTACAAACCTCTGCTCTTGGAGGCCCAACACTGTCTACAAGAATAAAAGCACACGTAGACATCAATGGCTCACAATCCCTAACCCTAGGTGTTGTGATTTGTATGTGCTTTTTTCTTGTTGGGGATGGTGTCTAGTTGTTCCAAATCACGTGTAGTATACTCCATTTGCATGCTATGAGGCCGATCTGGTTCTAGACAAGTCTTTGCTTGAGATTTCTGCAGATTCGCAGGGCCGGATTATGCGGCCCCGCGCTGGCCGGATTATCCGGCCTGGCCGGATTATCCGCCTCTCGGGGAACCCTGATTATCCGGCCTGGAGCTTTGTTGCTGTAGTTTTGATTCAATCTATCATGTCTAAACTTTTACCGACTCATAGTATGTTTCTAGAGTACACTACTGTATCAATACATGACTTATGAGCATTATCTTATCCTTTCTATCCGTCTTTGTCTATCTCAGGTGGTAGTACTCGGAGGCGCTCTAGGACTTCACGGTCGAGTGATGAGTTGGCTCAGAATGCTCCTCGCAAGTCCACCACTCTGAGGCGGAAAGGCAAGTCAACTAGGGAGAACTACAAGGCCATGGATAGTGTCTCATATTCTACTATCCGTCTGAAGAACTGATATGAAGACATTGAGAGGGATAATGAGATTGAGGACAAGCGCTTCTGGTGCCTGGAGCAAGAGTACATCTTCAAGGATATATATGAACCTATGAAGAAAGTGAGACATATGCAAGCAATTAACGTGGATCTTCTGGCTGTGAACAATCACTTGAGGATGCCATCTGGGTCACTGGAAGAATGGGTTTGCATGATCTTATGAAGATACAGTGTGACTACAGTCCTGTTCTGGTTAAGCAATTCTATGCTACGCTTGCCTTCAAGAAGGATGAAGAGCGCACTATGATGTGGATGACTGGCTCCACCCAGTGTGAGGCTACTTTGCGCCGGTTTGCTTCTATTCTTGGCGTTCCCGAGGAAGGTGGTCACCGCCTACATGGTCCGCAGAATACTGACAAGAATGTGCTCTATAATATGTATGATGCGTCTGGAGTTATTGGGTCTACCAAGGGACTTCTTCCTATCTATGGTCAGCTGCTCCGTTTCTTCAGGGCCACCATTGCTCCTAGTGGCGGGAACAATGATGCTCTCCGTGGACCCCTTGTGGATCATATGCACCTTGGCTATGAATGTGCTCAGGATGGTGAGGAGGGCCTCTGATTTCACTATTGATATCATGGACCACATCTTTAATGAGATTCATGACACCATGGTTTCTCGGACTACTATGCCCTATGCTCCATATATTCAGCTTCTCATCAACAACACTGCTAATCTTACTGAAGACTTGGGTCGTTTCCCTAAAGAGAATCACACTGTCAAGAAGGCCTACAAGAAGAAGCCAGTCCCCCCTGCTGCACCTGCTTCTGGCTCTTTTATGGGAGATGCCCGCTCTAGTGGCTATGCACCCGGTCGCCCTATTCCTGTGATTCAGAAGCATGTGAGGAAGCTCACTTGGTTTCAGCGCAATGTTCTCTGCATGAACATTGAGATACACAAGGAAAACTTTGAGGCCAGCCGTCAACGCTCAGAAATTCAACATACTCAGGCGGTCATTCTTCACAGGCTCAGTGGTGAGCAAGGACCTCCGCCTCAGCCTCCAGTTCACCCATCTTACAGTGGGTGGCACTCTTCCCAGGTTCCTTGGACTGATATTGAGCAGGGTATTCAGAGGGCCAACATTGCTCGCGACTCTCCTCCTGCCGCTGACAGTGATGATGAGTACCAAACCGAAGAGGACTCCGAGTGATCTCCATGGGGCGAGTAGCATCGCGCTTTTCCCCTTTTTGGCGTCTCGATGCCAAAGGGGGAGAAGTGTTCTATTAGGTCTTCTCTCGGGGATTTGCATGGTTAGGGCACAAGCATATGCGTTTACCATTCCTTTATCGCTTGTGTCCTCTTTTATGTCGTTTATTTGAACTATTTGGCTTGTTGGTTTGTTCGTTCAAAACTATGTGTTATATGTGATTGTGAGACATTATGTTAAGGATTTCGGATTTCTATATGTTGAGACCAAGGTTTATTATATGGTGTGTGATGTTATATATCCGGTATTATATATCTCCATATGGGTATGATTTCTATCTCTTTGTCTCAACTTCATATATATGTCTATGTCTCTTGTTTGAGCTCATGTTGGATATCCTTTGTGTTGAGGCACCCCACACCTATATGTTGTGTATTTGTATTCAAATGCAAATTACTTGTATGCACACATGTAGGGGGAGTGCCTCTATGTTTTACCAACATGCTTGTTCTCTATAGTGTTTTTTCTTGCAAATCCGTATATTGTCATCAAACACCAAAAAGGGGGAGATTGAAAGAACATCTCTCACATTATGTTTTGAAGTGTTTGATATCAATATATGTGATACTAGTGGTGCAGAGATTATATATATACATATATGTGAGTGTCTTGTGAGGAAAAAACAAGACAAAAGGAAGCAGAAAAAGTTTCACCAGACCGGATATTCCGGGCCGGATATTTGTTGCAAAATATCCGGCCCCCCCAAAATCGGCTAAGGACTCGAGACGATGCGGCTCATTACTCACCTGGCTCCAGGGCCGGACTTTTGCCCGGAAATTCCCCGAGGCCGGATTTTCCGGCGGGGGGGGGGGGATTTTCCGGCCCTCAAAAGCTTCCAACGGCTGGATTTTGAGAGGAGGTATTTATACCCCCCCCCCTTTTTCTTCCTTCCTCCTTGCTCAATCATTGCACAAATCCTGCCAAGCTTCACCAACATTAGAGCCACCTCAAGAACACAAGAATTGCAAGATCTTCTCCTCCACCCAACCAAAGCTCTTGATCTTTGGAGATTCGAAGGAGAAGACCCCGATCTACATCTTCACCGAAGCGATTTGCATTTCCCCTCATATGCTTGAGGGCCCTTTGCTAGTCTTCCTCTTTTGAGAAACCCTAGTTATTTGTACTTGATATTGTTGTTGTTGTTGTTGTTGTTGTTGTGTTGTTACAGATTTGGGAGCCTCCAATTTGGTTGTGGATGTGTGCCCCAAGAACTTTGTAAAGCCCGGTTTCCGCCTCGAGGAAATCCCTTAGTGGAAGTGGGCTAGGCCTTCGTGGCGTTGCTCATAGGAGACTGAGTGAAGTCTTCGTGACCGTTGGTCCTTTCGTAGCGACCACACTCCTCCGAACGTAGACGTACCTTCTTGCAAAGGAAGGGAACTACGGGAATCAACTCCGTGTCTCCGTGTGCTCCACTCTTGGTTACCTCTATCCTTTATCTCCTCTATATATTGCGTAGCCATATCTTGCTTAGTCGTTGACCTTGTCATATAGGAAAATTCACATAGTTGCATATCTAGAGAATTTACCTTTGTGTCAAGCCTAAATTAAAAAAGAACTAAAAATTGGTTAGCACCTATTCACCCCCTCCCCCCTCTAGGTGCGGCATACAATCCTTTCAGAGACCACCCCTCTTAATCGTACGGTGTTTCCTATTGACTCAAGCATAAAGTAATAGAGAAAGGGGCCAAAACGCAGTCCCTTCTTGTGGGCATCAAATGGGGGGTCTCACACCACCTTCCAATCGCACATGCGGACTAAACATATGTATACACTTAGAGAAACCATTAGTCCACATAATAGCTCCGCTGTTATTGTTAGCCAAAATAATGGTTAAGGGTAAAATACCCTTACAACATGTACATGACCATGTGGCTGAACAATAAACGTCCATCATCTACATTCACGCACCCATGGATCACATATAATTATCCCCGAAAGACGAGCTCTAACCTCCTAGTGTTCATCCTCGAGTATACTCGAGATAATGTACATGCCACAAACAAGAAGTAAGGTCTTTCCGGACGGTGTTTCCCGTGTGAAAAATCTTTATAAACCAATGTCTCTTGTGTGCTACCATATAATCCTGCCGAGCTTCTGCCCCCGCCGAACAACAAATATACCGACGAAAAAATAGCACAACAGTTGGCGTGCAAGGCAGGGGAAGGCGCGTTCAGATCTACTTCGACGGGCTTAAATGGCCAAACAACAACATCGACAACACCGCCATCACTGTACAAGCATTCCGCTTCGGTACACTTGATTTATTCACGAACAATGCCAGCATCAATTGTGTTCTCAGCGCCGCATCGGGTTCCCCGAGAAGGATACAAGGAAGATGGATGCATATCCGGATGAAGTTGCATCTATAACCTTCTAGTTGGTTTTTGAGTGCATAATTCAATTGCTTGTGCAACTCTTACAATGATGCTTGCTTGCGTTTTGAGCAACCAGTCTAACCTAGGCAGTACAATTAGAGGCGAAGCTTACTATAAGCTAGGGGGGCACTGCCCCCCTCCCCCATCTAACGTTTTTAGGGCATCTCCAGTGGCCTGACGCAAATGGGCGCAAAATAAATGATTGCGTTCGCTCGGTCAAAAAATGCGTATGTACCCTAGCGTTCGTTTGGTCTGTTTGGTCCATCTCTCTCCTCCTTTAAAGCATATTAGGCCCGCGTGTTGGCCACTCCTGGCCACACAAAAAAGACATATTTATCTCTCTCCTCCCTAATTAAAACATGGCAACCCTTGCGGTTAAAATATTGGCACTGCCGCTGAGGAAGGTGCAGTCGCATATGAATATGTGACCAATTTTTGTTTCCGTGCCCAATGCAAACAGACACAAATCATGTCCAAAATGCGTCGAGCCGCTGGAGATGCCCATATGAAAGGGATAAGAGTTTACGTCTCCAAATAAACATTTTTAGCGTTCCCACGGAAGTTCCTTTTTGAAAAACTTCCAGAACTGCTGAATTTTGAGAGAAGCAGATTATGATGTACCCATGACCATTCGAGTATTTTTAGCTGTAAGTCCGTATTTCAAAGGAGAACCACAAATGTTGACCGCGCTACATATAACTCTCCTTTTTTTCAGCATTTTAAAGTTTTTATTAAATTGTAAACAATGTTGCGATCACCTACGTGCGGCATGTTCAGCTTGAAATACCTTATATTTGGAGTTACCACCTTACCCCAAAGGTGTCGTCAGGTTATTTACGCCAAGCATGGACAGTCTAGAAGTTGATATAAATCTTATCTCATTCGCCCAAATACTGGCGACGAAAGCTTCCACCACTTGATAATACCATATTGGGCCATGGAATTAGTTGGATTCTGCTCTCTCCATACCGATTTAGAGGGTAAAATTACGCATTTCGAGAAAAAAGTTTAACTACAAATTTGGTTAATAAAATATATGATATGTGCCACAAAAATTATACCATTAGATTAATATTTAAAAAAGTTTTTCAGTAATATAATTTTATGATATATATCTTATATTGTATTGACTAAATTAGTAATTTTTTTTTCTTGAAATAGTAATTGTCCTGTAAATCAATATGGAGGGAGTATATAAAGTCTGTGCACCTTTCCGCAGACAAAATCAGGACGTATTACCCTGTCGTGCCGAACAATGGACACTGAGCCTGTCCATAAGTTCTTGGCACCGCGAAGAAAACGAACGTAGCTACGGGTTGTAGCCGCAACCACTGCCACTACGGGAAAACTCTTCTTTGCCGTGTGGCACTTCACACGGCAAAGACGTCCATATGCACGGCAAAGCCTTTGCCGTCTGCCCGGCAAAGCGTCCGACGGCAACCCGAACGTTGTCGTGCGTATGGCCAATTTGCACGGCAAAGGCCTTTGCCGTGCGTGTTGTTCGTTGTCGTGTGTGCAGCTCGTTTCCGTGAGACATGTCTTTTTCGTGCGGCATGGAGGTTGCTGTGCGTGCATACTTTGCCGTGCGCCACACTGTGCCGTGGGACAGCCCTTTGCCGTGCGTCCACGCCCTAGCCCGCACGGCAAAGACCCCTCCAGGCACTCCCAGCAACATGCCAGGTCTACAGGATGCCGCCACGTGGCCCCTTTGCCGTGCGTCTGCACACGAAAAAGTGACCAAAAGTCCTTTGTCGTGTGCATACACACGGCAACGGGCCATGTTTCTTTCATTTTTTGCTGTTTTTTGCATATTCCCTGCATTTGAAAAATAGTAATTGACAATATAGCATATACAACATATAATCTTCAACATATATTCCCTGCATTTCAAACTCTAACCCTAACCCTAACCCTAAACCCTAAACTTATACCTAACCATAAATCCTTACCTTGAACATAAACCCTAGCCCTACCCCTAAACCCTAGCCCTAACCCTAAAGATAACCATAACCAGTAGATCAGACACACCCTTGATCGTGTGATAATGGCTCTAGCTGCGGGGTATATGTGCCAAAGGGTTCCAATCTTAGTTCTCAATGCGTATATGTCCTAAACAAACCTAAAAGAATGAAAAAGTATATTGGTGCACCCTCGCGCGGAGAAATCTAGGGGGGTAGACCCGCCGGGCACACATACCGTTGTTGGAGGGGAGAACGACAGCCGGAGCACCGGAACCCCACCAAATCTTGCGTGTGGACCTATGATATGTCTGAAAGTATGGTGGAAGGTGTAATGGTACAAAAGTATCCCCCCTAAACCCTAAACCCAAAACTGGGGAGGCTTCAAGCTCTAAACCCCTAGACCCTAAACCATTAACTACACGTGCTGACACCGGAGCTGCAAAATCATGCATCATAAATCCTAACCTTATGATATGTGTGAAAGTGTGGTGCAAGGTGTAATGGTGCAAAAGTAGCTTCCTGGTGTGACCTTCCTCACATTTGGGCGATAACACTTAGCAGATTTTCCGAAGCGCGTACTAATTGCTCCGAAACCCTGATATATGTGGGGGATGAACATGGAGAGTAATTTTGTATTGCACATTGTCTTAAGTAACACTAATAAATAGTATTCAAAAAGTAAAACTAATTTAAAAATTAAATATAAGTATTAGATGAAATAAAATAGAAAGAAAAACAAATAAAATGAATGATGGCGCACGACAAAGAAAGAATCGCACGACAAAGGAGCCTTTGTCGTGCACCTTGTCTGGCTGCACGGCAAAGGGAGCGCCACGGCAATGTCCAGACCCTTTTCCCTGCAACATTTCTTTGTCGTGCGGCGTTTATGGTCTTTGCCGTCGTAGCTTTGCCCTGCGCTTTTGTTGGACTTTGCCGTGCGCAGGATCGTTGCCGTGCGCCACTGCTGACTTTGCCGTGAAGGTATTTTTTGCTATGCGCTGCTCTGAGACTTTGCCGTGCAGTTTCTCTTTGCTTTGCGTGCTATTTGTTGCACACGGCGAAGATGTCTTTACCGTGCAGCGGCTCACGGCAATGCTTTTTTTTCCGTAGTGTGCTGGATGGAACGAGGATTGCCATAGTAGTAATATAAACATGCCACGAATTCCAAGTCCAGCAACCGACAACGTAATACAACCATGGCGTGGTCCTTCACTTCTGACACTATACTCTAATCGTCTTGGAGAGGAAGAAGACGTACAGGACATGCGTGCACAATTGTTTATACTACTTGGTTTTCATACGGTTAAAGTTTTTCTCAAAGTATGTAATACTCCTGGAAAATCATTATCAAGGGAGTACAAGTATACTAGCCATGGGAAGCCTGGCCTGGCCCAGCCCGAAATTTCGGAGCTTAGGCCAACCCGAGCATGCCTGTTAGCCGGGCCCAGGCTAAAGATTTTGGCCCGATGATTGCGCTGGGATGGGCTTGGGCTTGAGAAATGTGCCAAATAAGGAAGAGGCTCGGCCCGAGGCCCGAGACCCGAGACCCGATGGATATTTGTTGTGATGGGCCAGGCCTAGGCCGAAATTCTAGTCCCGATGGCTGGGCTAGGCCGGGCCTGGGCCTAGGTTTTTTGCGTCGGGCTTTGTTAGGCCCGGCTTGAAGCCTGACCCGGCCCGAACTATGCCCAGGTACAAGTACAAGCATCCGAGGTCTAAGCTTGTGCACAGGCTAACGCTCTATGACCTCGGCCAGGGCCACCTGAGACTAGTCTTAGTGGGAAGTAACATAGAGTAGTAACATGCACATGTCATGTTACTACTCTATGTTACTACCTTTATTGTGGCTAGTAACATCAAAGTAATATCATAGATGTCTTCATTAATTAACTTGTAGACTCATCTTAGAAAGTGTGATGTTACAGTAACTATATGTTACTCTATTCTCCTCTCTTCTCATTAACTCACTGCCACATAAGTAAATTTGGTGAGTTGAACACTTAGACTAGCCACAATGAGAGTATCGTAAGTAGTATCACGCATTCTATGTTGGTAAAAATCTGATATGGCACACCAAGCACGTAAAACTAGAAAATTTAATGGTAAACACATCATGTACACACATTTGTATTGAGATTCTACAAAACATTAAATATGATGATACTATGATACTATCTTATGATACTATGCATTGTGGGGTTAGTATTATAAACTAGTATTATGTGCACGATACTAGTGTATGATACTTCTTATTGTGACTAGTCTTAGTTAATAGTTAAGTTACTCCCACTACGAGTAGTCTGATGGGAAGGAATTAACTGCAGCAAGCAACGGACGATATGATATTCCTGAGCCACGTACGGCAGTGCGTACAACATGCGGCACTTGTGTTAATGCGATTTTGGTAGCAGCGTCCACTAATGCAGGTAGCCTATTACTAGTGATCAAACAGCCCCGATCGCTGTGATGCTTGGAGCGTGCGTGAAGGGAAGCATCATCCTCGGCCGGACAGACAGAGCCAGGTCACCGCCCGTGCAGGCAGCCAGCAATATTCGGATTCCCCCAACAGACGACCGTGATCAACTAGGTGAGTAGTACGGATCGTATCACGGGCAAGTACGTACGCACGCACGTCTGGGCGCTGTAAAGCGCGGCGTGTGTGATCTGCTCCGGCCGTGCGATGCTGGGAGCCTGGGCTCACCGCGCTACCGGCAGCAAAGCGAACACCATGATCCGGGGAGACACCGGTCGCCCAAGGTCGCTTCCAACCGCGGGGAGACACCGGACGCCCAAGTAGGAGCAGTTTTCTACGGCGCGCGCGTTGGCGCGAGGCGGGTGCAAGCCTGCCGCGGCAGCAAACCTCTGCCTCGGCTCGCACACGTACAAGAAAGGCAAGCGACACTGATGAGAGCCCTCCGCTTTGTTTGTTACGGGGAGAGAGAGAGACGACGAGGGGGAGCAGACGTAGTATTTGCAGTCGCAACTTATGAGGGGGCTCGTGGCAGCAGGTGTGGGTTTGATTCGGTCACAGCTCGGCTTTGTACGAGCTTTTGGGGGCGGATCCACCTGGATTTTGTTTGGGGCACTCCGGCAGTGCCAAACCCTGCTAGCGAGGACTGCCGATCGATGCCGGTTTTCTCCGAAATTTCCTTCTTGTGATCAGAGCGTGGCCATGATTACTTGCTTTGTTGGATGAGATGACGCAATCATGATTACTTGGTTCGATCAGGATCTCAGCCAGGCGATCGGAAGATTAGCTTTGCTGGAGTTTATAGGATTTGCTTTGCTCGATCCTTATGGGTGCCTGTGCGTCGAGGGGCCGACACACCGCGAATACTATCTTGAAACAGGTAAACTACACTACATTACATAGGCTGCGCAAGTACGGTACTCCACTCACTCCTGCCCTACGCTAGCTGCGCAGCTGCAGTCGAGAAGTTGCACCTTCATGGTGTTATACCTGTACTCCCTCTCTTCGAATTTAATTGTCGCGAATGGGAGAAACGACTTGCACATTGTATTTTACATTCCCATTTCATATAGTTCGAAATCTTACAAAACAATCCCTATCGATCGATCCTTTCCGCAATGCAGCATGTCCACCTTACCTTGCCTCCGTCCTGATCGATCGATCGAGCCGCATCTCCGCCACCAGCTGTGTGAGCTACTATGATCAAGCACCTCCGCCTTCCGCAAGATCGCCACCACATCCGCCTCAAGCCCTCAACAAACTCACCTTTGTCGATTCATTGATCCAGCTCGCCGGACCTCGTGACCAACTAGCCAGAGGCGCGTGATCCCTTACTCATGCTTTCCGAGCACTACGCCACACTACCAGGAACGGTTTCGTGACTCGTCAGGAGAAGTGGTAGGGGACGGGGTATTGATTTGTGACTCATGACGATGATGGTCTGGTAGCGAGGAGGAAAAGATGGGGGGTTTGCACCATGTTCTCGCACTATTCAACCGTCGATTGGCATCTTCAACGCCTGCTTCTTGATCCCCAACTTCTTCTCTAGCACCTCCCCCATAGCTAGCGGCATGAGTAGCGACCTAAGGTCACTGGGGCTCAGGTGCACGTGGAAAGTGTGGAACCCTGTCCTAAGAAGATTGCCCCAAGTAAAAGGACGATATGTCACCTAGAGGGGAATGCATAGGAGTTTTAGAAACTATTAGGGATTTGGCTTATAAGAATGCGAAAATAAACTAACGTTTATTTTAAAAGCACAAAACCTAAATATGCTAGTCTGAACTAATTAAGTGCAACAACAACTTAAGCTAAGTGATCTTTTTGAATGCATAGTAGTGTATCAAAGTTGTTTTTCACCGGCGCGCGCGGTGTAGTTTGGAGCGCCCGATGGAGGATCATTTTTTGCGCCCACGCTCGCGCTATATTTTAGCGTCTCCGGTGGAAAAAAAACTTATCGCAGAGCGCGGTATATTTATACAGCGCCGAAATATGGCGTCTGTTGAAGATGCTTTTGTAATACCTACGGCTTATCCCAAAGGTGTGGCCATGTCATTTATGCCAACCATGGATAGCGGAGAAGTTATCTGAATCTGATCTCACTCTCCCAAATTCTTGCGACGAAAGTTCCAGCCACTTGCCATCATACTTAATTAGGCCATGAGATTAGTAGGATTCTACTGGAGTATAAAGTCCGTGCACCTTTGGGCAGACAAATTAGGACGTATTAGCCTGTCGTACCGAACAGTGGACACCGAGGCCTGTCCGTAAGAGCATCTCCACTCGTTCCCTCGACGAGGCCTCCGGCGAGCCTTTTTTTCCATCCGGACGGCGTAATTCGGCCAGTCGCGCTCCCGGTTCCTCGTTTTTGTCCGGAATTGGGCCTAAATTCATCCGGCGATCCCACGCCATCCCGGCCCCCGGGAGCTGGGACTCCGGACGAGTGAAAGCGGAAGGGCCCGATCTGTCGGTGACTCGACGCACGAACCCCACCACCACGTCGCTCAAAATCTCCCCACCCCTCGTATCTCTCTCGCCGCCGGCACCACCCGCCGGCTTGTTGCCCAGATTCCGCTACCCCTCCTTCCCCACCTGCCTATATTCCGCCGTCTTTGGACGACGGCCATCTCTGCTCTTCCGCCGGCCTGCTTGCTCCTCGTCGCTCGCTCGGGTTGCCTCGACCACGCCCGTCGTGTTCGTCCATTTGCCTCGCCGCCATGGACTCGGACGAAGAGGAGGAGCAGATGTTCGTCGAGCTTATGCAAGAAGATGGCAGCAGCCGCCCAAGACGACGAGCACATGATGATCCTTGGTTGCTTGGCTAGCATGTACGCCGGACTGGCAACTGGTCGACGTGGTGGGTCGGCACGAGGTCGCCGGAAGTGCAAGCCGAGGCAGCGAATGGAGGGCTACTGCATGTTGTACGCCGACTACTTCGCCGACAATCCATTGCACGGTGAGAGTGTTTTCCGGCGTCGTTTCAGGATGAGCAGAAAGCTATTTCTTCAAATTGTGTATGCCATCCGCCACTTTGATCCCTACTTCAGATGCAAGGCGGATTACACTGGTTTGGTTGGATTTTCGTCACTGCAGAAGTGCACGGTATGAGGATGCGACGTATGGAGCTCCCGGTGATACTGAGATGACTATCTTCGGATGGCGGAGTCCACCGCCCTTGAATGTTTCTACCGGTTCTGCAGGGCCGTCATAGCAGTGTTCGGGGACTATTACTTGAGATCACCCACTGTCGAAGACACTGAGAGGATCCTTGCAACAAATGAAGCTAGAGGTTTTCCAGGGATGCTTGAAAGCATTGACTGCATGCATTGGCAATGGAAGAACTGTCCGTTTGCGTGGCAGGGAATGTACAAGGGTCACAAAAAAGGCTGCACTGTGATACTTGAAGCAGTGGCTACCCATGATCTCTGGATTTGGCACTCTTTTTTTGTATGCCTGGATCCAACAATGACATCAACGTCCTAAACTGCTCCCGGTCTTTTCCAAGCTTGTTGAGGGTCATGCTCCCCCGGTGGACTATGTGATCAATGGTCGGCACTACAACAAAGGATACTACCTTGCAGACGGTATCTATCCAAAGTGGGCAACATTTGTGAAGACTATCTCGAATCCTAGCACCCCCAAACTTTGCGAGTTTGTCAAGAAACAAGAAGCTTGCCGAAAAGACGTCGAGCGTGCATTTGGTGTCCTCCAGCAGAGATTTGCTGTCGTCCGGTTCCCGCTCGACTTGGTCAAAAGATCAGATGTGGGAGGTGATAAACTGCGTGTGTGCCTACACAATATGATTATTGAAAATGAGCGAAAGCATCCGGTTCCTCTGGCTGAGCAAGAAGCACCATATGAGAGAGAGGGTCCTCTTGCACAGCCTAATCACCAGGTGCCTCCATCATGGGCCGCCTTCATTGCTATGCGTCAGAGATTCGAGACTCTACAATGCATCACCGCTGCAAGATGATCTAGTGGAGCACATATGGAGGCTCCGAGGCAACGCCAACGCCGACGCCAACTAGTCTGTCTAATTTGTTTGAAAAATTGTGAAATTGTGTGCTTCATTTGTTTCAGCACTTGTTAAACATTGTACAATTATTTTCGCCGAATTTGTTTCAGCAATTTTCGTACTCTTGCGCGAACTTGTTAAATTTTATGTTAAATTTATTTGAAATATGTCAAATGGTCGAGGTTGGGGTTTCCTACCGGGAACGGGCGCTCCCCACGCCAAATCTTCCTCCAATCCGGACGAAAATATCGCCGGATTTGGGCGTGGGGAGCGCCAACGAGTGGGGATGCTCTAAGCTCTTGGCGTCGCCGCAAAGAAATAAGAACGCAGGTACGGGTTGTAGCCGCAACCACTACTGGATGGAAGGAGGAATGACATTGTAATCTTAACCGGCCACGAATTCCAAGTCCAGCAACCGACAAGCTTTGCAATACAGTAGTACCATCTTTCTTATCACAAAGCGGTCCTTCACTTGTGACAGTGTGCTCTAATCGTCTTGGAGGAGGAAGACGTACATGCATGGACAGTTGTTCATACTACTTGGTTTTCTCACTCGGGCTATTTTGCCCGCGGGCCATTTTTTTCTGAAATATCCAAAAACAGAAAAAATAATTAAATTGCACGAAAATATGTTCATTATATTGGCTCAAATTGAGATCTTAAATAAGTTCATCACATTATGCATATGGTACAGCACAAAATGGATTCCAAAAGGGACACAACATGGCTAGAACCGCAAGTATAGTCCAAAAAGAGACCATGTTGCTTGACAATGGCGGCAGATCAGGCGTCTCGCGAGCGGATTTCGGCGCGCTTCTTGAGGAACCAGCCCTGGTGTCGCTGTCCATGCTGCTCAATTTGGCCAGCATGATCCTTGTGTCCTTTACCCGGATCTTAGCCTCAACATCCATCCTTCTGGCCTCGGTGTCACACATTTTGGCCTTGGCGTTTGCCTTTTTGACCACGACGTCCATCCTTTGGACCTCAATGGCCTCTTTGGTGAGGTTGAGGTAGATGGCAGTAGAGGCCTCTTTTGTCCAGGACGGCTTGAGAGTCAGCCATGATCTTCTCGTTTCCAAATTTCGATTGATATGAAACCAATTTTGTTTCAAAGATAACGATAGGTAGAACCGAAACAAAAAGTGAAAATTGCAGAGATGTGCCGGAATACGCGCCCGTCTGAAGCTATTTAGGAGAGCTGGTTTATTTCATAACGAGTGTAAAGGGGCTTAACAAGCTGTCTCTAAGTATCGAGTTTGTACTAGTGCTCGACCGGTGGCCGGAGTTGGAGGAGACGGGTCGATTCCGTCGATCCATGGGTCCAAACGGGTGTAGCTCCTTGCGCGGAGCTCCTGGTCTGCTCTAAGTGACGGACATCCTGCATGTGGCCTCCATCGAGCTCGAGCTTGTGCCCTTCGTCCAACTCCTGCGACGTCACCTCCTTGGAGCTCGAGGTCGAGTGTGTCATGGAAGAGGACGACGGAGGGAAAGATGGCTGGGATCGAAGAGAAGGATGGACCGTGTGAATGTTCTGGACGATCTCCTTCGTTGCCCTCGTCGATGGCGGATGGGTGGGAGCTCGAGGAAGCTGATAGTTTCTGTTTTGAAATTTGGGACAATTTTGCAACGTTTCAGATGTATTAGTGGGGTTATTAGAAAAACGGGTAGGGGCCACCCCCCCCCCCGCGCAATCTAACATTTTTATGAGAGTAATATAGCATGTGTCATACAATTTAGGCTTCCCATTTTGCACTGAAATTCTTTTTAAAAAACTTGCAGAGCTGCTGAATTTTGAGAGAAGTAGATTACGATGTACCCATGATCGTTCTACTATTTCTGAGAACCACAAATGTAGACTGCACACAATGTTGTGTTCACCTATGTTTAAAATTCAGCCCGAAATACCTTACATGCGGAGTTACCACCTTATCCCAAAGGTGTCGACAAGTCATTTATGCCAAGCATGGACAGTTGAGAAGTTTATCTGAATTACCCCCTCCGTCCATAAATAAGTAGACATGCGGGTTTTTCAAGAGATTATCACGTGGAGAGGTAATTGTATTGAGAAGATGCAAACCAACATCTCTCTTCTCTTTAATTCTTTCACCTCCAATAAGCTAATTGTACTTCCTCCATACCGGATTAATGGAAATTACACACTTCGAGAAACAAGTTTGATTATAAATTTGGTCAACAAAATATGAGATATATGCCACAAAAATTATACCATTGGATTCGTTTTTAAAAAATGTTTACAATAATAAAATTTTTGTGATATATATATTATATTTTGTTGACCAAATTAGTAGTCAATCTTATTTCTCAAAGTGCGTATTTACCCATTAATCCGGTATGGAAGGAGTAGAAAATAAAGATAACATGTGTCGAATATTATTGGGTTTGATTTCCGTACGACGAGAGAGAAGTAATTTTTGCTACTATTTTAAAGTATAGTGGAAATATAGAAGTATATTTTTTTATGAACAAAGTTCGAGCCTAAACCATCTTATATTTAATGACGGAGAGAGTAGATCTGAATTTGATCTCATTCGCCCAAATACTTGTGACATAAAAGTTTCCGCCGATTGCCACCATACTTAATTGGGCCATGGGATTAATAGGATTCTACTATAAAGTCCGTGCACCTTTACGCAAACAAAATCGGGACGTACTAGCCTGTCGTACCGAACAGTGGACACCGAGCCTGTCCGTAAGAGCAAGTACAATAAGTTTTACTCAGCACGCTATAAAAATTAAAATAATATATTATTGTCTAGTTGGAGAGAGATGAGGAGAGAGAAGATGAGTGAGCTCTTATGCAAGAGCCAGCTCTAGCACGTGTTCCTAGGCATTATGTGAGAGTGAATGGTGGGCCATGCACTAATAAAGTAGTTCAATTTTATAGCTCACTATTGTACATGTTGGCTCTAAGATAACTATAGATAACATATCATTTGCTTATAGCTAATAGTTGGCTCTACTATTAAACTTGCTCTAAGCTCTTGGTGTCGCCGTAACCACTGCTGGATCGAAGGAAGAATGACATTGTCATCTTAACCGGCCACGAATTCCAAGTCCACCAATTAACAAGCTTTGTGATACTACCATCTTCCTATCACAAAGTAGTCCTGGGCGTGGTCCTTCACCTCTGAGTTCTGACACTGTACACTCTAATCGTCTTGGAGGAGGAAGACGTACATGCTTGGAGAGTTGTTCATGCTTGGTTTTCTCACTCACACTCATAGTCTCGGAGAGGCTACAAGAAGACGGTGGCTGTAACAGTTTAAAGTACACGGAGCATCGTTGGTTACACTGGAAAGTGTATCAGATAGTATATCCAAGGTCGTACGTATCACGTACGGAGTATGAGGTTTATTTAGATGTTTTTTGAGAATTGGTTTATTTAGATGTTGTACGTACGTACGAGTTATAACCGTAATGTTTTGTTTCCCTCTCACTACGTCAGGTACCCAGATTGCCGGCACAAAAAAGTGCCGGCAAAGGCACCAAAAGTGCCGGCAAAGTTTTCTCAAGGCACAAAAAAAAGTGCTGCATTTATTCCAGTCGAGGTAGGTCTTTGCCGGCACTTTTCGAGAAATGCCGCAAGTAGTAATAGCTATTTCAGGCAGTTCAGTTTGTGCCTGTTAAGAGTTTTGCCGGCACTTTTGGTCTGTGCCGTGAAAGGTTTTTGCCGGCACTTTTTGAAGATGCCATGGAATCTTTTTGCTGGCACTTTTCCGAAGATGCCATGAAATCTCTTTGCCGGCACTTTTCCAGAAATGCCATCCAAACTTTTTGATGGCACTTTTAGAGGATCCTCCGGTTACTTTTTCAGGCTTTTAATTCTGGTACCGCTGATTATTTCTTGGGCATTTTTATAGTTGCTATACTGCCTTCAAACATTCAAGCAATCTAGCAATGAAGCATACATCATACTCAAGAAGTCAAGTAATGTTTAAAACCAATATTTCCAACCAATCTTGGTCTGAAAACAACATTTTGAAACATTCAAGGGTTCACAATCTAGGCATCTAACTTACATGACCAACAGGGTTCATCTCCACATCATGAACAACAAGGTTTGAAACCATTAGATAAAATATACAACAAGGCATCTAACTGGCTTCCATCTTGTCTTCCTCACTTGTTTCGACGATGCTTGTTCCTCCAATGTCAGCACACTGCCATCAGATCTAGAATAAACAGAGCAAACATGACAAAAGTAGGTACGTTTGTTATATCGGGGAAGTAGATATATTACCGATTGCGAAAATAAAATCCAATTGCAGCAATAACGTAAAGCAAAGCGTCTAACATTCGCATTTACAAATTCAGTAGGTCAAAAGCTTTCTGGAGTTCCAGTGTTTCAAGCAGACTGATCTGTAATGTTCAATTTACAATTAAAGCAAGTCTAAGGTTTTGTATGCACAAGTGAAGCAACTATGATACACAAACTTATAACAAGCTGCCTTTATCTTTTCACTGTATTATAACTTATAACATACCTGAGCACATGAATAAGAATTAGGGGGATTTGCTTAAACATGCTCGTTGGTTCTCACCAATGGGGTGGTATAAATTGAAGACATTAAACATGTTTAAAGTGGCTAAAAAGTAGGTCGTGCATTACAGAAAACTGGGTTCTACAGGAAAAAGTATATAGTAGTAGACTTTAAGCAATGAAGCATCATTTATACCTTGCCTCCAATCTTGTCAATGACACTGCAATTTCAACATAACACATGTGAAAAAACCAAGCATTCATACATAGGTGGAAAAGAACGGGAACACTCAATTTAGTATTCATTGTGCAAAATAACATGGTACAAACTCTATATCTTTTAAATCCCCGGTTTGCAAATATGTGGTACATGTATTATTCCAAACAGCTGAAAACAAAAAGAAGCAACATACCATCCTTTTTCAGCATTACTGAACCACCTGAAGCCTTCATAGGTTAGAACAGACATATCTAGCCGATCCATCAGCTGTACTTGTGCTGCTGTTGTTTGGGGGTGTGGCCAACTGGGAACATCGGCAACGGGCCAGCGGCAAGCGAGCCAGCGGCAGTGAAGCTACTGGTAGAATCTGCAAGCAAAATGAAAACCCATTATACTTATTTCTAAAACAGTAAACTATAGTTACGAATTGTGAACTGCTATAGATCGGAACAGCCTTTGGACGTCAGTAAAATATTCAAATAAAATGCCTATTTCATGTTCGTAGAATATTGCAGGGAAGCTACGATACATGAAAGTTAAAATATAATCTAGAGGGGACATGGTCACTATGGATGAAGTTCCCATACGTTCAGTAGGTGGGCAGCAAGATGGCAGTACCAAGTACTCAGACCAACAATAAATGGGTTGAATTAAATGCTTGTAGATGGTACTGATACCAACAGTTCTCACACTAAATGAAGAAAGATGGAAACAAAGTGTATTTGTAAATCTCAGAACAAAGAAAAAAGAACAAAATAAAAATAATACTAAGATGATTGATCCTTTCCGTGGAAGAACTTGGAAGAAGGCATCACAAATTCGAGACCTTGTACCGGGATTGATTCCTCCTCGTTCTGATCCAAATGAAGTGTTCTCTCAACTCGTAATCTACAATATAGCTTGCTTATCACTTTGCATTGTTGCATATTTTAAATATGAAGTCCTATAAAAATATCTCTATACCTAAAAGAAGTTAAGAGTGCCATCTAGTTCTACATTAGAAGCAAAGAATGCAGATACGCAAGCCTTTGTTCACTGTAAAAGAGATACTCAGATATGCACATTAGTAAAGAAGAATATGCTTGGAAGCTCGTGCTTTGAAAGCCCAATGGCTATGCTTAGCTCAAAGTTGTGTTAATTTTTGCATGTGTATGATATGCGTCTAACATAAGGAAGGCGAACTTTTCATTACCTCGTATGTCAGTCCATCAGCCAACGCTTTATCTTGTCAACCTGCAAATTTTTCCTAGAAAACATGGAGAAGGTATGATCACCAGGGCAAGAATCAAAGAAACAATAATACTGCACCCATCCTCTCCAAGATTATGTACAAAGCCTTGCACACACAAAGTGCCAACCTCTACCTGGTTATTGCATGTCCTCACACAAACCATGTCCCGAGGAGACAGTGTTGTTGGAGGCAGTTTATGGGTGCCTTCCACTCTAAATAGAACGAAACGAAGGCCTCCCACAACTGGCATACAGCAAGTGTAAGAATAGAATTGCCTGATTCATATTCCACAGCTTCAATGAACCATCAGCACTGCCACTAACAATTTGGTTGGATCTGCAAGTGAGAAGTCTACTGATCACACTCATGTTCCCTCATTCCAGTAAGATGGTTACACAAGAACCATAAATTCGTTCAAACCTGGTACTGCAAGAAGCGATGGTCCACGCAGCTAGCAACATACTACATTTGTGCTTCCTGGTGGTAAAGTTTGAAAATAATTCCATCAGCACATTGCATAGATATTAAGATGGAATCATAGACACGATTAAATGATTTCATTCTTAAAAAAATAATCTACTGAAACAAATTTAAGGTGAAGAAGATGCAGCAGGAACATCTATATTTGGAAATCAGAGCTTCTAATAAAAATCAAAATTAGATGAGCCCTTGAGCAGAAAATGAACCAAGAATGCATATATACATGGAGATCGTCTTTGCAACAAGATGATGTGTCTGTGCTTTGAATTGCCTACAGATATATTTGCACGTCACTGCTGGGGATCGCCATGGCGTGCGTCTTATAACGTAATTACATAAGTAGGGAAACACATGATAGAAAGCATACATGATGTAAAAAAATGAATCCTGCTTGACAAAATATTGTAGTGGTGACCAGGAATTTTCTGGATAGGTTCAGGTTTACTTAACATAAGAGGTTGTCTGGTCATGTCCAGGAATGACCTTCTTGGTAGAAAAATAGTGTTGTATTTTAGAATGTATATATATGTTAATACAACCTAGGTTGACCACAGATTTTCTTTCCATATTTTCTAATCACAAAAAAATCCATTTTCCCATCTGTTTTAATAACCTCACTCATAACGGAACATGAATGGACACCAAGCGGTCAGCACTTTAAGAACTAAGTTAGCAAAAGAAAATCTGGAGTATCTTAAATTCATACTGTATAATCTCCTGACAAAGAAGACTCATTAATACCAATGGCGTGATAAAATACATGAACATTAAGGGAAGAAATCTGATATACTTAAACATATAAAAAAGGACATCACGAGCAAGCCTGTGACTGCTGTCCTCCCCGTCCATGAGCAAGCCTGTGGCTGCAGAAAGTGCCCAGCTTAGATGATGGCATCACGAGCTCTGGACGCCACACATTGTACTGCTCCGCTCCCATGTGAATTTGGTAGTATAACAGAAAACAAAAATCTACCGAGCCCACCCAAGATGAATCTACTGAAACTTATTATTAGGCATCAAAGCATGGAAACGACATTCATATGAGAGCCACTATCTGAAGATGAGGGGATCAGAGGTCTCACCAGCTAAGTGGGTGGCGTCGGCGGGCAGGCAGGAGCTGAGCCAGTCTGCTTCCACGGAGGATGACGCCGAGAGGAGAGCGCGCCCTGCGGTGGATGGCGACTCCGAGCCGCGCGTGACGAAGAAGATGGCGACCACGAGCGTGCCCAACGAGGGAATCGACAGGCTAGGAGGTCCCAGCCTGCTAGGGTTAGCAAATAGAGGCGGGTGGATGCAGCGTTGGCGAGGGAATCCGTCGGGAAGGAGGATCCGGAGCAGCCCCGGCGGGTGTGGCGCGCAGGGGCGCGGGCAGAGAGAATGGGGATCCACGAGAAGAGCTGGGGCGTTGGGTGAGAGTTGCGTTAGCTCCAGGCCTTTCTCGGTGCTCGATGCGAACCGCTAGTTGTCGACGAGAGGGCGGCCACGACGGGTTGCAGCGCAGGCCCCCCGCATGGGATGGGTAGGACGACGTCGTGGGAGGGCTCGGGGGAGGCGCGGCGCGGAACCGCGGCGGCGACCGTGACGAACCCCACGGCTAGGGTTAGCCACGTCGTCGTGCTCAGGGGCGGAAAGGACGGGCGCGGGTAGGGATCCGGTGGAGGGGACCAAGATGAAGTTCGCTCGGTGCGTGGAGGCGATGAATTCGGCCGGCGTTGGACTGCACGTCGACGAGCGGCGGCGGCGGCGCATTGGGGAACCGAGGACGCGCGTGAGAAAGGGGAAAGGAGAAGATGAGAATGGGAGAATTTGTTTGGTTCGAATTTTGCATTTAGGCCCTTCAAAAAATAATTGCGTTGGGGGGATGCCGGCACTTTTTTCCAAATGCCAGTATACATCAACATCGACCACATATTTGAAAAACTGCCGTGAAAAATACCAGCACTTTGGTAAAATGCCAGTAATAAGCAATATTGCAGGCACTTTCCTAAAACTGCCGCGAAAAAATATACCGGCACTTTAGTAAAATGCCAATAATAATCTAACATTAATGGCACTACCTAAAAAATGCCAATAATTAGATGGTAATTTGAGGCACTAATCAAAAAGTGCCGCCAAACTTTTAGCATCTCTCCGCGTAAACCGTCCCGCGATTGCGCGACAAAAGCCCGCGTCAAAGCCCATTTTTGTCCCCGAACGGTGTCCGGCGCCAGCCGTCCGTCCCATAGACCGGACGCCGACACAACGAAAAGCGAGGCGGAGTGGCGGGCCGACCCGCGGCACAATTTAAACCTAACCGTCGCCTACCTCGCGACGGAAGTTATGGCGCGCGCGACGGCAGCCTCCCGCAGGGCGCACGACGCGTCCGTCGCGCCTAGCTGCGCCGGCGTTAATGAGCGCCACCGCTCCTCCGCCTCCCTCCGCCTATAAAAAGGGCGCCTCTCATCGTCCCTCTCACACAAACCCTAGCGCCTCTCTCCCAAACCCTAGCCGCCACCATCTCTCAACAAGACTCGCCGCCATGTCCGGCGGAGGCCGACCTCGCGGCCGCGGCCGTGGTCGTGGTCGTGGTCGTGGCCGCGGCATAGCCGAACGCTCGCCGTCGCCTCCCACGCCGTCGTCTTCATCGTCGGAGATGGACGTGGAGCCGGACGTCCTGTTCGAGTTCGTCCACGTCCTCGAGGGCGACCCGCGGCATCCAGAGGCTGCCGACTCCTTCGCCGAGTACGTCGGCGGCGTACGCCCGCGCACGATGCATCTGCGGGAGCATTCGTGCGGCTGCCGGTGATCGTCGACGCGATCTACGACGCGCGCAAGATGTACCTCAACATCGGGGAGAAGTTCGCGCCACCACCGCCTCCAAGCCGTTCGTCCTCGTGTTCTCCTACTTCGGCAACGGACATGAGCATCAAGGTCTTCGACGAGACGCGGCCGCCGGGACTTCCACGTCGACGGGGACTCCCACGACGACAGACCCACTCGGAGGACGGAGTGTTGTTTCTTCGGAAACGTGCACGGAGGTTTCTTGTTCGCCTCATCGGTAGAACCAACAAGGGCACCATCCTCCAGGATTTTCCGTTTAGGTGACTGGGTGTGCCCTGGAATGTTGTTTCTTAGCAGCGAACACAGGAAACCGCCGATGCACGGCCTAGTTAGGTTTAGTTTTTTGCAATATTTTATATTTGTGTCCACCATGGTTCAAACTATGTATTAGTTTGTGGAAAACCATGTTCCAAACTATGTCTTCGTGTAAACCACGTTCCCAATTATGTATTAGTTTGTGGAAATTGAAATAAAAATGCCAAGAAAAATTATTTTAAATGTTTGGGCGGCGTGAACGTGCGACGTCCAAACGCGGCAGAAACAACACGTCCCCCAAACGCTCAATCCGGCGCGGTTTGGGGGACGGTTTGGGGGACGCGACTGGAGATGCTCTTAGTGGCATATCGGTAATGTGCCGGCAAGAAAAGTGCCGGCAATACCGTCATGTGAGGTAGTGTCTGGACCACGGTCACCAGCTGTTTGCAACTTGGCATGTGTGTCAACACTCAACACCAGGTCGAGCAGTGCATTAATTCGCGCCCTCGTGTGTGACAACTGACAAGCATCCGAGGTGCAAAGCCACGGAGCTCGTGCACGGGCTCGTGTTCCATGACAAGGGGATGGGGAGGAATTTACTGCAGCAACGGACGATATGATATTCCTGGACCACTGCAGTACACCATGCGGCACTTGTTAATGCATGTGTTTTTGCTACTAGCAGCGTCCACTATTGATAATCAAACAGCCCCGATCGATGTGATGCTTGGAGCGTGCGCGATGGGAAGCATCATCCTCGGCCGGACAGACACAACCAGGTCACCGTGCCGGCAGTCCTCAATATTCGGATTCTCCCAACGAACGACCGTGATCGTCCACTAGGTAGTACGGATCGTATCGCGGAATTCTTTTAATCAGAGTTTTTTTTTATTCAGCCAAACTGTTTACTGATCTTAGAGAAGGCATTTTTATTCTGTGAATAACTCCACATTCAGAATGCAAACAAGGAGAAGTATCTTTATCGGCACGCGGCACGGGAAAAATTCTAGTACATTGTTTTGTCGTAAGGGTTCTCTTAACTCAGAAGACAATTTTTTTTTGCTTTTAATTTAGAGGCCGAGCTTAGCGAAGCAAGCCAATTTCTATCTAGGTGGTTTTAATTCAGAAAATTTGGATGATTTTGGTCATGAACTTATAACTTCCATCGATAATATGCGAGCGGATGAAAGGTTTGCCAGTTTGGATAGGATTGTTTGCTAAATTATTGGTGTAGACAAATAGGCATAATACTTTTTCATTGGTCCACCGACTTCTAAAGTTAGTACTGATATTGTTGGTTTCCATGACATCAACGAAGATAAAGCTATGAATGTTGTGAAGAAAAAGTTGCACGATAAAATGGGTAATCGGTTTATGAGTGATTGTTTAATTTGCTCCGTGGAGAAGGACATTTTTTCTACCATTAGTAGTGATGTTGTGTTTGATATTTCTACGATGATTAAAGATCAACAAGGATTACTTTGAAATGCGAGTGAATTTACATGTTTCGCTTTATTATACTTCTAAAATTCATATGTTAGCTTGTAATTTTATTTAACTTTGACAGGAAGGAAGATAGAAGCTGCTACTAAAGTAAAATGGTTTTAACCATTTTATTTTAAGTATGTAAACTAGTGATTTTACGGTGTAATTAATTTACACCGTATGTCTTCATCCTTTAGTTGTAATATAAAAAATTATGCATGTTATGATTTTGGTTGCTTATGTTGTGTTTGAGTGGCATGGTCTTGTTTTAAGATTTTTTCCGATATTTTACTTACAATGTTTAAGCATTACACCCGGCCTGGCATAGCTGGGTATTGTTTTGAGATGGTTTAAGTTTGTACAATACTATAGTTATTAGTTCATGCTCAGATCTCGAGTGAACCCATTGGCAAAGTTTCTGGCTCTTCCCGGGGCAAGTATGCAACGCGCGCACGTCCGGGCCCTGTGAAGCGCGGTGCGTGCTCCGTTCCGGCCAAGCGATCGAGCTGGGATCCTTGGCTCGCCACACGCCCGGCAGCAAAGCGAGCGCCATGATCTGCTTTCCGATCCCGACGACGGCGCCTCGACGGCTCGACGGTCGCCCGAGGCCGCGGGACTAGCTTTCTTGGGTGCGCGCGTTGGCCACGATCTTGCCGCAGCGCCGTGCCGCCGATACGGGCTGCGGGAAGCGGCGCTCCGCGACACGGGCGCCAGCCTGCCGCAGCACGCACACGCACGTACCGGAAAGGCGAGAGAGGCCGCCGCTGCGATCCGCTTTGTTTGTTGCGGCTTCGTTCGTGTCTACCGTGCTCGTGCCGGTAGAGAGACCAGAGACGACGAGGTGGAGGGAGCAGGCGTGTAGTATTGGCAGCGCCAGATTATGAGGACGCTCGTGGCTGCAGGTGCTACTGCAAGCAGGCGGAAGCAAAGGAGCGGCAGCAGGTGTGGTATGATTCAGTCCCAGCGCGGCTTTGTAGGAGCTTTTGGGGGCCGATCCACCTGGAGGATTTTGTTGGTCGCTCCGGCAGTGCCAAACCGTGCAAGCGAGGACTGCCGGTCGACGCCGGTTTCCTCCGAAATTTCGTTTGTGTGATCACGGCGTGCTGATGATTTACTAGGTTGGATGATGCAAACCATTTATCAGCTGCATACGCAGAGGCCCCACATCACACTTTAAGCAGAGGCTGCAGCCATGATACTACCACGAAGGCGCCCGCGGACGATTCGGAGGGCCGCCGCATTTGCCTGAAATAGCAAAGAGAGGCTTCTTAGAGCAACTCTGGCACATCCCGGATATGCACCCCAAATCCGGATAATTCCCGTGACTGTCCAGTTTTCGGCAAGATACCGCACAAATTGTCGCCTCCAAAAATCATATGTACGGTACACTATCGTAAAAAAAGATTACAAATAGCTGGCATATCCCGCAATGCTGATGGTAAAGACCGACGTCACCAGTATACAACCAAGTAACATGCACAAGTGACGAGCATTTGATACATCGTGGGTAGCAGCGCTGATGATAAAAATGATTTTCGACCGTCTCTGTTAGCTGCTCCTCTAGCGACCGGGGCACATTGGTGATATTTCAACCGCGATCAACAAAATATTATTCACGTTAGCAGAGCTATAGATCTAGCAACAATAAACAAGACGAGGGCGTCAAAAGAAAAATACCTGTGTTTGATGGAGACTGCCCAAACTGGTGAAAAAGAGTTTTAACTGTATTAATCGGAAACATTCATACATGTGTGGTATGTAAAAAAAAATCGAGGTTTCCCGATCATGGATATTTATGTTAATTAACAATGGGATTATATTATTGGGTGAATAATATGCTGGACATAACCAATAATAAGTATGTGTGCCGGCCTGCATGCATGGGACCGTACAGTCCTGAAAAAACCAAAACAAAGATTGAGGAAGGCCCAAAGAGAGCTAGAAGCGGTCATGCGTGCCCCAATTAACCAGTACAGTGATGAAAAGAAACGTGAACTAGGCTTGCTGATTGAAAAGCTTCTAGAGCAGGAGGAGATTAAATGGAACCAGCGGTCCAGAGCCAATTGGCTAAAAAATGGAGATAAAAACACCTCGTATTTCCATAACTTTGCAACAGCTAGGAAAAAAAGAAACTTTATCAAAAGGCTCAAAAATCAGGATGATGATTTTGTGGAAGGTGCGGACAATCTAAATCCTTTGATAGTAAATTACTTTACTAATCTTTTTTCATCTGAGATAGATGCTACAGACCCTGAGTTCCTAGCTAAAATTACTCCGAAGGTCACAGGGGACATGAATGAGAAGCTATTAGCTCCTTATTCTGTGGATGATGTAAAGAAGGCTGTTTTTAGCATTGGGGACTTGAAGGCCCCGGGTCCTGATGGTCTACATGCCATTTTCTACAAAAAGTTTTGGCATCTCATTGGAGGCGACATAACGAATGCGGTGCTGCAGGCAATTAATGACAAAACAATCCCAAGTGGTTGGAATGAGACGGTGGTGGTCCTAATCCCAAAAGTTGATAATCCTGAAGAGGTATCACAATTTAGACCGATTTCCCTTTGTAATGTTGTGTATAAGATCATATCAAAAATGCTTGCAGCAAGATTAAAGATAATCCTTCCTGAGATTATCTCTCCGACTCAGAGTGCCTTCGTCCCTGGGAGACTTATCACGGATAATGTGGTGGTGGCGTATGAGTGCATCCATAAAATCAAGAACAAGAGAAAAGGTAAATTTGGGCTCTGTGCAGTAAAGTTAGACATGCATAAGGCTTATGATAGGGTGGAATGGACTTTTCTGCGTAATATGATGATCAGAATTGGTTTCCATGAAGATTGGGTGAGCTTGGTGATGGCTTGTGTCACCTCGGTCACATACTCGGTCAGGTATAATTCCCAGTTAACTGAGAGCTTCGTACCCACTAGAGGTATTAGACAGGGGGATCCACTTTCCCCCTATTTGTTCCTACTATGTGCAGAAGGATTGTCGAGTTGTTTGTTGCATGAAGAGGAGTTCGTGGCATAGAAGGGATTAAGGTGTGCATAAATGCACCATCAGTTTCACACCTATTATTCGCTGATGATTCTTTAATCCTAATGAAGGCAGATTTGAACAATGCAGCCTCATTGCAACAGGTTCTTGATGATTATTGTGCAAATTCAGGACAACTTGTAAGTGTTGCCAAATCAAGTATCTTTTTTAGCCCCAATACTGATGTGGATTTGCGTGGGGATATATGTAACACCTTAAATATAAATACTGAGGCCCTTTCAGATAAGTACTTGGGTCTCCCAGCTCTAGTGGGGGCCGATAGAAGCGATTGCTTTCTTCACTTTGTTGAAAGAGTATTGCAGAGGATCAAAGGCTGGAAAGAAAAATTACTACCATTGGGGGTAAGGAAATCTTATTGAAAGCTGTTATTCAATCAATACCTGTATATGCTATGTCGGTTTTTAAATTGCCAAAGAATGTTTGCAAGAAGATTACTGATTTGATTGCACAGTTCTGGTGGGGAGATGATGATCAAGGGAAAAAAATGCACTGGTATGCGTGGTGAAAGCTTTGTTTTCCTAAAAGAGAGGGAGGAATGGGGTTCAGAGACCTCCATTCTTTTAACCGAGCTATGCTTGCCAAACAAGTTTGGAGGCTCATTGATTCACCGGATTCTCTTTGTGCACAAGTTTTGAGGGCTAAATACTATCCCTCGGGAGATATCCTTAAAGCCGGGCCTAAGGCTGGATCCTCTTTTACATGGCAAAGCATATGTGCAGGCATCCAAACGTTTAAGAGAGGCTGCATTTGGAGAGTCGGAGATGGCGAGTCAATTAATATCTGGAGCGATCCCTGGATCCCAAGCAGTCCAGATCGCAAAATCCAATCACCAAGAGGAGGTTCAGTTTTGTCCAAAGTCTCAGATCTGATTAATCCAGTAACAGAGCAATGGGACGAACCCCTGTTGTGGTCGATGTTTAATCCCCTGGACGTTAGACGTATTATGCAGATCCCCTTGAATATTGGTGCTTTCGACGATTTCATATCATGGCATGGTAACAGATCAGGGATGTTCTCTGTACGGTCGGCGTACCACATTCAATGGAAACACCAGTATAGCGGCCAAACTTGCAGAAATCTTGTGCAAGGTACTTCCCTGAACAACCCAATCTGGGAAATACTTTGGAAGCTTGATGTTCCTGCGAAGGTGAAAATATTTTGTTGGCGTGCCATGCATGGTATCCTACCCTTGAAATCTATACTTGCAAATAGACATATTGGAGACAGCGGTCAATGTCCTATGTGCAACCTGTTTCCGGAGGATGTGTTGCATATGATCTTTCAATGCAAAATAGCTGCAGATATTTGGAAAGCCTTGGGGCTGGAAAACATCATTACTGATGCTACCAGAGCTGACCAGTCTGGTTCGGTAGTACTGGAAGAATTACTGCGAGCGAAGCCTGCTGCTCTCCCAGGATATCAATCGCTCATGGTCCATGAAGTGATCGCGGTAGCTTCATGGTATATTTGGTGGCTACGTCGGAGACAAACACACGGAGAACAAATTCCCCCGACCCAGCGGTGTGTTTTGTCAATCCGGGCGATTGTAGCAAATGCAACCAAGACAAATGTGTCGAACTACTCGGAGGAAAAGAAGGTATGGTCAAGGCCTAGAGCTAATTTTCTAAAACTGAATGTAGATGCAGCTTTCAATGTTGAAAAGCAAGTTAGTGCCGCCGGCGCAATTATTAGAGACTGCCATGGAGTCTTTGTTGCTGCATCTTCTCACTTCATACCGCATGTCCCTTCGGTATCATCAGCGGAAGCTCTAGCTATGCAATATGGACTAGAATTAGCAAACTCTACTAGATGTGGGGCCATCGAAGCGGAATCTGATTCCTTTGAGGTCATCCAATATTGCACGGGACAAGAAAGAATTTGGAATGAGGCAACAGCTGTCTATGTGAATTGTTTTTCGACCGCGGGGTTAATTGGGAAAGTTGATTTTACGCATTGCCTGAGAGATTGTAATAAAGTAGCGCATGTAATAGCTAGGGAGTGCTTTTCCTCTAAAATTTCATGTAATTGGGTCGATGAGCCCCCTAGGTTTATTCTTCAATCTCTTATAGACGATGTAACTATTATTTGAGCAGCAAGTTTCTTACGCACTCTTTTCCTTCCAGGGTACCGAAGGGGACTGGAAGGTTTTTAATGAGGCGGCTTGCTTGCGTAATATATAATGATTAAAAAAAAAATACTAGCATGTGTCAACAAACACCAGCTCGAGCACTGCATTAATTAGCGCCCCTCCTGTGTTCGAGGCATCCGAGGAGCAACGCCACGGAGCAGGTAGCTCGTGCCATCGGACGGGCTGGCTCCGTGCCACCCGACGGGAAGGAATTAACTTGCAGGAACGGACGATATTCGTGTACCACAGCAATACACCATGCGGCGCTTGTTAATGCAGTTTTGGTAGCAACGTCCACTAATGCAGGGATCTGACTACTACTGATGCTGGTGCTGGGAGCATGCGTGAAGGGAAGCATCCTCGTCTGCCGGACAGATATAGCCAGGTCATCGTGCCGGCTGCCAGCAACATTCGGAATCCCGCAACGAACGACCGTAGTACGGATCGTATAACGTCGAATCACGGGCACGTACGCGATCGGAGCTGGGATCCTTGGCTCGCCACGCTCCCAGCACCAAAGCGAGCTCCCCGATCCGGTCGATCCTGCTGACCACGCCGCGTCGCTGTAAAGTAGCGCTCCACGGTCGCCCGATGATGCGTTGGCACGGTCTCGCTTCCGACCGCAGGGAGCCAGGGAGACACCGGACTTCCAAGTGGTAGCACTTGTTTAGAGTGAGCGCGTTGGCGCGGAGTAATGCTACACGTACGGAATGATTATACAAAAATTTCCTACGGATTCAGATTTTACACAGGGGGCAGCCGGAGAAATCAGTTAGTTGGCGCGGGGCGAGACACGATCTTGCCGCACCGCCGTGCCGCCGATACGGCCTACGGACGCCAGCCTGCCGCGGCAGCGAACCTCTGCCGCGGCACACGCGCGCGTACCAGAAAGGCAAGAGACGCAGAGGCCCTCCGCTAGTCCGCTTAATTTGTTTGTTGCGGCTTTGTTCGTGTCTCCCATGCACGTGCCGGGAGAGAGACGGCATGTATGGCAGGTGCACGCACACAACAGCCAGCCAGGACGTGCTGAGCGGCAGCAGGTGTGGTTTGATTCAGTCACAGCGCGGCTTTGTACGAGCTTTCGGGCGCGGATCCACCTGGATTTTGTTCGGGCCTCGGGCAGTGCCAAACAGTGCAAGCGAGGACTGCCGGTAGATGCCGGTTAATTTTCTCCCAAATTTCGTTCTTGTGATCACAGCGTGGTGATGATTACTCGGATGATACAAATATACAATCATTTGCCAGATACATATGCGGAAACCCTACGTCAAACTTTAACTAAGGCTGCAGCCAGAGAAATTTACACCTCACACCGTGCTTTGTGGCATTTATCGAACATATAACACATAGACAAGATAATTTGTAATTTGTGCCTTAATTTTTTGCAAATGTCCGAATCAACAGCTTAACATGCTATATATGGGTTTTTTCTTGTTCGCACACTCCTATAAGCTAACGAAAAGGGAAGATAATCAAAGGGAGGGGAGGCTAATGACAGAGGATAATATACCAAGTGAAGCGCCTGGAGTCTTTGGAATCCGTCCAAATCGTCGGAGCACACCATCTTCACTGCAGCCGCCCCTGTCACCGGACGACATTGTCCGCGACTCATCTCCGTTAGAGACCATGAGAGAGATGTAGCAACTCAATGGGGAGATAGGGTTGTTAGAGTTCGACGCCTTCATCACCGGGGCGCCACCTCTGCTCTAGGGTCGCATCGCCTTGTCGGAAGGTTCCGCTCTGTCACTCGCTTTTCTTTTAATTTGTTCGCCAATTAAAACCGGGACATGCAAAACCCACACCAAAACGCCCAATTACACCCACATCATTCCTGGCTTGATTCTTGCTTGAGAGAACCAATCTATGATAGTTAGGAGGGTAGTGGCATTCAAATCCACTAAACTTCAAATTCTAGATTTTACATTTTGATGTCTCTAAAAGGTGGATATTATTTAGTGGAAGGTGATGTTTCCATCGACAGCGGGTGCCTATGGTGATTTCGTCAAGCTCAAGACCCGTTAAAACAGTTTTTTGGACTCGATTTCTCGAAGGTGCTTATAAAGGTAAGATGTGTGCCCGCAATTATGGAGGTGGGTATACATACATATGTGTGACCATCTGTTATAGTACTGTGTTCGAAAGAAAGCTTGATTCCTGCTTGCTCACTGTCGGCAGTGAAGAAAAGATTTTTTTTTGGCCATGGGTCTGGATATGTTTGGATGGTAGCCATGAGCTGTCCCACCAATTTTTTGGCGTTGACTGAGGACGTTGGCGTTCGTTTGGATGGAAGCCCATCTCCAACAGACGCTCTAAAATTTGGCGCTGTAAAACTCGTTTACAGCGCGCTCGTTTCGGATACAGCGCGCGATGCATGCGCGAGCTTCGTCGGAGGCTCTATTTTACAGCGCAAACAAAGAGGCAAAAAACGGCCCTTCGGCAGAGGCTGTAAAATAGAGCTCCATAAACAAGTTTTTTCAACATACATACATTAAAACAAGATCAAACATGCCACAGTTAAATCTGAAAAAATCAACTAAAATTTACAACTCTACGGGGAGCTTATCCATCTAGCTAGCAATTGATCTAGTTAGCAAGAAATTACGATTCATTGCCTGCACGCGTGCATAGCAATTGATTCCCATGCGTGCGTGGCCACAGCAATCGATCGATTTGCGCGAGCGGCCACAACAATCGATTTTTGCTCGCGCGGCTGGTGGAGCTTGCATCGCGGAGGCTGCCGGAGCTCGTAGCGGCGGGCAAGGTCGGGCTCGGCCGCGGACCTACGGAGCTCGCAGCGTGGCGCCCGCGGAGCTCGCAGCGCCGGGCAAAGTCGGGCTCGCCGCGGACCTGCGGAGCTCGCAGCGGGGCGACCGGCGGAGCTTGCAGCGTGGCGGCCGGCGGAGCTCCCAGCGCCGGGCAAGGTTGGGCGCGGCCGACGGACCTGCGGAGCTCGCAGCACGGAGGCCGGCTGAGCTCGCAGCGCCGGCGGAGCTCGCGGCGTGGCGGCCGACGGAGCTCGCAGGGCGGGGCCAGCTGACCTTTCAGAGCGGTTTTTATTCGCGCGGTGAGAAGAATCGCACTGCCAGTTTACAGCGCGCGCTAGCCGGCGCACCAGATATAGCGCTTTGGATAGCGCAAACTACCACGCGCACTAAAATATTTACAGCGCGACCTACTTTGCAGCGTCTGCTGGAGGACAAAAAAACACGCTGGGCGCTGTATATTGACGGTTATTTTAGCGCAGCGCTAGTTTACAGCCTCTGTTGGAGATGCTCTTAGATATGCGCCAATTATTTGGTCATCCCGTTCATTATTTCCGCCAATGCCTTGGCTAGCTGGTGGCGGCAGAAACCTGCGCCAAAATTTTGGCTTGCCCCGATTTGGCAGGGCTGGCAGGGGCACAATCCAAACAGCCCCTCTGTCTCTTCTAGCCCATTTATGTAAACCGACGGGCCGTCGATGCGTTCAGCCCATCTCTCCTGGCCCACGATATCACATCGTTCTCTTTGCCCATCCACCTACACAGGCTACACTAGGTTCGACCCAAATCGCCCGCGCCGCCTCCCTCGCACTAGCCGCCTCCGCCACTCCTGCCGGCAAACCTCGGCCTCCACCGTCCTCCGCCGGTAACCCCCGTCTCCGGCTGGTTCCCACCGTCCTCGCCCAACTCCCGCCGTTCCCGCCCTCCCAGATCGACCGCGGCGAATCGGCCGGCTCACCTTCCCTGCCGACCCCGTCTCCGCCGGCAAACCTCCTCCTCGGTCGACCTGCTACCCAGCCGACCTCGTCCCCAGGCAGAGGTGAGCCTCCTCCCGTCCCTCTCTTGTTCAGTTCCTGTTGGTTGCTTTCTGCTATACATGCTGCTCTGCCAGGGCCGGCCCTATGTTTTTCGGGGCCCTTGGGCGAAGTCAACAAATGGGCCCCTTAAAACTAAGGCTTAGTTTGGTAGCAAAGTATTTTTGAAGTATTCTAAAAATACTGCAGTTTTTAGAAATACTTTGGTTTTTAATACTTTGAGGTGTTTGGCTACAACACAAAATTGCAGTTTCAATACTTCAGTATTCGCAAAACTGTAGTATTTTCTCAGTATTAAAAAATCAAGTCCGAACCTCTTTTTTGATACTGAGATTTGGGAGAAAAGGGAACTTCTCCACCTCGCTGCTGCTAGCTGCTCTTATGCTATCGCTGAAACTTAAGCAACGTAGACTATGGAAATGCTAGCTTGCTTAACGACATTTGAATATCCTCTCCAACATAGTATAAAGAAAAAACAAATTGATGGACTATGCGGCAGTTGCCCAACGCTAAAGAACAATGAGGATAAATCTCACAACGCCAACCTACTAGAAAAAATGAAAATAATGCTTAGTAATTTTGAAGATTGGAAAGTGGACCAAATGAGGCACTTAAAGATGCTTGGAGGGAGAATCATGCCCATTGCTTCATAAATCGGCAGTAACCAAACAGGTACAAAGTATTCACAATACTTAAGAATACTGCGAAATGTCAAAACTGAAGTATCTACTGCCTAGACGATAAAATACTTCAGTATTCGAATACTTTAGTTTTTAAAATACTTTGCTACCAAACTAAGCCTAATATATGTACGCATATTTGCGATAGAAATAATAATAAAATGGTAAAAATATAAGATGTATTTTCTACTAGTTTAATTAGCTCAAATAAAAACCAACTTACAATGGCTCCATCAATGCTTCACAAAAAAGTTTCTTTGCCATATTGTCCGTCACTAACATTATCATCAAGATCTGCAATTATATTTAAATAATAAAGTTACTTACTTCCTTACATTTGCATAATATGATGCTAGTTAGTTACTTACCGTTATTCGAGGATTGTTCATTGAACTCAAGATCTCGGTCTATATTACCATCATCTTCTTGTCTCGGATCAGATATTGGCCTTTGATTATTATTGTTGACATCAACACTACTTCTAGCTGAAAAATACTTATTTAAAGCACCTCTGTGATTCAATAAATTGATTATCTCGCTTTCTCTTTTTCTTTTTCGCAGCACCTGACAATTGTTTTGGCATTATAACACCTATAATAGTGAAAAAATTATATCAAATTAGAACCCTGATCAAAATAATAAGTCATGAATTAGATGAGAATTAGACTAGAGATTTAGACTTACACAGGGGCATGCGGGGACGACACCGATCAGCGAGCTGTTGTCTGTTGATGAAGCAATCGGCAAAAGGCAGAGATGAGGAAGATCATCTATTTCTAATCCTTTATAGGAATCAATCGAGGCAGCTATGCAGGGAGTTGGATCGATCGGTCATGCGCTCATTAACAAAAGAAGTCGTTCCCTCATTAACGAAAGGTCAGTGCAGGGAGTTGGGACTGATCGGGTCACGCACTCTGGCACTCACGCGTACTGGTGGCAGGGAATTTGTGCCCTCGTGAAGACTCCCGATGGAGATGGGAGTTGGACCGATCAGAGATTAGTTGCAGGCCTTGATTCGCTGTCTCCCTTCCGTTTCGTACTGAATTTTTTTCCAGCCTATAGTAAAGAGAAGATCCGGTCCTGGGCCCCTCTCCGGCCTGGGCCCTAGGCGGCCGCCCATGGCTGCCACGGGTCAGGGCCGGCCCTGTGCTCTGCGATGCTGTAAGGTGTTGTGTTCGTGATTGATGCTGTGACGATTCTTGCTGCTACTAAGTAGTACTGATGTGGTGATGCTTGTTTGAAAAATAAATTGATTTTAGATATTTGTGCAGATTTAAGATAACTTGTATGGAAAAAGATTGATGATACATTGCTAAGCTTGTTGTTGGTACTGATGTTCTGCTTTGCAAATGAATTGCTCTGTTTAATTAACACTCTAGTGTTCTTTTTTTCCAGCGGCGGCGTAGTTGCAGCGTCGAAGATGATCATCCCCGTGCGCTGCTTCACCTGCGGCAAGGTAAAACCCATCATCCACCCTCCCTCAGCTAGCCTTTCTCCTCCTCCCCGCCGTTTCATCTAGGGTTCGCCGTGTCTCTGGTGTCGCCGATTCTGCTCCGCGTCGCTAGGTGTTTCGTCAATTTTCCATACTACGGCTCCTGCTCTAGTCCGCCACCCTCTATTGTCAGGACCCTCTATGAAATAGGATTGGTGTTTTGGGAGAAGTGGTGGTTTGTAGAAGATGAAGGCATGGTGGTGGTAATTGGTGAAGTGGTTGTGAGGATGATCTGTTGTGGTGACCATGGCTGAAGATGTGGTAGTTGGCTTGGTAACCGAATTTTGTTCTGCTTGTCAGCTTGACGAGGTGTGAAGGAAATGGTGGTGCTTTGTTGGGTGCTGGGGCTGGTGTGGAGATTTCTGTGATTGGGGAAAGGTGGTGGCTTTGGTGCAGAGCAGTCAAAATTGGGCAGCTTTGAGTCACCGGCGGTGAATGAACGGTTGACTGTGCTCTCAACTGCAGCGAAACGAGTAAAGATCGATGCCATGTTCGACATCATTGCTATCATTGTTTGTCATCCTTCGCTCTGTTCTGTCTGATTGTCAGTTAACTTACGGAGGAGTTGCTAGTGTCCTGACATCTATGGACGCGTGCTACAGATTAGGTCACACCATCTGTTAGGGCATCTGCCGCCTCTAGACTCTGGTTCTAGGTTTGTGTTGATTTCTGAGATTTTCCCCATCTATCCTCACAAAAAATTAACAAATTATTTCTCGTCCATGGTCCCCTAGTTTTTTGTCCCAAGATTTGACACCAGGTTTATTTGTAGTGTGGCACATCGATTGTTCCAGGGTGTTATTAACTGACAAATTGTCCCATTTGAAATTTTGTAAATGTAATAACGCTGTATTTTTTTTCTCTTGCTTTAATGCATCAAAAGAACTCCTGGTCCTTGCGAGAAAAAGAATTAGAAATCAACTGAACAGTTAATATTCCTTGCTTGCGCAGGTGATCGGTAACAAGTGGGACCACTACCTCGATCTTCTCCAGGCCGATTACACGGAAGGGTAAAAATTTGTGCACCTTTTGCATCCTGCTTCCTGTTCTGTAGTTTGATTGTGCATATTGTAGTAAGTCTCTGTCTTTGATCGTGTTGCGGGAGTTGAGGCAGCCTGCATTTGGTTGTTTTTTTCGTTGGAAGGAAACATATTCACATAGATCATGTGCGTTGTTGCTCCTTATCTCCATGTGAGGAAGTTTGGAACACCAGATCTGTTGTACAAATGTACATGTCAAGTTGTCAACAACTGTGATACATTATGCCCAGACAAATGAGTTGAATAAGCTACTCCTTCCGATCCATATTAGTTGTCACTAATATAGATGTATCTAGACATATTTGAGTTCTAGGTACATCCATACTAGTGGCAAGTAATATGAATCGGAGGGAGTATTATAGAATTTAGCTTGTGGACAGTAGGGACGTGAGAGCGATGCTCTATATATTGTGAGTAAGGTACACCAATGAACACTGAAGCGGACCTGATCCATGATGAATAGTGGAGAGATGAGCTATGTTGATGTAATATTAGTGTCAGTTTCCTCGCTTTAAGAATCTTTGCAAGTCTTCTACTGGTGGCATTTCAGTGAGATATGACTGTAACTGGGATATGCAGAGTAGTTAAGAGTTATGCGACTGTTTAAACAAAACAGGTGAATATGGACAAGGTTGCTTTCGTTGAATCCTTTTACGGTGCAGTACTTAAATTTGAATTACATTTTCTTGGTGTCTGAAGTAATGAGGTACATAGCATATGCTAGTCTTGGCAAAAAATCAAGTGTCATCAGGTTAGTTACTTTCCATTCTCTCTGGTGTTTTACACTGATGATATGATGGAGTGAATAATATTGCGTTTCTTGTAAATGGACACTGTAAAGATAAGACAAACGTAAATTATGCAACCTATAGTTCCGTTTCTACTGTTCAGTGCGATCAAGACACTTGACTTCTGAAATACTGGAATCGATGCAATGTGACACTACACCTGGACATATGTATCAATGTTTTTACCAATACCTAAAACTTATAAAATGGCAAGAGGTATGCATTCCAGTTAGCACTATTTTATTAGCCATTTTCAGAATCATAGAAGAACCTCTTTATCGTACCTAGACCTACATCTCTAGAGAGTACAATTGTGAGAATAATGTCCTTTATGGTTTATTTGATAAGTGTTGCATTGCATATCCTGTTTAAATCGTGTGTCAAAATCTAATTTTATTCATCTTCTTTCTTATGGTTGTTTATGTTGTTAGGGATGCTCTGGATGCATTAGGCTTGGTTCGCTACTGCTGCCGGCGTATGCTCATGACCCATGTTGACCTTATCGAGAAGTTGCTCAACTACAACAGTAAGTAGATGCTGTTATGGATCGTTCTGAGTTATGTTTGCTTTCTTTACCGTGTCAGTTGATTGTGGCACTTGCTCATTTTCAGCACTGGAGAAAACGGAGACAAGTTAATACCCATCCTGCTGTGAAACCCTCTTGTTCCTCTTCTCGACATAGGTGTGTGAGGTCCTAATGTGAATTTTGTTCGTTCCTGAATGTCTAAGGACTGTTAGTGTGACAATGCATTTCTACTTCATGTAATTTCCGATACTATTAACAAACGTATGTATGCACTATCTAGTATGAAACTTGTCAAAGTTGTAAGCTTTGGAATTATAAATCCGTCTTTTACGTTTCATCTTGTTTGTTGTGGGCACCCATGCACATCTCATCATTCAACCATTACGTTTGTCTAAGAGAAACTGTTTGTGTTGGTACTGATTGACTGTACTAGCTTCATGTTTCCTGTTTGCCATTGAAGTCTGCAGCTGAGCCAGTGAGCACTTGAACTCTGAGAACTCGATCTCATACCAATCCTTCACATAGTGGACATGCATGCGGAAGGCATAGTCGTATGCTCATAGCATCAAAAAGAAAGAAAAAATCCGTTTGTTGGCTCTGAATGCATCATGCGTTGAGTTGCAGGGTTTGAAACTTGGAATTATACATCTCAGTTCTCAGGTCTAAATCGAAAAAAAGTCCATATGCTCTTTTGTACTCCCTCCGTCCGTTAATAGATGTCCAGTGGTTCATTTAAATTTGGATGTATCTATGCCTAAAAAATGTCTAGATACATTTGAACTTAGACAAATTTTTGACATCTAAAAATGGACAGAGGTAGTACTACTTTTGTTTTATATAAGGTGTCCAGTTGAACAAGGGCATTCTATTGAGCTGCAGATTCTTCATCGACGTATACTTCCTAAGCCTCGGAGCTGCCAAGCTAATTAGGCGGGGACGTGCTTCTCAGAGAAAATTGGGCTAGTATTTCAAAGTAGCCCATAGCCCCATACTACTAGGAGGTGGTGACTTGGGTGATATGTGTATATGAACCTATTATTAAAAAGTAATTAAAAACGAAATTTAAAAATGCCACAAAAATCGAAATAAAATGCGTGCATGTATATCCATACATTCCATGGTCGTATACAAGATTTAGTGAGAAAGGAACATTTTATTTAGCTTGTATAAGAAAGAAAAGAAAGTGCTACATAACTTGTGTTGGAGCATCAATGTTTTTCTTTTTTTACACGGGACATATATTTTTTTTTTTGAAAAAAACATGTCTAGATGTATGTGTGAAATTTTATTTCAGAATTTTTAACATTTTAAAGTATGTTTTCACATAATGGGGTTATATTACACGTGAGTCGAGTTGGATTTCCCATACTATTGGGGTTCATGCTGTCCGTATGTCCAGATTGTTCCTCGGCCGAGTAAAATGAAAGCGCTTCCTCCATTTCATAAAGGTGACATTTGTTAAAATTTAGATGTATCTAGACACTAAATAGCATTTAGATATATTCAAATTTTAACAAATCTTAAACAACCTTTATGAGGCGGAGGGAGTAGAAAAGTTGGCTGCCACCATTGGGGCAGGTCGTGGTATCAAACTATCAATGGAGTGTGACACGTTACGCTTCCAGGGTAAGTGTAGGAACAGGGCAGAGAATGCACATGAGTTGAGAGAGAAGAAGAGAAAGCATTGCTTGGCAGAGCAATTGTGCGACACATTCAATGTTTGGCTTGTCAGCTGCACGCAACGCATATGCCACCACATTGAACTCAAGAACTTGCATAAAAATGGCCCGGCCGATGCTGGTAGCTAGGAGCCAAGGGGAGGCGTGCTATAGCCTACAGATAGTATGCATGTGCAACATTTACCATACCCACATGCCATCGCTGAGTCCGCCATGATGCTCTTGATCGGGAAAAACAGTAGGATCTGCTGCTAGCAATGTAGTTCTGCCAGACGTTGTATTGAAGGATCAGGACTTGAAGTCGAAGTGTTGAAATGAAACATCGCAATGCGTTCGAGCTTCAGAATGCAATGCCTACACGGCGTCTTCTCTCCAGCTTGGTTGTATGGTAAGATGGTCTTGACGATTGTGTCGTCTGCTTGTACCAGCGGTGGGTTTGAGTGGGTTTGTCCTTGTAGGGTGTCAAGTGTGGGCTTGGCTCCGTAGTGTCTTGTTCTATGGTTTTCGTCCGATTTTCTCCTAAAAACTGTGCACTGTGTGCTTAATTAATGGATGAGGCAAAGCTTTTGCCACCGTTTTAAAAAAATAATGCAATGCCTACCTCCTAATACATTCGCGAGAATCTTTAAACTATAATGATGATCTCTCATTTTCCATAGATATGTGATCATGACTCACGACTAAAGAGCGGACATAGCGTTCTCCTGGTGAAGGAATTTCACTCTACTAGGAGACCTACTCCCTCCTCGCCATATTGTAGTGCATATAAGTTTTTACAAAAATCAAACGATGTAAACTTTAATCAAGTTTATTACAATAGCAACTATATATCATATGAAAAAATGTAGCTAATTAGAGATGAATCTAATTTTGTATTTTAAATGTCTTCATTTTTTCTACTCCCTCTGATCCCAAAAGAGTGTCTGATATGCAATTTTGCAGAGACACCCTTGCTCTTTCTATCTTATCAACCCGCACTCCCATCTGCTGCAAATCGTGCTGGAGACTGACCGCCACGGACGGGGCGCATGCGGCATGCAGTTCGTTTCTGTAGTGTGTGTGGACCATGTACGCACATGCAGCCAATCAATTTGATCAATCTAAAAGGGGCTAATTAGAAAACGTAAATTAGACTGTGGCTTTGGACACTTTTTTAGGATCGGAGGGAGTACATACTTGGTCGAACTTTAGAGCATTCGACTTAGATTGTGGCAAAGGAGGAAGTATAGAGATCCATGCACTTTAAAAGATCACTTATATCCTTACATGTGGGGCGGGCTAACAACACATGTGGCCATATGTCATGGACTAACTACATATTCCTTTTCTTTCCTTATTCAAGGAATAAATATGGAAAACTGTGCGGAATTTAAAAATGATATTGCACTAAAAATTAGATCTTGGTGGAAACCTCCTCATTTTCGAATGCCGCTATACAATAAGAATATGGACAATGGTGAAGCAACCCCTCCACCTAATTGAATTCCTTCACAGGCTCCATCATTGACTTTATCTTTTGTTTCTTCTCTTCATCTTTGACTCATTGACCATTCCATGAGCACAAAGTACTTTTGATTAGTATTGTCTTGCTTTGCTTGACTTTTGCCGACGCAAGTTCTTAGTAAGCTCGGGTGGAACAACTAAGGTGAAAATTATTTATTCCCAAGGCAACTAGTACTTACCATGACTGTCAACAAGATTAAGGAAGAAACAACGTTTGGGGATGACACATGCGAACACTTGAGCTAGTTGTACCGGGAGATCACGCTTTTGTATGACTATATGGCTTTAAAAAATTGTATTAAAAAGTTATAAAAAATGTTCTTAATTAGTAAAAAAAATGTCATGTATTTTGCCTCGTTGAAAAAAAAAACTGCCACAAAGGAAGAATTCTCAAATTAAGGGTTAAGATGTTTGCGCTAGCCAATTTAACCAAAAGTCCAAACTGATAAAAAAGACTATGCAGTATATTTATATTCATTAGTTTCTTCGTGTATACAACTTAGAGAGTAAGCCTAGGGAAACTGGAGTTTATGATTCAATCAAACAACATGCATATTAACTGGATACGGAATAACCTCATAGGTAGCTTAGTATCTGTGTTGCTTAAATCCTAAACTTAAATAAAAGTTGGCCACCATTATAGATTCATACAAGTAATAATTCCAGGTAATGAATTTAAGTTTGAAGACAATCTTAATTAGTAAGGAACACAAAATGTTTTCCTCTCCATCGACTCTCCCCATGAAACATGGCATCATGGTCACACTTTGGCACGTGCCAGCATACTGCTTCATTTCCGATCTGTAGGATCAATGTCCATTTGGTCCGCAGCCAAGTCCAACAGGTAGGTAGGTGCATATATACAAGGCAAATATGCTGGGGTTCATCACGTTGCCTGCAAGTACTGCATCTTCAGTGAAGCGTTTGCGTCTGCAGCATCTCTGAAAGAGATGAGCACGCTCAAGTGTTTCCCGCACGGTCTGGCCATGCCAGCACCGGCGCATCCAAGCAGCTGGTACGTCCGCACGGCTGTATTCATCGCGCACACATGTAGACGAGGTCGTCATGACTCATGAGCAAGGTGATGTATATGCAGGTATGGGAGCCGGGTTGCGAGAAGATCAGGTGGGAGATGGGCCAGCAAAGCCACCGTGACGACTAGTTCCATGGCGGGGATGGCGCCGGCCCCTGAGCAGGTGGAGACGATGCGGTGTCTGGGCTTGGGAGGATGGGTGGAGGAGCAGCTTCTGCCGCTCCTCGCCCCGGTGGAGGACGCGTGGCAGCCCAGCGACCTGCTCCCCTGCTTCTCCCTCTCTGCAGCAGCAGAAGACTCTACCGACCAGCAGCAGCCGGCGATGACGATGACGACGGAGGAGCTGCAGGCCCGAGCCGCCGACGTGCCGGACGACGTGCTGGTGTGCCTGGTGGGCAACATGGTGACAGAGGAGGCGCTGCCGACGTACATGTGCATGGGCAACCGCGTGGCGGGGTTCTGCGACGAGACAGGCTGCAGCGACCTCCCCTGGGCGCGCTGGCTCCGCGGCTGGACGGCTGAGGAGAACCGCCACGGCGACCTCCTCAACCGCTACCTCTATCTCTCCGGCCGCGTCGACATGCGCCAGGTGGAGCGGACCGTCCACTACCTCCTCCGCAACGGCATGCAGATGCTCAGGCCGTCCAGCCCCTACCACAACGCCGTCTACGGCGCCTTCCAGGAGCGCGCCACCTTCATCTCCCACTCCCGCACCGCCAGGCATGCCGCGCGCCACGGCGACCGCTGCCTCGCCAAGATCTGCGGTGTCGTCGCCGCCGACGAGAAGCGCCACGAGACGGCATACACCAAGATGTCCGCCAAGCTCTTCGAGCTCGACCCGGACGGGATGGTGCGCGCGCTGGCCGCCGTCCTGCGCGACAAGATCACCATGCCCGGCCAGCTCATGACCGACGGACGCGACGCCGACCTCTTTGCACACTTCTCCGCCGTGGCGCAGCGCGCCGAGGTGTACACGGCGAGGGACTACGGCGACATGGTGGAGCACTTCGTGCGGAGGTGGAAGGTGGCCGACCTCGCCGGGGGACAGCTGTCCGGCGAGGGACGCCGCGCGCAGGACTACGTGTGCGGGATGCCGCGGAAGATCCGCCGGATGGAGGAGCTGGCCCACGACCGTGCGATCAAAGCCGCCAAAGAGCCCGAGTTCGCAAGGTTCAGCTGGGTCTTCGACAGGTCCGTTTGCATAAGAGCCTGATCCATGCATCCATCTACTCCGCACGGTCTTGCGGACTACTTAATTCCGATCCATGAAAAACAAGCAGCAACATCAGCGGCAGGATGAGGAATATAATCGTCGTCGTAATAAGTAACCTAAGCTTTCGATTCGAGTTGAGCAAGTGAAGTCGAGTCGAGGAAGCTATTTAGCTTCCACCTATGCAAATTGTATGCGTTTGTTGGTTTGTTCAATATAGCCTTCGACTATTTTTCCGAAAGAGGGAGTAATCATCTAGTCGAGCTAAGTTTGTGCAGTAAATGGACTCTATAGATTTCGTGTGCACTGCATGGTAATGTGTGCCGTTCAGTGTATGTAATGTGCACATGTGGTGGATTTGGGGGGCGGTAGAGCCTTCTTGCACTATGATATTTTGTTCGGTGGCGCAGGACAGCCCCGGGCCCTCTCGCCCGCCAACGCCGCCCTGATAGCCAACACCGCCCTCTCGCCGTCACCGCAAACACGGTAAGCTCCCAACAACCTCCCGTGACTCGACTCGATGGTGGGCATCGTTTCGTGCAATCGTAGAGGATGGATCTCTCATCCGAAGAAGAGGATCAATTTGGTGGGAGAATCCGTCGATCCTCCTGCTTGATGCTTCGTCATCAGAGGTTGGATCCTCTTCTTTCCGCGACAAGATCAGATCGGGCGCGAGGATCTCTGTGGCGGGAATCCGCGTTTTGGTTGGGCCGCCGGCTGTTGGATCCATTGCTCGTGATCATGGCGTCGCTGCGTCGCGTCCCACACCGCCCTACGCACACGTGTGTGATGTGATTCGAACTGGACCGAGAGGTGGTTCAATGGCGGCTGCTGGGCTCTAGCCCACTACTGTTCATCATGGGCTGCTCGGGACAAATGGAGACACAGATAAATTCCCTACATCGCGGATCCGATGCAACCCTAACTACTCTAGGGTCGTGTTCGTGCCTCATCCCACTCCGCCGAAATCCTCTTCCCCCACTCCACCCACTCCTCCTCAGATCTGGCAGGGGGTCCGCTCCGATGACACCAGATCCTTCAATCAGGTTCTGACCTCTCCTTCGGTGATGGATCGCCGCTTCGGTGGCTCCCGCCGGTCTCCCCCAAGAAGATCTCCTCCCAGGAACAATTTCGGGAATAGACCTAGGGTTGGATCTGATGCCGATAGGCGTGAAGAGTAGCGCAAATGGGAGGAAGAAAGGCGTCGCGATGAAGTCTGACAGCGAGAAGAGGAGATAAGGAGAGAAGAAGATAGGAGAAGGGCAGATCAAGGAAGATTGCACGATGAGGAGCGTCGCCGCGTCGAGGAGAGCCGCAGACTGGATGATGAATGCCACAGAGAATCCCTGCGCAACTTGGAGAGATTTGCAAGAGAGAGAGCTTTGGCGGAAAGGAATCCGCCCGTGCTCGTGACCGGTGAGCGCACCGACCGAAGATGCAACCATATCCGACTCCTGCTCCAGCGAATTCGACTCGATCCATGGAGGTGAGTTTACCGATGACAGCTATTCCCTCTATCCCTGCACATAACACCCTGATTAGCTCAGTGCCTACCGACAATATTCCTTCAACAAGAGTAGCTGGGACAACTGCAATTTCTTCATCTTCTGTTCTGGAGCCTGCGTGGTCCTTTGTACCTCCGACGGTTGCGGTTTCTACACATGCTCCTCAAAAATTTGTTCTAGGTGTGAAAGATGTGGTGGCTCGCACAATTTAGATATCTGTCAGAAAAGGGATTCGTGGGAATTTGTTCCCCTTCTTTGGTAGTGATGATTTTAGATCTATGTTTTACTCAATCCCTGTCCCAGTTATAGAAACTCAACCCCTTGATCAACCCAATTATGCTCACATTACAGTGGAAAAAGGAACGGTGAACTGTAGGAACATTGAGCATGAATTTAATGTTTGGGATGATTCAATGAAAATCAACTGGAGGTTCTTTGCAAAAGAGGTGTCTCCAACTGAGTTTAGAACTAGATTTCCCAATGCCAAATCCATTGAAGAGCTTGCTCACTTTGGTAAGACGTTCATGAAAACTGTACCTCATGCTATCATTACTATTGAGAAGTGGTCTAGAGACATTGAACCGTTTGCAGTCATGGAGGAAGCTTGGTTCAGTATCAAGGGTATCCCCATGAAATACAGGAACAAATCCACTACCTTTTATGTAGCCAGTGTTGTTGGGAAGCCTCTTACTCTGGATAAATACTTCCTCAGAAACTTCAGCTATGTCAGGGTTAAGATTGGATCTCTTGACTTATCTCTTGTTCCTAATACAAGGATAGGTGAAATAAAAGGAGGATTCTACGAATTGCAATACACTACGGAACTATTTGAATCCAACACTACCCCTGGTACCCCCATTGTGGTGAATGACAAGAACAACATGGAAGAGGAAGGTTAAGGTACTCCAAAGCGTCAGAGAACTGGTAGGGATGAAAATAACATAGGCTCCCAATCAGCTCCTGCAAAAACTACTATCAGTTCACAGACTGCACAAGGCACCCAAAGGATGACTGCTCCACCTGGCAGCTCCAATTTGACCAAAGATTATGGGAAAAGGATTCCATTTCATCTCATATTACCTCTCTGTCTGATGGTGAGGCATCTACCTCCTTTGTTCCTCCTGTTGACACTATGAACAAAACAATATTGAATGTGGTCAGTGATGTTGCTCATGCTCTTGCACCTGAGAAACTGGATTTTGAACCTTCTCTCACTCAGGTTGACCCTACATTCCGCAAGTTTGTCTGTGATCTCACAAAATCTGGCAGTGATAAAGCAATACATCTGCAGAAATAATACAGTCACTTGATGGATCCCATCAAACCCTGGAGACAGTGAAATGTCAGAGGAAAAAAGTTGACTATGATAGTTCCTCTTCTGACACTGATACTCTTTGCCAATGGATGGGTGGAGGTGGGAATCCTAGGATGGTTATCATGGCCCTTGCTGCTCCTTGACTGGAACATGAACACACTGATGTGGTTATCCCCGTGGATGGATCCCAACCTGAAGCTAAAGGTACACATGAAGATGTTTGCTCTCAGGTGGAAGATACAGTGGAAAATGCAGATACTGTGAGAACTCAGGAAGCCAGAGCCAGTACTCGTTTGGCAACTCAGCCCACCCGCAACATGATTGTTAATAGAGAGCTCAAGCCCGAGCTGCTTCCAGGAATCTAGAAGGTACTAATCTCAATTCCCATAATTCTTTTTCTTTAATTGATAATGATGATATATTTGCTAGATCTCTTGAAATGGCTATAGATGCTAGTTCCTTTTCACTTAAAAAATTTGATTGCATGAAAGATCTGAAGATAGCCAGACACAACCTTGAAATAAAAGAAAAAAATCCTGCTGCTAATAAAGCTGATGACACTGTCAATGAGATTCTTCTGCTGGGATTTGATGAAGAAGCTTCTGATGATGATGATTTCACTCCTGTTGTTTCGAAAAGATCAAGGAAGAGAATGAAAGCTGCTTCCAGAACCAAAAGTGTGACAGGAAAAAGATCTAGAGCTGATGTTGGAGGAGCATAGGTAAAATCAAGTGCTGCCTCAGTGAAAGTTCACAATAACCACCCTTCGAGTGGGATTGTGTCTGGATCCAGAGTGAGAAAACAAAACTCCAGATATCAATGATAGGTGCTCGCTTGAACTGTAGGGGTGTTGGTAAGAAGGGTATGAGTGTCTTCCTTCAAGGTTTGATCAAGAACCAGTGTGCTGGATTTTGTGGCTTTACAAGAGACAATTAAGAAGGATTACTTTCCTGGTTTCTTCAGGAAAATTGATCCTTTCAATCAGTTTTGTTGGAAGTGGTCGCCTTCTATCGGTAGGGCAGGGGGAATCCTTGGTGGCTTCAAGATTTCCAGATTTGATATCTGTGACACTTTTGTCAGCAGATTCTACATTAAGGTGGTTGTGTTTGACATTAAAATTCAGAAGAAATGGTACTTTTTTTATTGTTTATGGTGCTGCTCAGGAAGACGACAAGGAACAATTCCTGTTGGATCTGGGGCATGTATGCAGTAATCAAGATTTACCTGTCATTGTGGGTGGTGATTTCAACCTACTCAGAGGGCCTGCAGATAATAACAAAACGATTAGACACAACATATGGAATGATATCTTCAATTCTATTATTAATACCTATGAGCTGAGAGAACTGGAGATGACTGGCGGCCAATTCACTTGGTCCAATAACCATGCTTCCCCCACTTTGGAAAAACTGGATAGATTCATGGTCAGTAAGAACTGGGAGCTGTCTTTTCCTCTCACCATAGTACATAATCTTTCTAGAGAAATTTCTGAACAATCCCATCATCCTGGATACAATGGAAGGTTCCATCCCCAACAATAGAGAGTTCAGATTTGATAAGAGGTGGATGAAAGAGGAAGATTTCCTGGCAAGAGTTCCCAAAATTTGGTCTCTTCCAGTTATTGTTAAAGCTAGTTTGGAGGTAATTCAAATCAAATTGAGAAGAGTAAAAAATGATTTGAAGGGATAGGGAGCCAACTTGAGATGAGGCAAGGATAAAAAAAAAGCTGAGCTTACTAGTGAATTGCTTGATTTGAAAAATCTTGAAGAATCCTCTAAACTCTCCCATGCACAATTACTGAGAAAAATCAAAATTCAGGAAGATCTCCTACATTTATATGAAAAAGAGGAGGATTACTGGCATCAATGATCCAGAGATACCTAGTTGTTGCAAGGATATAATAACACTGATTATTTTCATAGATTGCTAATGGACACAAAAGGAAGAAAATTATTTTCTCCCTACAAGATGGACCAAGAACAATCCAAGGGACCCCTAATCTCCTGAGACATGCCACTTCTTTCTACAAGAATTTGTTTGGGCCCTAGGTAACTGATACAATTATTTTAAGGGATGATATGTGGTCCAATGGAGATCAACTGAGTGAAGAGGACAAGACTGAGCTAGATAAGCCCTTCACTGAAGAAGAAATAAAGAAGGTTGTTTTCCAGATGGAGAAAAATAAGGCTGCAGGTTCTGATGGTTTTCCAATTGAATTTTTCCAGAATTGCTGGGAGCTCATAAAGAATGATATGATGAGATTCTTTACTGATTTCCATCAACATAAAGTTTCCCTAAACAGAATCAATTATGGGATTATTACTTTAATTCCAAAACGTGATGATGCATCAGCAATACAGAAGTTTAGGCCTATTTGCCTTCTTCAAGTCTTGTTTAAAATTGCTACAAAACCTTGACTATCAGGGTTGACCCAGTTATGAATAAACTCAATGATTGTTGTCAAAACGCCTTCATTAAAGGGAGGTACATCTCTGAAGGAGTGATGCTGCTACAAGAGATCCTTAGAGAAACAAAATTCATAAAACAACAAGGGGTTGTGTTAAAATAGACTTTGAGAAAGCTTATGATAAAGTGAACTGGGAATTCCTTTTTGACTGATGTAGACACATGGGTTTTAGTGACAGTTGACTGACTTCGATCAAAAATGCAGTTGCTGGTGGAACCCTGAGTGTAAAACTCAGTGATCAAACTTGTCCTTACTTTAGCAGTTTCAAAGGAGTGAGACAGGTGTTGCGGTCAGAAACCCACCAGCGGGCAGCGACGGGCAACACCGTAGAGCCGGGAATCTCCCAGGACTGCGGCTGGCCCTGGTCCCTCCGAGCGACAGCCCGCAAAGCCTTCTGGTCACACGTCCGATCTGTCGCAGGGCGTGCCACCTGACCTATACCGGTCGAAGGTGTTGGATGATGCCTCGCTTAGTTTCTGCATGGCATACACGTAAACGTTAAATACGAGCCTCGATCGGCTCTCGGGTTGTCAGAATCGGCTCAAGAGCCGATCCACCCATGATACGTACGAGGTGTACGATCGGATGGTGGTCCTGCTTGATCAAGATAAAGCTAAGCGACCTACTACGATTTGGGGTTTTCACCGCACAATCGGAACATCCTACTCGTGATTGGGCCTCGCGCTCGCGCACGGTGATCGTAAGCCGATCCTAGACAGGGCCTAAAAACCAACACGAGGTTGATCCTCGGAACGTCTTGTCTAGGGCTAGCAAACGCCACCCTACACGCCGCTGGATCCTCCAACCCTTTGTAAGGCCTAACAATGCAGATATTAAACTAATCCTTGAAGAACAAGGAGCAATCATAACGGATCGGATCTACTAAATAATGATCAAGCGGGGTGCCGCCCTTACACCCGTGATAGGCGTAAGGGCGGCTAGATGCCTAAGGGTTGCACGACGATAGCATATGATACAAAGAACAATGCTAACCCTAAAAGCACCTATGATAACTACGTTGCTCGCCATCAAAAAGGCTTCACGAGCAACGCATGGGAGACGAATAAACGCGTGCTGCCTAGATCGCAAGATGCGATCTAGGCAGCATGGTGCTTACCCGGAAGAAACCCTCGAGACGGGGAAGTTGGCGATGCGCCGAGATTGGTTTGTGTTGAACGTTGGTTGTTTATTTCATAAACCCTAGATACATATTTATAGTCCGGGGACTTTCTAATTCAGGCGTGCACCTAACCGTGCACGGGTTAAACTCTAACTTCTAAACGACACGTATCCTACTATGTTACAGATACATGGGCAAACTAGCCCAAACTTGGTATGGAAGGCCGATTCATGTATTTCTTCTATATATATTCTTCAAGCCCATCTCCAATCACGGCCCACCTCTGATCCGGTCAAATTCTGGTGATAACACATGCCCCCTGGTTTTGGAAATGACATTTCCAAAATCATTACGCTTTCTTTCGCCGGGTCATGTCGTGGCAGAGCAGAACTGCCGCAGCATCCTTCATTACGATGCCTTGCCTCTTCCACTTCTCCGCGTGGCCTGCAAAACTTTTCTTCTGTTGGGCACCACTTCCTCGGAAACTGCTGTGGCATTGAACCTCCACTGCATCCTTTATTTAACCGCGTCGAGCAGTTCGCCCTTTCACCCTCATGCTCCTTACTAGCCATCGGCAAAGAACCCCCATTCCTCCGTAGCCATGTCTTCTTCCTCCTCCTCCTCCTCAAACCTCTCCGATGTATCATCTCCCTTCCGTGAGCCAACGCCAGAGTGGGGCTCGTTGGCGGCGCACGACATCCTCGCCCCAACGACGTGGGACAAGGAGGAGCACGATTCCTCCATCTGGTCCGAGGATGACAAATCCTTGACCGACGGAGAGGACGACCTCCGATTCCTCGTCGACGGGGAGGAGGAGGCGGAGAGTGAGGACGACTGCTTCTCCTGGGACGACTACACCTCCTCCGAGGAAGAGGTGGAGGATGACGACGACGACTCCCTCGAAGGTTACCCACCAGCGAAGCGCCTCCGCGCCTGGTGGGACGACGATAGCGATGACGACGATGAGGAAGACGAGGCTCCCGTAGAAGGCTATGGGAGCAGCGATGAGGAGCCTATCAGCAGCTGCGCCGGCGGCAGTGACGACGGCGACGAGGGCAGCAACGGCCCTTAGATTAGGGACTAGTAGTAGTAGTCGGCTTTTGTCCTTTCTTCCCCGAGCAATCGTCTCCTTCTTTGTAAGAAATCCCACTATTAATGAAGGGAGTATTCCCCAATTAGTCTTACTTTCTTGTCGACCTTGCCGATTGTCGAAACGAAGTCGCTGTACAAAGAGCCGATGATAGGGCATCGGCTTGCACTATAACCGCGATTCGAGGCCAAGCCGTTAGGCATCTAGCCAACAGGTCTAGTTTCCGTCCAAACCACCTCAAACGTGCAGATCGGACTTATTATGATTGAGCTCGCCCCTCTAGAGTCGATGACAATGCATCGGCTTTTATTATTCTGAAGTAGATGCCCATGCATCGGCTGTACGCATACTGTTGTCCCTTCATGCTTGTATACTGAAGTCGATGTCCGTACATCGGCTGTAGTTTTTTTTACTGGCCGATTTTGAAATCGGCCTCCATATCTCACTGCCCATCCTCCCACATGCTTGGGAAATACTTCTTGAGATGTTGGCCATTGACGGCCACTGGGAACTTCACACCATCCAACTGTTCAAGCATGTAGGCATTGCCCTTCAGAACCTGGATGACTTTGTAAGGACCGTGCCAATTAGGAGACCACTTGCCGTATGCTTTATCCCTGGTTCCTAGTGGCAACACGGTGATGCGTGTAGTTGACACGTCCGTTGGGAACCCCAAGAGGAAGGTGTGATGCGCACAGCGGCAAGTTTCCCTCAGTAAGAAACCAAGGTTTAATCGAACCAGTAGGAGTCAAGAAGCACGTTGAAGGTTGATGGCGGCGGGATGTAGTGCGGCGCAACACCGAGATTCCGGCGCCAACGTGGAACCTGCACAACACAACCAAAGTACTTTGCCCCAACGAAACAGTGAGGTTGTCAATCTCACCGGCTTGCTGTAACAAAGGGTTAACCGTATTGTGTGGAAGATGATTGTTTGCGAGAAAACAGTAAAACAAGTATTGCAGCAGATTTGTATTTCAGTATTAAAGAATGGACCGGGTCCACAGTTCACTAGAGGTGTCTCTCCCATAAGATAAAAGCAAGTTGGGTGAACAAATTACGGTCGGGCAATTGACAAATAGAGAGGCATAACAATGCACATACATGGCATGATAAGTATAGTGAGATTTAATTGGGCATTACGACAAAGTACATAGACCGCCATCCAACTGCATCTATGCCTAAAAAGTCCACCTTCAGGTTATCGTCCGAACCCCTTCCGGTATTAAAGCAACAGACAATTGCATTAAGTATGGTGCGTAATGTAATCAACAACTACATCCTACACAGCGCCAATGTTTTATCCCTAGTGGCAACGCACAACACAACCTTAGAACTTTCTGTCACTGTCCCAGGTGTCAATGCAGGCATGAACCCACTATCGAGCATAAATACTCCTCTTGGAGTTAAAAGCAAAAACTTGGCCAGAGCCTCTACTAGTAACAGAGAGCATGCAAGATCATAAACAACACATATGTAATAACTTGATAATTAACATAACATGGTATTCTCTATCCATCGGATCCCGACAAACACAACATAGAGTATTACAGATAGATGATCTTGATCATGTTAGGCAGCTCACAAGATCCAACAATGAAGCACAATGAGGAGAAGACAACCATCTAGCTACTGCTATGGACCCCTAGTCCAGGGGTGAACTACTCACTCATCACTCCGGAGGCGACCATGGCGGTGTAGAGTCCTCCGGGAGATGAATCCCCTCTCGGCAGGGTGCGAGGAGATCTCCGAATCCCCGAGATGGGATCGGCGGCGGCTCTGAAGGTTTTCCGTATCGTGGTTTTTTCGCATCGGGGGTTCGCGACGGAGGCTTTAAGTAGGCGGAAGGCGAGTCGGGGCTGACGAGGGCCCACACCACGGCGGCGCGGCCCCCTTGGCCGCGCCGCCATGTGGTTTGGCCACCTCGTGGCCCCACTTCGTATGCTCTTCGGTCTTGGAAGGTTCGTGGCGAAATAGGCCCCTGGTCTTCGTTTCGTCCAATTCCGAGAATATTTCGTTACTAGGATTTCTGAAACCAAAACAGCAAAACAGGAACTGGCACTTCGGCATCTTGTTAATAGGTTAGTTCCAAAATGCACGAATATGACATAAAGTGTGCATAAAACATGTATGTATCATCAATAATATGGCATAGAACATAAGAAATTATCGATACGTCGGAGACGTATCAAGCATCCCCAAGCTTAGTTCTGCTCGTCCCGAGCAGGTAAAACGATAACAAAGATAATTTCTGAAGTGATATGCCATCATAACCTTGATCATACTATTTGTAAACATATGTAGTGGATGCAGCGATCAAAACAATGGTAATGACATGAGTAAACAAGTGAATCATAAAGCAAAGACTTTTCATGAATAGTACTTCAAGACAAGTATTAATAAGTCTCGCATAAGAGTTAACTCATAAAGCAATAAATCAAAGTAAAGGCATTGAAGCAACACAAAGGAAGATTAAGTTTCAGCGGTTGCTTTCAACTTGTAACATGTATATCTCATGGATAATTGTCAACATAGAGTAATATAACAAGTACAATATGCAAGTATGTAGGAATCAATGCACAGTTCACACAAGTGTTTGCTTCTTGAGGTGGAGAGAAATAGGTGAACTGACTCAACATAAAAGTAAAAGAATGGTCCTTCAAAGAGGAAAGCATCGATTGCTATATTTGTGCTAGAGCTTTTATTTTGAAAACATGAAACAATTTTGTCAACGGTAGTAATAAAGCATATGAGTTATGTAAATTATATCTTACAAGTTGCAAGACTCATGCATAGTATACTAATAGTGCCCGCACCTTGTCCTAATTAGCTTGGACTACCGGATCTTTGCAATGCACATGTTTTAACCAAGTGTCACAATGGGGTACCTCCATGCCCGTACAAAGGTCTAAGGAGAAAGCTCGCATTTTGGATTTCTCGCTTTTGATTATTCTCAACTTAGACATCCATACCGGACAACATGGATAACAGATAATGGACTCCTCTTTAATGCATAAGCATGTGGCAACAATTATTATTCTCATATGAGATTGAGGATATGTGTCCAAAACTGAAACTTCCACCATGGATCATGGCTTTAGTTAGCGGCCCAAAGTTCTTCTCTAACAATATGCATGCTCCAACCATGAAGGTGGTAGATCTCTCTTACTTGACAAGACGGACATGCATAGCAACTCACATGATATTCAACAAAGAATAGTTGATGGCGTCCCCAGAAGCATGGTTATCGCACAACAAGCAACTTAATAAGAGATAAAGTGCATAAGTACATATTCAATACCACAATAGTTTTTAAGCTATTTGTCCCATGAGCTATATATTGCAAAGGTGAATGATGGAATTTTAAAGGTAGCACTCAAGCAATTTACTTTGGAATGGCGGATAAATACCATGTAGTAGGTAGGTATGGTGGACACAAATGGCATAGTGGTTGGCTCAAGGATTTTGGATGCATGAGAAGTATTCCCTCTCGATACAAGGTTTAGGCTAGCAAGGTTATTTGAAACAAACACAAGGATGAACGGTACAGCAAAACTCACATAAAAGACATATTGTAAACATTATAAGACTCCACACCGTCTTCCTTGTTGTTCAAAACTCAATACTAGATATTATCTAGACTCTAGAGAAACCAAATATGCAAACCAAATTAGCAAGCTCTAAGTATTTCTTCATTAATGGGTGCAAAGTATATGATGCAAGAGCTTAAACATGAGCACAACAATTGCCATGTATCAAATTATCCAAGACATTTCAGAGTTACTACATGTAGTATTTTCCAATTCCAACCATATAACAATTTAACGAAGAAGAAACTTCGCCATGAATACTATGAGTAGAGCCTAAGGACATATTTGTCCATATGCTACAGCGGAGCGTGTCTCTCTCCCACAAAGTGAATGCTAGGATCCATTTTATTCAAACAAAACAAAAACAAAAACAAACCGACGCTCCAAGCAAAGTACAAGATGTGACGGAATAAAAATATAGTTTCAGGGGAGGAACCTGATAATGTTGTCGATGAAGAAGGGGATGCCTTGGGCATCCCCAAGCTTAGACGCTTGAGTCTTCTTAAAATATGCAGGGGTGAACCACCGGGCATCCCCAAGCTTAGAGCTTTCACTCTCCTTGATCATATTGCATCATACTCCTCTCTTGATCCTTGAAAACTTCCTCCACACCAAACTCGAAACAACTCATTAGAGGGTTAGTGCATAATAAAAATTAACATGTTCAGAGGTGACACAATCATTCTTAACACTTCTGGACATTGCATAAAGCTACTGGACATTAATGGATCAAAGAAATTCATCCAACATAGCAAAAGAGGCAATGCAAAATAAAAGACAGAATCTGTCAAAACAGAATAGTCCGTAAAGATGGATTTTATTAGGCCACCAGACTTGCTCAAATGAAAATTCTCAAATTGAATGAAAGTTGCGTACATATCTGAGGATCATGCACGTAAATTGGCTTAATTTTCTGAGCTTCCTACAGGGAGGTAGACCCAGATTCGTGACAGCAAAGAAATCTGGAACTGCGCAGTAATCCAAATCTAGTACTTACTTTACTATCAAAGACTTTACTTGGCACAACAAAACTCAAAACTAAGATAAGGAGGGTTGCTACAGTAGTAAACAACTTCCAAGACACAAATATAAAACAAAAATACTGGAGTAAAAACATGGGTTGTCTCCCATAAGCGCTTTTCTTTAACGCCTTTCAGCTAGGCGCAGAAAGTGTAACTCAAGTATTATCGAGAGACGAAGCATCGACATTACCTTGGGCTTTACCCTTACCTTTCTTGTCCTTACTTTTTGGTTTAGGGAATATATGACTACCCCCGGGTGTAGAGGTGAATTTTATGGTGCCTTCTCTCACGTCTATGACTGCTCCAAATAATTTCAGCAGGGATCTTCCGAGTGTGATTTGTCCTGTTCCTACGCATTCAATGACAAGGTAATCAATGGATATTGTTATCCCAAGAATGGTTGTATGCACACCCGCAGCTATCCCTTTAGGAATTATAACAGAGTTATCAATAAGAGTTATTCCTTCTCCCCCTTCAGTGAATTCCCAAAGTTTCAAAGATTTATGAATACCCTTAGGCATTAGGCAAAATTCCGTCATAATATCACAATTAGCACGAAGAGTTTGGTTACCTATGACAATTTTAATAGTAGGTTTCCACAATGAAGGTTCAGAGTTCACTAAAACTTGATCAAGGCGGTTACGAATGTATCCATAATTTTCATTTAAGCGAGATGCACTTGTCTCAAGAGTATTTAATCTATTATGAATGCTAATAAGGGCTGAATCAAAATTATTAGATGAATCATGTGATGCAACCAACTTCTTTATGGCATTAAAAGCTTGATCCCCATTACAATGAAGGAAATCTCCTCCCACTAGAGCATCCAAGGCATATCTATAGCGAATCATAAGACCAAAATAAAAATTACTAAGGAGCAAACTTAGAGTCATTTGAGGTTCAGCTTTTACGATAAGAAGTAAAAATCCTAGACCAAGCATCTTTAAAACTTTCCTCACCCCTTGTTTAAAAGTAAAAACTAATTCCTCAGGTGAAGAAGTAGCAGGTACAGAGCTAGACATGATAACAAAAGTAAACTAAATGCAAGTAAACTAATTTTTTTGTGTTTTTGATATAGAGTGCAAGACAGTAAATAAAGTAAAACTAGCAACTAATTTTTTTGTGTTTTGATATAAGTGCAGCAAACAAAGTAGTAAATAAAATAAAGCAAGACAAAAACAAAGTAAAGAGATTGGGAAGTGGAGACTCCCCTTGCAGCGTGTCTTGATCTCCCCAGCAACGGCGCCAGAAATTTGCTTGATGCGTGTAGTTGACACGTCCGTTGGGAACCCCAAGAGGAAGGTGTGATGCGCACAGCGGCAAGTTTCCCTCAAAGAAACCAAGGTTTAATCGAACCAGAGGGAGTCAAGAAGCACGTTGAAGGTTGATGACGGCGGGATGTAGTGCGGCGCAACACCGAGATTCCGCGCCAACGTGGAACCTGCACAACACAACCAAAGTACTTTGCCCCAACGAAACAAATGAGGTTGTCAATCTCACCGGCTTGCTGTAACAAAGGGTTAACCGTATTGTGTGGAAGATGATTGTTTGCAGAGAAAACAGAAAACAAGTATTGCAGCAGATTTGTATTTCAGTATTAAAGAATGGACCGGGGTCCACAGTTCACTAGAGGTGTCTCTCCCATAAGATAAAAGCATGTTGGGTGAACAAATTACAGTGGGCAATTGACAAATAGAGAGGGCATAACAATGCACATACATGACATGATAAGTATAGTGAGATTTAATTGGGCATTACGACAAAGTACATAGACCGCCATCCAACCGCATCTATGCCTAAAAAGTCCACCTTCAAGTTATCGTCCGAACCCCTTCCAGTATTAAGTTGCAAAGCAACAGACAATTGCATTAAGTATGGTGCGTAATGTAATCAACAACTACATCCTCGGACATAGCGCCAATGTTTTATCCCTAGTGGCAACAGCACAACACAACCTTAGAACTTTGTCACTGTCCCAGTGTCAATGCAGCATGAACCCACTATCGAGCATAAATACTCCCTCTTGGAGTTAAAAGCAAAAACTTGGCCAGAGCCTCTACTAGTAACGGAGAGCATGCAAGATCATAAACAACACATATGTAATAACTTGATAATTAACATAACATGGTATTCTCTATCCATCGGATCCCGACAAACACAACATAGAGTATTACAGATAGATGATCTTGATCATGTTAGGCAGCTCACAAGATCCAACAATGAAGCACAATGAGGAGAAGACAACCATCTAGCTACTGCTATGGACCCATAGTCCAGGGGTGAACTACTCACTCATCACTCCTAGGCGACCATGGCGGTGTAGAGTCCTCCGGAGATGAATCCCCTCTCCGGTAGGGTGCCGGAGGAGATCTCCGTAATCCCGAGATGGGATCGGCGGCGGCGTCTCGCAAGGTTTTCCGTATCGTGGTTTTTTCACATCAGGGGGTTTCGCGAGGCTTTAAGTAGGCGGAAGGGCGAGTCGGGCCGACGAGGCCCACACCACAGGGCGGCGCGGGCCCCCCCTCGCGCCGCCATGTGGTTTGGCCACCTCGTGGCCCCACTTCGTATGCTCTTCGGTCTGGAAGGTTCGTGGCTAAATAGGCCCTGGGTCTTCGTCCAATTCCGAGAATATTTCGTTACTAGGATTTCTGAAACCAAAAACAGCAGAAACAGGAACTGGCACTTTGGCATCTTGTTAATAGGTTAGTTCCAGAAAATGCACGAATATGACATAAAGTGTGCATAAAACATGTAGGTATCATCAATAATATGGCATAGAACATAAGAAATTATCGATACGTCGGAGACGTATCACAGCTTCCCATACTAGATCGCCAACTTGAAACTCCTTTGGCCTTACCTTTTTATTGTATGCCCGAGCTACTCTGGCTTTGTTCTCTTTAATCTTCTCTAACGACCAAAGTCTAAGTTCCGTTGCATCCTCAATAGTGTCACTCATCAGGGTTGCATATTCCTCAGGTGTCAGGTCATTCTGAAACGTGACACGTCTTGACCCAGCCGTAATCTCCCAAGATAATACGGCTTCCTGCCCATAGACAAGCTGGTACGGCGAAGTCTTTATAGCCCCATGGCATGACATGCGATAAGCCCACAAAGCCTCTGATAACGTCTCGTGCCACACCCTGGGGTTCTCCTCGATCTTCCTCTTAATCAGCTTGATCAGGCTTTGATTGGATGCTTCAGCTTGCCCGTTGGCTTGAGCGTAGTATGGAGACGATCGGATTAGCTTAATCCCCATGTCATCACAGAACTTTCTGAATTCTTTAGAAACAAAGACCGAACCTCCATCGGTCGTGATGGTTTGGGGAATCCCGAACCTATGAATGGCATGTTCTTTGACAAATTGGATAACATCTTCCGATTTTACTTTCTTCATGGGTACGGCCTCCACTCATTTGGTGAAATAATCTGTAATGGCCAGAATCCACTCGTGGTTTTTGCTTGACGGAGGATGTATCTTGCCGATCATATCCATGCCCCAACCTCGAAATGGCCAAGGTTTGATGATGGGGTTCATTGCTGATGCGGGTACCATCTGGATTTTCCCGAACATCTGACACGCTTGGCATCCCTTGTAGTAGTTGAAGCAGTCTTCCAGCATGGTAGGCCAATAAAACCCTGATCGCCTAATTAACCACTTCATCTTATGGGCCGATTGGTGAGTTCCATAGGCGCCTTCGTGCACCTCATGTAAGAGCCGATTAGACTCAGTTGGTCCCAGGCACTTAAGTAGTAACCCTTCCAACGTCCTGTAGAACATGTCATCTCCTATGAGGACATATTTCATAGCCTTGTATCTTATCCTTTTGGGTGCCCCCCGAGCCGAATCCTTCAAGTAATTGAAGATATCGGTTCTCCAATCGTCCTGTTCCAGGAACTGCACCTGAACTTCTGACCCGTCAGGTATGTCCTTGTATCCTGACGCCATCTGTGCGAGATCATTGGCGTCGGTATTCTGAGAACTTGGGACCCAATTGAAATTGATGCACCGAAAATGTGTCATCAGCTCACGACACTCCACCCAATATGGGAAAAGTGATTCACTCTCGCACTTGTATTCTTCCGTGAGTTGAGAGATCACCAACTTCGAGTCTCCAAAAAGCTCCACTGCCTCCCGGCTTCCAACAGCAACTCCATCCCCTTGCGCAATGCCTCATATTCAGCAACATTGTTGGTGCAAGGTGCAGCTAGCCTGATGGCGAAAGAATATGTTGCCCCCCGAGGCGACACGAGCAGAATGCCGATGCCACAACCATCGTCACAAGCCGATCCATCGAAGAACATAGCCCACGCACGTACAGATAGTGCCGCTATATTAGTGTTAATCCGCTCAGCTATAAGATCGGCCAACGCTTGTCCCTTGACTGCTTTCGCAGGCTGATACCGAAGGTCGAACTCCGTCAGCGCGAACATCCACTTACCAAGCCGGCCTTTCAAAACAGGGGCCGATAGCATGTGCTTGACAACGTCCGACTTGCAGATGACGATGATTTCTGCCGTCAAAAGGATGTGGTGGAGCTTGGTGCAGGTGAAGAACTGGCAAAGGCAGAGCTTCTCGACCTCAGGATACCTTGTCTCCGCGTCCAACATCCTTCTGCTGAGGTAAAGACGACCTTTTCAACACCCTCATAAAGTTGCACCACCACCGAAGCGATGGACGTGTCAGCTACCGATAAGTAGATATAGAACGGCCTGTCTTGTTGGGGTGGGACTAGCACAGGCGTTGTCGGATACCGCTTAATCTCGCAAACGCCCGCTATTCTCGCCCCCTGAAACTCGTCATCGATTTAATCTTCACCAGCCATGAACGGCTCGATTTGTCCCGACAGGTTAGAGATGAATCGGCGACGGTTGATCTTGCCGATGAGATGTTGGAGCTCTTTCTTCGTGGCGGGCGGCGCATGGTACGCACCGCCTCCGACTTTTCAGGCCGATCTCAATTCCTCGTTCATGAACCAAAAATCCTAGGAACTGACCCGTCACACCAAAGGCACACTTCTTTGGATTCATTCTCAGTCCGAACTTCCGAGTTCGGTCTAGGATGCGTCGCAAATCATCCAAGTGTCCCTCCATGGAGACAGACTTGACTACCACGTCATCGATGTAGATTTCCACCAACTTGCCGATCAGATCGTGATATATATAATTCATGGCTCTTTGGTATGTTGCACCCGCATTGTTCAACCCGAAGGTCATGACCACATATTCGAACAAGCCTACTGCCCCTGGCACTCTGAATGTGGTCTTGTGTAAATCTTCTGGAGCCATGAAGATCTGGTTATAGCCGGCGTTGCCATCCATGAAGCTTAACACCTTGTGGCCAGCAGCTGCGTTTATCAATGTTTCTGCCACAGGCATCGGATACTCATCTTTTGGAGTGGCTCTGTTAAGATCTCGGAAATCAATGGCCACACGCCACCGGCCGTCTTTCTTTTCTACAGGAACGATACTGGAGATCCATTCAGCATACCTGCATGGCCTGATGAACCCAGCGGCCAACATCTTCTCGATCTCTTTCTTGACCTCTTCCAGGATTTCGGCCTTCATCTGACGTGCTCGTTGTTGGAACGGCCGAAACCCTTTCTTAAGGGGAAGCCGATGTTCAATGATGCTCCTGTCCAACCCAGGCATCTCTGTGTAATCCCATGCAAAGCAATCTGGGTATTCTTTTAGCAGAGCTATCATCTGACCCCTAAGATGTGGATCTAACTTCTTGCTGATAAAGGTTGGTCGCGGCTTATCCCCAGGACCGATGTCGACTTCCTCTAGTTCGTCAGCCGATGTAAACCCATATCCTAGCTTTCCGTCCCCTGTGACACCAACACAGGGAGAGCGTCTGGTACGGGTAATGCGGGCCGAACGCTGGAATCGGCCTTCATCTTGATTGTAACCAGGATTTTTTGGAGGTGTCGGGGCCGATCGCGTGGAACAGCTTCCTCCTGGACTTTGCTGTGAGAGCAGCTGCCCTCGTCTCTGTCCTTACCAGGGTGGTGCCCGAGCCCTATCATGTTGATTTCGAACGAGAATCTTGGCTGGCACCCTCCAGGGTGAGTGCGCTCCACCATGTTAACGACGGATGCCGGTGAAATCGGCACTTCTGGTGCTGCCAACGCGAACGGCAGCGGCGGACAGGACTGGAGTGGCATCTCTCCTTGGTAAGTCCCCAGAGCTGGTCCTGACGGAGAATGATGGCTCATGATTTCTGGATCACGCGCAGAGCGACACGCTCCAAAGTGTTCACCGGCTCTCGGAGTGGCGGTGCAGTGAATGAGCCACCATGAAGTTGATCTCCTGACGCAGCGACCTGGTGCGTTCTTCTGACGGGGAGGACAGGTCCACTCCATCGAGCGCGCCTTCAGGTGAGAACCCCTTCCACCTAATGCCATGGGAGCGGGTTCTGTGGAAAGAGCCGATGAGGTCGGCTTCGAGGACTGCCTTGATCTCGTCATGCTTCTTCTTGAGCTCGTCAGTCGATCCTCGTACTTGACCGAGTGCCTTCCGCCATCTCGATGTAGATGGCGATGCGGTGGATGTCGAAGATCGTCCCACCGGGCGTGCCGAATGTGTTGCGGTCGAAACCCACCGGCGGGCAGCGACGGGCAACACCGTAGAGCCGGAATCTCCCAGACTGCGGCTGCCCCCGGTCCTCCGAGCGACGGCCCGCAGCCTTCCCCGGTCACACGTCCGATGCTGTCGCAGGCGTGCCACCTGACCTATACCTGGTCGAAGGTGTTGGATGATGCCTCGCTTAGTTTCCCCATGGCATACACGTAAACGTTAAATACGAGCCCGATCGGCTCTCAGGTTGTCTGTGAATCGGCTCAAAGAGCCGATCCACCCATGATACGTACGAGGTGTACGATCGGATGGTGGTCCTGCTTGATCAAGATAAAGCTGAAGCGACCTACTACGATTTGGGGTTTTCACCGCACAATCGGATCGGATCTACTAAATAATGATCAAGCGGGGTGCCGCCCTTACACCCGTGACAGGCGTAAGGGCGGCTAGATGCCTAAGGGTTGCACGACGATAGCATATGATACGAAGAACAATGCTAACCCTAAAAGCACCTATGATAACTACGTTGCTCGCCATCAAAAAGGCTTCAGTACGAGCAACGCATGGGAGACGAATAAACGTGTGCTGCCTAGATCGCAAGATGCGATCTAGGCAGCATGGTGCTTACCCGGAAGAAACCCTCGAGACGGGGAAGTTGGCGATGCGCCGAGATTGGTTTGTGTTGAACGTTGGTTGTTTATTTCATAAACCCTAGATACATATTTATAGTCCGGGGGACTTTCTAATTCAGGCGTGCACCTAACCGTGCACGGGTTAAACTCTAACTTCTAAACGACACGTATCCTACTATGTTACAGATACATGGGCAAACTAGCCCAAACTTGGTATGGAAGGCCGATTCATGTATTTCTTCTATATATATTCTTCAAGCCCATCTCCAATCGCGGCCCACCTCTGATCCGGTCAAATTCTGGTGATAACAACAGGGTGATCCTTTTGTTCCTGCCTTAATTAATATTTTTGTCAATTGTCTTGCAAAAATGATCCATAGAGCTCAACAGAATGGCTTGATCAAAGGGCTTGCTGAACATTTGGTGGATGGGGAGTTGCAATTTTGCAATATGCTGATGATTCAATTCTTTTCATACAAGATGACTTGGACAACACAAAATCCTGTTGTATCTATTTGAGTCAATGTCTGGACTGAAGATCAGCTTCGAAAAAAGTGAGGCACTCATGATTCAACCTGATGATGCAAAGTTGCATCAGTATGCCGACCTATTCAATTGCCAGACATGATCTTGGTCCATAAAGTATTTTGGCACTCCTGTTTGTGCTAGGAGGACATCTGTAGCTTAGATGACCTTTATGGAGGACATAAAGAAGAAAGGCATGGAGATATGGATGGGCAGTACTATGTCATTTGGTGGAAGAGTTAGTAAAATTGTCTTTCTAAGAGTGCAGTTCATTAGATGTCACTGAAGAAACCAATCAGAAGATTCCTACGAGCAGGCAATGGAAGGAAGAAAAATACTAATTTGTAAACCCAAATGCAAAGGTGATCTAGGGATAAAATATCATTCCTAATTCAATATCAGTTTGATGTGTAAGTGGTGGTGGAAACTGGAAGATGATACATGGATCTGGCAAGATTTTATGTGGAGGAAATACCTCTCAAATTCCTGTGTTTTTTCTGCTAGTCACAGACAGAAAGATTCTGCTTTATGGGCTGACATGTGATGGCGCGTGAGACACACGTCCGTTGGGAACCCCAAGAGGAAGGTGTGATGCGCACAGCAGTAAGTTTTCCCTTAGTAAGAAACCAAGGTTATCGAACCAGTAGGAGTCAAGGAAGCACGTGAAGGTTGTTGGTGGCGGAGTGTAGTGCGGCGCAACACCGGGGATTCGGCGCCAACGTGGAACCTGCACAACACAATCAAAGTACTTTACCCCAACGTAACAGTGAGGTTGTCAATCTCACCGGCTTGCTGTAAACAAAGGATTAGATGTATAGTGTGGAAGATGTTGATTGTTTGCGAAGAACAGTAACGAAAAATTGTAGTAGATTGTATTTCAGATGTAAAGAATTGGACCGGGGTCCACAGTTCACTAGTTGTGTCTCCCCCATAAGATAAACATATGTTGGGTGAACAAATTACAGTTGGGCAATTGACAAATAAAGAAGGCATAACAATGCACATACATGTATCATGATGAGTACTATGAGATTTAATCAGGGCATTACGACAAAGTACATACACCGCTATCCAGCATGCATCTATGCCTAAAAAGTCCACCTTCAGGTTATCATCCGAACCCCCTCCAGTATTAAGTTGCAAACAACAGACAATTGCATTAAGTATGGTGCGTAATGTAATCAACACAAATATCCTTAGACAAAGCATCGATGTTTTATCCCTAGTGGCAACAAGACATCCACAACCTTAGAACTTTCTGTCACTGTCTCAATTCAATGGAGGCATGAACCCACTATCGAGCATAAATACTCCCTCTTGGAGTCACAAGTATCAACTTGGTCGGAGCCTCTACTAGCAACGGAGAGCATGCAAGAACATAAACAACATATATGATAGATTGATAATCAACTTGACATAGTATTCAATATTCATCGGATCCCAACAAACACAACATGTAGGATTACAAATAGATGATCTTGATCATGATAGGCAGCTCACAAGATCTAACATGATAGCACAATGAGGAGAAGACAACCATCTAGCTACTGCTATGGACCCATAGTCCAGGGGTGGAATACTCACACATCGATCCGGAGGCGATCATGGCGATGAAGAGACCTCCGGAGATGATTCCCTCTCCGGCAAGGTGCCGGATGCGATCTCCTGAATCCCGATATGGGATTGGCGGCGGCGTCTCTGGAAGATTTTCCGTATCGTGGCTCTCGGTACTGGGGGTTTCACGACGAAGGCTTTAAGTAGGCGGAAGGGAAGGTCAGGAGGCGTCACGGGGGCCGCACACGCTAGGGCTGCACGGGCCCCCTCTAGGCCGCGACGAAGGCTTTAAGTAGGCGGAAGGGAAGGTCAGGAGGCGTTACGGGGGCCCCACACGCTAGGGTCGCGCGGGCCCCCTCTAGGCCGCGCCGCCCTAGTGTGGCGGCGCCCGTGGCCCCACTTCGTATCTCCTCCGGTCTTCTGAAGCTTCGTGGAAAAATAAACCCTTGGGCGTTGATTTCGTCCAATTCAGAGAATATTTCCTTACTAGGATTTCTGAAACCAAAACAAAGCAGAAACAACAACCGGCTCTTCGGCATCTCGTCAATAGGTTAGTGCAGGAAAATGCATAATAATGACATATAATGTGTATAAAACATGTGAGTATCATCATAAAAGTAGCATGGAACATAAGAAATTATAGATACGTTTGAGACGTATCAACATGCTTCATATCAAGGATATTTATATCAGTGGTAGGAGAATGGCTGTTGGGGATGGAAGGAGAACTCATTTTTGGGGTGACTCCTGGTGTGGGTTTACTCCTCTCGACGACAAATTTCAAGATCTTTTTTATATTTTCAATGAGCAAGATTTGACTGTTGCTTGTTGCTGCAACAACATCCAGTGACTGGAATTTTACTTTCAGAAGGAAATTATCTACTGATATGCAGATCTGGATGAGTGGTTTGCATAGAATTCTATGCTCCATTCAACTAACTTCGAATCCAGATAAACCTGTGTGGAGATGGACTAAAGGTGGGACTTTCACTGTGAGATCCCTTTACAAACAACTTTGCAGCAATGGAGTTGTAGATCGTTTAAGCACCCGTGGAAAGCCAAAATCCCTTTAAAAATCAAAATCTGGCTCTAGCTGATCTAGCATAATGCCTGATGTGGGAATTACCCTTCGGGTACCCGACATTGCTATACCCGGTACAGATTACGAAGATGGACCAGCGCAATGACTCGACAAAGCTGGACCCACAAGGAATATCAACTTGGACTACAAGAAAGAAGACTCCAATTCGTATTCTACTAGAACTCTTGTAAACCCTAACCTGGTTGATATATAAAGCCAGACAGGGGAACCGCTTAGGGCAGATGGAGAAACAGAAAACTTAGGCGCGATACGCCTAGACATCGCAACCCGCAGATTAGAACTAGACTAGATAAAACAACTCCTCCTATGGCGGCTCCTTGTAGACATATATTCATATAGTGGATTGCTAGCAGGACGTAGCGATCCTCCACCGCGGGGACGTGAACCTGGATACGTCGTGCCTTCTCTCGCTCCTGGAACCTCCATCGTCGCCTTCCGTCAACCCTAAGCCCCTCATGGTGGGCATTGCCGAGGAACCGCCTCGTCAATTGGCGCCGTCTGTGGGAAAAGCGATGACTGGATTTTGTTATCCGGGCGGGATCCCAATCTTCGAGAAGTGCCACATTGCATATGGCCGAATCATCTTTGATTTTGTTACCAGCGACCCGCCGCGGTCGTATTCACATCCGCCGAACTCACAAGATCATCTTTTCCAGGAGCACCGCCAGAAGGACAAAGTCCCGATCAAAGCAGTTCCACGCCACATAGTGAAGCATGAAGAAATACAGCTCACATGCATGATAAAGCGGGACACAACTTCCAAGATTTGATTCACGTATCTCGTCTGATAAAAAAACATGTTGTTTCATGACAGGAGCAGCAGAAGAAGCAAGGAAGAGAAGTCACTTGGCTGGATCGTGTGCATACAAGCCATTGACCCGATGCATCAATAAACCAGCCCTTCATGCTTTACATAGGGGCGGTGACGATGGATTTGTCATGCATCTACTTGCTCCCCTTCATCAGCCATGGTCTTTGCCAAATTCAACTCGGCACCTCTACAGAAATCAGTCAAGCAAACTCATCATCCTATTCCTGCAAGGAAGCAACAATATGCATACAAACTTGTTAGGCCGGGAGCAGTGTTGGGTGGCTACGTATCGGCTTTGGAGGAGTCGGTGTAACTCATCGGATTCATCAACATCGTATGCTCGGTCGACTTCTTCCAATCAAGCGTCGCTCTCCTTCATATGTGTCGCGCTTCATCACGAACTCATCATCCGACATAAAGATTACCAGGTGTTATATTTCCAATTACGCAAAATTTATCGGCTCGTACTATTATTTGCACACTGTTTTTTGCGCCGTAATATAACTGCAGATCGGGAATAAGCTCCGGCGACTTTGCTTTGTCGGCCCCGTTCTCCATCACGTGTCTCACCCGTCGCAGATCCGCACGTCGGCTACACCCTCTTCATTGACTGCTACTCCCCTACATGGATCGAGTCATCCGAGTTCATCAGCAACGAACATCCGATACAAAAACATCAGGTGCTATGTTTCCAATTAATTACAACTCGCAAAATTTATTTGGTAAAATATTTTTGGATCGTGTCGTTATTTGCGCCCGAGCTTGCACACTACAAGATAACTGCAGATTGAAGAAAAGTTTCGACTACTCTACTCGGTCGACCGCGCCCGCCATCGCGCACCCGTCTTACTCGGAGGCTCGCCTACCACGGACCTGACATCACAGACTCGATGTATTCGGGTGCTCACCCGTCCTCTTCATCGATTATCTTCATCGATTATTTTTTGATGGGCAATTACTTCAACTGCGCCCGCCACATTAATTATTTTTGATTGCGCAATTACTTCGACTCCGTCCACCATGCGACCTGCTTCCACATTGGCCTCGTCGCAGCCGAGCAAATGGCTTCATCGTCTATGGTTATTAATGGATTTACCTTCTTTGTCTATGGATATATCTTCCCCCCGATGCACTCTCGGATCAATGGCTTCATCATCTATGGTTATCAATGGACTTATCATTCTATGGTTATATTAATATTGACCTGGTGCATTCTCTGGTCACTGGCTTCATCATCAATGGTTATCAATGGATTTATCTTCTATGGCTATATAATATTGACCCGATACATTCCCGGGGTCACTGGATTCATCGTCTGTAATATTCAATCGATATCACCTTATATAATATTAACCCGATACACTTTCAGGAGCGCTGGAATCACTCGGGGGCTCCTGGAATATCTTCGGCTATTACAACTATCACTCCCATTGGGAGCGCTGGTTCGCTGGAATTCAAGCAAAAATGAAGACTCTTTATACTATCAATGATTTCATCAAGGCCTCAGGGAACATGCGAGTGCTGCAATTGATAAAAATCTTTATCGGTTACTATTACTCCCATCGGGAGCTCTGGTTATCGACATATTGCAGACTACCCGACAATACTCGGGGGCTGCAAGATCTATTATGGTTTTCTCTAAGAGCCTCAGGGAACATACGAGTGCTACAATTTATGGGAATATTCATACAAAAACACTTCTGCCAAAGCCTCAGGGAACATGCGAGCGCTGCTAATGGCGAGGATAATATAACTTATGGAAGGCCCATGCTGGTACATCGAACAAGGAGGTACTAAGAGTAACATAGTCAATAGCGAGCATAGTTTCCTCGATTTACTCGGGGGCTGCCGCCAAAAACATACATTATCGGTCGTAGCAAAGTTGTGATTACTACGGGTTCCTTGCACCCGCAACATGAGCTGATCACTCAAAAATTTTCTACCGACACTTTTCATAAACAACATCACAATACCGATGCCAAAAGGACTAGTGCATCAAGATTTGTAGCTTAGTCATACATCAGAAAAATTTCCACCGGCATTTGAAGATATTTGTGAGGTGTCAATACTTTTTCAAAAGTGACAAATATATCGTCTCTAGCAAATCATTCATCCTTACGAAAGTTCCTTCAGATTGGGCCAACGAGTTACATCATGCACATGAATAAACTTGTACCCAATGTATCCGAATATTCAGGTGCATGAGATTATCAGAAGTATAAGTTATAATTACAAAAGAGTTACAACATCATCAAAATCATCGAGTCCTCTGGGACATCACTAAAATCATCGACTCCTCCGGGACATCATCAAAATCATCAACTCCTCCAGGACATCATCAAAATCATCGACTCCTCCGAGACATCATAAAAATCATCGACTCCTCTGCGACATCATCAAAATCATCAACTCCACTGTGACATCATCAAAATCATCCAAATGTTCTTGGAACTCGAAAAAATCTACGGTATTCGACTCATCATTTTTTACACCCTATACATGACTACTTCATATTCATCTACATGCTCGGGGGCTACTCCCATTGGAAGCGCTGGCCGCACACCCGATAAAAATATGGAAGCCTCGTCGATAAAGAAGAATGAACCCAAAGGTTCTAATAATCCAGCTCTTCGGCATCTCTCGAAGCATACACCTTTTTGAAGACCCGATAGATTTAAAAATATCGGATGATGGAATAATTTAAAGACGTCGACATCAATATCAAGATCTTCGATTAGTACAACTTGAGTCTACGCACGGTTGCAAGCACCCGTCCATAGATTTGGGGGCTACTCCCATTGAGAGCGCTGGCCGCGCACCCGATAAAAATGACTTCGACTCTACATCAAGCATAAGATTCAATAGATGATCAAGACATTCGAAGGATGACAACTTTAGTCCCTGACCGGAGCTTCACTTCGGCCAGACACTCGGGGGCTACTGATGTGGGCATTACCCTTTGGGTACCCGACATTGCTACACCCGGTACAAATTATGAAGATGGACCAGCGAAAGGACTCGACAAAGCTGGACCCACAAGGAATATCAACTTGGACTACAAGAAAGAAGACTCCAATTCGTATTCTACTAGAACTCTTGTAAACCTCCTGGTTGATATATAAAGCCAGGCAGGGGCACGTCTAGACATCGCAACCCGCAGATTAGAACTAGACTAGATACAACAACTCCACCTATGGCGGCTCCCTGTATACATATATTCATATAGTGGATTGCTAGCAGGACGTAGCGATCCTCCACCGCGGGAACGTGAACCTGGGTACATCATGCCTTCTCTCGCTCCCGGAATCACCATCGTCGCCTTCCGTCAACCCTAAGCCCCTCATGGTGGGCATTGCCGAGGAACCGCCTCGTCAATGCCATTGCCACTAAAGATAACATGGTGAAAAGAAACTGGTCAGGAAACAGAGAATGCCAATTATGTAACAATGAAGAATCCATACATCATCTCTTTTTCACTTGTGATGCAGCAAAGTACGTCTGGAGCTGTGTGGCCAAATTCATTGGTGCATCAGATAGACCTGCCTCCTTCTCCCAGTTTTTTTAGTGGTTTCCTCAACATGTCCCTGCCAGCCGCAACGTCTAGATTGCCGGCATAGCTGCTATTTGTTGGGCAATCTGGAAAACGCGCAACAAAGCTTGCTTCCACGGGAAGCTTATCAAATCCCCTATTGAGCTAATCTATTACTCTGTTGTCTTTATGAAATATTGAGCAGGTTTAAATAATGATGCAGATCAGGTTGCGCTTCGAGCTGGCGCAAAATCTCTTATTGCTGTTGCCATGGCGACGCGTGAGGCAAATCCTACCCCTGGAGAAAGAGCAAGATTGGGTCCAAGGACGTCCTCTCCTAGTCATGATGCCTAAATGGATCGATCTACTCGCGGCAATTGATCACCCTCTCCGCATGATGAAGCAATGTCTTTTGTGTCTCTCGCAAATTTCCGCTCTGTCTGTTTTGGTGTTTGCTTTGTTTACTCCAGTCAGTCCTGTTAGTGAACTCCTAGTAACCTCTAGTTTGCTTCCTGAACTCTTCGCGGTGGAAGCCCTGTACGCTAGAAGTAGGTAGCGTTTTCCCTTTCTTTGCTTTTTTTGCTTGCACCTAGGATGCTTTTGTGATTGCCTTTCTGTTATGCTAAGTAATGGAAACCGATCCCACTGAGGTGGGATTCGTGTGAAAAAAATGTGCACATATAGTGTAAAATATATTCCATGTGATTTTGTGTGAATCAGCAGGATCAAATCGTTGTCAAAAGTTGTCGAGCTTTGCTACACCTATTATGTTGCGTGCTAAGTATTTGTTTCAGCATTCAACAGAAAAATGATTATTCCTACAAGCATTAAAGTATTGAACACTATCATGTTCTAAACTTTGTTAAGTTTTCATGTTTATTGCGATGGGAACATGTGTTGTTAGCCCGTCCTACATGTTGCTTTACACTTACTATAAGGCAACAAAACACACACCCCTGGAGACTGGAGCGCATGCTATAGCATTTCTAGGACTCTCTTTCGGATCCATAATAAATGTAGTAGTTTTAGTTTAAATTTGAAATAAAACAACGATCCATAATTTGGTTCGCTCTTGAGTTGTGAGTCATGGTCATATATCTATGCTAGAAAATAAGATTTTCCAAAAAAAATAGAACACCCATCTATCAAATCTTTACTCGCTCCTTTAAAAAATATATAAGATGCATTCAATTTTTGGTTAAAGTCAAATTTGTAAAGTTGGATGAATTATATAGAAAAAATCAGAAACATACAATACCTAATGCAAAACAATATGAAAGTATATTTCTTGATGTCTAAACTTCATACGGTTTTTCATGTTTATTCGTTGAAAAAGAATTTAAAATATGTAGTTAGTCCATTACATAAGTTGTTAACCCGCCTCACATGTAAACTTAGACTAACTATAATGCAATAAAACACACACCCGTAGTGAGCATGATATCGTTAATTGGTAGATAATAAGTATACAAGTGATCTTTTAAAAGCATGTATGGTCAAATTGGCACCCATCTTGATTTTCGAGACCCAAGCGTTATTATGTAAGGATTGCTTGAAGCTCCATCTTTTCCTTGTGGAGACCTCAAAAATGAGTGGGGCAATACTATGGTTTTGTAATACTTTAGTTTCAAAATACCTAGGCCTTATAGTTTAAAGTTTGTTGCAAAGAGGGGTATTTAGGTACATTGTGAAGCTCGAACAAGCTAAGCAAGTGTTTTGTTTGATCCGGTCATTCAAAACTTCAGATCCTGATCCTTCAATATGAGGTCTGGCAGAAGTACATCAGATGCATCACAGCGGACTCAGCCATGGCATGTGGGTATTTAAGTGTTAGACATGCATAGGCGGCATCCACGCTTGGAAGCTATACCGGCCTGTAATGTACCACTCCACTTATTACCCCCTAAGCTCCTCCTAGCTACCAGCATCGGCTGGGACATCCGTATGAAAGTTCGTGTGTTGAATGTGGTGGCATATGCAATAGGTGACCAGTGAAACAGAATATGTCGTTTCAATTGCTCTGCCAGATGTGGTGGCATATGCAATAGGTGTCGTTTCTTGCAAACATGTCTTTCTCATCTTCTCTCTCACTTTCATGTTTCCATGGGCATCTCCAACTGGGCCACCGCATCGTGCAACCACGCGGATAAAAAATGTTTGTACCCCATTCTAGCAGCTCAACGCATAACGTCCGATCCGTTCGCCGAAACGCAAACGCGACTCAAATATGTGGCACGTTCGTGTCTGCGCAGCTGTTTCGCGGACAACGCAGTCGTCCGCACGCTTCTCGCACGCGTCCGCTGGCAGCGGCACAAATGCTTCGTCTCTTTTCTAGACTACAAGTTTGTGGCAGTAGTTTGATCTATTTGTCTCATGTTCTTCATAGTTCTTAGTGCCATATGAGCTGCCTAACATGATTATAGCCATATTTGGAATACCTATATTGTGGATCCTCATTTTATGATATTGTGCTATGAGATCTGGTCATATTATGTGTAAGACGTATTGGTAGATGCATAGTATGTACCTCGTTCTTAAGTATGTTCTGATCCAATATCTATGCAATAGCGTGTGTGAGGTGATGTGTGTATTAGATGGAGTAACATGGTTTTAGTGATTGCATAGTGACAATATGCTGAAGATCTATTATGGCTTTGCATTTTCTTTTGCTACCTCACTAGGGATAAAGTGAATGCATGTGCTATGTTCGTCATGTGACAGTAGTGAGATGATCTTGTTTGTTCAAGGTAGCATATTTGATATTCCAACTTCATGTCAAAATACTTATGGCTAATTCTTAATACAAGATTGATGAAGTTTCTTTGCTGTGGAGTATAAGAGAAATATGTTGCATCATCTCTATGTTAGGACGTGATGCTCATAGTAATTCTGATCTTATGCATACTATTATTTGCACCCTCATATCTCATTGATGAATTGTTATTTGTCCACTACAACTTGAAAAGAGAATAGTCAAGTGAACCCATGAACCCCGGTCCACTTTTTATCATAAGAAATACCGTTATATTGATTTTATCTTGTTTTCTATTTGCTGCACTATTTTAATTCGAAAATACAAAAATATTTACTTTTCTTATTTGCATCCAGAACATAAAAAAACAGTCAACCTCTTTACAGTTTTTACTTAGTTATTTTATCTAGTTTAGTTTTAGTCGCTTTATTTTTACTTGTGTTTATTTACTTACGCGCAACCTTGCGCTTGACAACCACATGATGGAGTTGGAGACATAAGGCATTTATTTTACTTGCAGGATTGCTAGAAAAAGGGAGAAGAGTATAGTCTTTTTCCAACCCGACAGTTCGATATAAACCCTCGAGTCACCCTTGTGGGGAAGATACTCTATTGATACAACACTTTGCATTTGAAGTCCCAACGTATCAAGATCTTTTTGGTATTGCTAGTAGCCGTCATCAGGCACGCGTTGCGCTGAGAGAGATGGCCGTCAAATAGGAATCACTGGTATTCTGGGACAGGAGAGAGATGGGCTGAATGCATCGATGACCCATCGGTTAACATAAATGGGATAAAAGAGACGGGCCCATTGGAGGGTGATCCATATACACCGACCAGGTTGGCACGGTAATTCCTATACACCGATCAGGTCGGCTGTTACCGCGCACCGCACACCCCCGCGCGCGGTATGGTCCGGCCTGGTCGGCCAGTTTGCTGTTTATTTATGTTTTCTGTTTTTTCTTTCCGTTTCCTTTTTCTTTTTGTTTCTTTTTCTATTTCTGTTTCTTTTCTGTTTAGTTTTGTTTTTGTTAAAATTTGAAAAGTTCAAATTTGAAAATAGTTCAAATTCAAAAAAAGTTTAGATTGAAAAAATGTTAAAGATTGAAAATTGTTCAAATTTGAAATACGTTCAAATTTAAAAATTGTTCATGTTCGAAAAATGTTCAAATTTTGAAAAAAGTTCAGAATTTTGAAAAACTTGTAATCTTAAAATGTTGAAAATTTTAAAATATTTAGATTTTAAAAATTTCAGATTTTTTTTAAAAAATAAAAAATATTTAAAAGTTTTAGATTTTTATAAATTTGGATTTAAAAAATTCAGCTTTTATAAAACGTACAAATAAAAAAAAACAGAAAAGAAAAAAACAAATAAAAAAGATGTGAGAGGAAGAGTGGGCCGAAATACTTCGGGGTATGCGGCGCCTGGTTCGTGCCGACTAGGTCGGCACACACCACCTCCCGATCAGCACCGACCTGGTGCCGCACACCCTGAACGTTATTATGGGTTGGCCCATTAATCGCGATTTTTTTCACATCTAGTTTAGCCGATTTTCTGTCTGATTTCTTCTGGATTTCCAGTTTTTTATGAAACGTTTAAATTTGAAAATTAGTCAAATGTGAAAAATGTTCAAATATGAAAAAATGTGCAATTTTTTTGAAAACCATTCAGATTTAAAAATTGTTTACATTTGAAAAACATTCAAATATGAAAACTGTTCAAGTTTTTGAAAAACATTCAGATTTGAAAGGCGTTTAAATTTGAAAATTATTCAAATTCAAAAAATGTTCATATTTTGATAAAAGTTAAAAAAAATCTTTCAACAAAGTTGAAATAAAAAATGTTCATTTTTTAAAAAAATATATTTTTTGCCAAATTTTTAAATATATTCCAACTCCAAAAATGTTCAAATTTTAAGAAATTCACGGTTTGAAAATAGTTCAATTTTAAAAGCACACAAAAAAAGAATAAAAAGTGGAAAAAATACTTCGAGAAACGCAAAAGAATATACGTTGGGCTGACCGAACACATACCGTGGGAGTGTGGCATCCGGTAGTCACAGGCCGGGTCGGTGTATAGCGCCCCCTGGGAACACCGGATTGGTGCGATGAAAGTAGTCCTTGTGGAGCCGGAGATGCCCTTCCACTCTGTTGCACGTCATGTTTTTTGGGCGGCCTCTCACAGAGCCCCGGTGCACCGGCATCTGGCTGGCATTGTACTCGTGGAGGATGGAGGCTGCAACAGTAGCCATGGTCTACGTTGACTGATCGAACTCTTCGTCGGAAGAGGAGTCAACGACCTCCGCGTAGAACTTGTCCATCATCTGCCACATGTCCATTTGCGTGGGTAGCAACTGCGGATAAATGGCCGCACACAATAGCGCCCAAAATACAAGTAAGAAACCTACCGACGCAATTAACCGAACTGGTCGTGGGCGAGGCCGGGCGGCACAACTGGCAGAGTTTGGCCCAAACACCCGATCGAGATCTGATACGTCTCCGACGTATCGATAATTTCTTATGTTCCATGCCACATTATTGATGATATCTACATGTTATATACACATTTTATGTCATATTCGTGCATTTTCTGGAACTAACCTATTAACAAGATGCCGAAGTGCCAGTTCCTGTTTTTGGTTTCAGAAATCCTAGTAACGAAATATTCTCGGACGAAATCAACGCCCAGGTTCCTATTTTGCCCGGAAGCATCCAGAACACACGAGAACCGCCAGAGAGGGGGCACAGGCCCACCAAACCCTAGGCCGGCGCGGCCAAGGGGGCCCGCGCCCCCCTATAGTGTCGGTGCCCCTTCGACCTTCTGACGCCGCCTCTTCGCCTATATAAAGCCCCTGGACCTAAAACCTCGAGACGAAAAAAGCCACGGTACGAGAAACCTTCCAGAGCCACCGCCATCGCGAAGCCAAGATCCGGGGACAGAGTCTCCGTTCCGGCACGCCGCCGGACGGGGAAGTGCCCCCGGAAGGCTCCTCCATCGACACCACCGCCATCTTCATCAACGCTGCTGTCTACCATGAGGAGGAGTAGTTCTCCATCGAGGCTCGGGGCTGTACCGGTAGCTATGTGGTTCATCTCTCTCCTATGTACTTCAATACAATAATCTCATGAGCTGCCTTACATGATTGAGATTCATATGATGATGCTTGTAATCTAGATGTCATTATGCTAGTCAAGTGGGTTTTACTTATGTGATCTCCGGAGACTCCTTGTCCCACGTGTGTAAAGGTGACAGTGTGTGCACCGTGTGGGTCTCTTAGGCTATATTTCACAGAATACTTATTCACTGTTATGAATGGCATAGTGAAGTGCTTATTTATATCTCTTTATGCTTGCAATGTGTTTTGTATCACAATTTATCTATGTGCTACTCTAGTGATGTTATTAAAGTAGTTTTATTCCTCCTGCACGGTGTAATGGTGACAGTGTGTGCATCCGTGTTAGTACTTGGCGTAGGCTATGATTATGATCTCTTGTAGATTATGAAGTTAACTATTGCTATGATGGTATTGATGTGATCTATTCCTCCTACATAGTGTGAAGGTGACAGTGTGCATGCTATGTTAGTACTTGGTTTAGTTGTGTTGATCTGTCGTGCACTCTAAGGTTATTTAAATATGAACATTGAATTGTGGAGCTTGTTAACTCCGGCATTGAGGGTTCGTGTAATCCTACGCAATGGTGTTCATCATCCAACAAGAGAGTGTAGAGTATGCATTTATCTATTCGTTATGTGATCAATGTTGAGAGTGTCCACTAGTGAAAGTCTAATCCCTAGGCCTTGTTCCTAAATCTGCTATCGCTGCTTGTTTACGTTTTACCGTTACTACTGCGTTACTACCGCTTGTTTACCGTCCCGGGCAAAGCACTTTTCTCCGGTGCCGTTGCTGATACTTATTTATACCACCCGTATTTCACTATCTCTTCGTCGAACTAGTGCACCTATTAGGTGTGTTGGGGACACAAGAGACTTCTTGTTTGTGGTTGCAGGGTTGCATGAGAGGGATATCTTTGACCTCTTCCTCCCCGAGTTCGATAAACCTTGGGTGATCCACTTAAGGGAAACTTGCTGCTGTTCTACAAACCTCTGCTCTTGGAGGCCCAACACTGTCTACAAGAATAGAAGCACCCGTAGACATCAAGCTATTTTCCGGCGCCGTTGTCGGAGGAAAGGTAAAAGGTACTCACACTCCGGATCTCGGCTACTAAGCTATTTTCGCCGTTGTAAGTACTCGAAGCTATTTCCTTTAGATCCTGCAATTGCATCTTTTTGTTTCTTGTTTACACTAGTAAGGCATAATGGAATACAACTATGAGCTTCTTATTCTATTTCCTGATTTAAGACATGGATGGTTTGATGCGAAAATTAAAAAACCTATGGAACATATTAGTATGAACGCTTTGAACACCATTGTTGCTAATGATATGGAAAATTCTAAGCTTGGGGAAGCTGGCTTTGATGAGCATGATATTTTTAGTCCCCCAAGCATTGAGGAGAAAATTTACTTTGATGATACTTTGCCTCCTATTTATGATGATTATAATGATAGTAGTCTTTTAGTACCGCCTGTTATGGAGGATAAATTTGATTATGATTACAATATGCCTCCTATATTTGATGATGAGAATAATAATGATAGCTACTTTGTTGAATTTGCTCCCACTACAACTAATAAAATTGATTATGCCTATGTGGAGAGTAATAATTTTATGCATGAGACTCATGATAAGAATGCTTTATGTGATAGTTATATTATTGAGTTTGTTCATGATGCCACTGAAAGTTATTATGAGAGAGAAAAATATGGTTGTAGAAATTTTCATGTTACTAAAACACCTCTCTTTTTGCTGAAAATCTTGAAGCTGCACTTGTTTTATCTTTCTATGCTTGTTGCATTATGCTTCTTGAATTTGTTTATTTACAAGATTCCTTTGCATAGGAAGCATGTTAGACTTAAATGTGTTTTGAATTTGCCTCTTGATGCTCTCTTTTGCTTCAACTACTATTTCTTGCGAGTGCATCATTAAAACTGCTGAGCCCATCTTAATGGCTATAAAGAAAGAACTTCTTGGGAGATAACCCATGTGTTATTTTGCTACAGTACTTTGTTTTATATTTGTGTCTTGGAAGTTGTTTACTACTGTAGCAACCTCTTCTTATCTTAGTTTTGTGTTTTGTTGTGCCAAGTAAAGTCGTTGATAGAAAGTTTGATACTAGATTTGGATTACTGCGCAGAAACAGATTTCTTTGCTGTCACGAATCTGGGAAAAATTCTCTGTAGGTAACTCAGAAAATTATGCCAATTTACGTGAGTGATCCTCAGATATGTACGCAACTTTCTTTCAATTTGGGCATTTTCATTTGAGCAAGTCTGGTGCCTCGATAAAATCCATCTTTACGGACTGTTCTGTTTTGACAGATTCTGCCTTTTTATTTCGCATTGCCTCTTTTGCTATGTTGGATGAATTTCTTCGATCCATTAATGTCCAGTAGCTTTATGCAATGTCCAGAAGTGTTAAGAATGATTGTGTCACCTCTGAACATGTTAATTTTTATTGTGCACTAACCCTCTAATGAGTTGTTTCGAGTTTGGTGTGGAGGAAGTTTTCAAGGGTCAAGAGAGGAGGATGATATACTATGATCAAGAAGAGTGAAAGCTTAAGCTTGGGGATGCCCCGTGGTTCACCCCTGCATATTTCAAGAAGACTCAAGCGCCTAAGCTTGGGGATTCCCAAGGCATCCCCTTCTTCATCGACAAATTATCGGTTCCTTCTCTTGAAACTATATTTTTATTCGGTCACATCTTATGTACTTTACTTGGAGCGTCTGTGTGTTTTTGTTTTTGTTTTTTTTTGAATAAATGCTTGTGTGGGAGAGAGACACGCTCCGCTGGTTCATATGAACACATGTGTCCTTAGGCTTTACTCATAGTATTCATGGCGAAGGTTGAATCTTCTTCGTTAAACTGTTATATGGTTGGAATTGGGAAATGCTACATGTAGTAATTCTAAAATGTCTTGGATAATTTGATACTTGGCAATTGTTGTGCTCATGTTTAAGCTCTTGCATCATATACTTTGCACCTATTAATGAAGAAATACATAGAGCTTGCTAAAATTTGGTTTGCATATTTGGTCTCTCTAAAGTCTAGATAATTTCTAGTATTGAGTTTTGAACAACAAGGAAGATGGTGTAGAGTCTTATAATGTTTACAATATGTCTTTTATGTGAGTTTTGCTGCACCGGTTCATCCTTGTGTTTGTTTCAAATAACCTTGCTAGCCTAAACCTTGTATCGAGAGGAATACTTCTCATGCATCCAAAATCCTTGAGCCAACCACTATGCCATTTGTGTCCACCATACCTACCTACTACATGGTATTTCTCCGCCATTCCAAAGTAAATTTCTTGAGTGCTACCTTTAAATAATTCAAAATTTATCACCTCTTATTTGTCAATGTTTTATAGCTCATGAGGAAGTATGTGGTGTTTTATCTTTCGATCTTGTCATTTACTTTTGACAGACTTTCACAATGGACTAGTGGCACATCCGCTTATCCAATAATTTTGCAAAAAGAGCTGGCAATGGGGTTCCCAGCCCCGACTAATTAACTTGCATTAATAATTCTCTTCACATGTTTTGCTCAGATTTATCAGTAAGCAACTTAATTTTGCAAATAGACACTCCTTCATGGTATGTGATTGTTGGAAGGCACCCGAGGATTTGGTTAGCCATGGCTTGTGTAAGCAAAAGGTTGGGAGGAGTGTCATCCATAAATAAAGAAAAACTAAACTAAAGTACATGTGTAAACAAAAGAGAAGAGGGATGATCTATCTTGCTGGTAGAGATAACGTCCTTCATGGGAGCCGCTCTTGAAAGTCTGGTTGATGAGGTAGTTAGAGTGCCCACTACCATTCGTTGACAACAACAAACACCTCTCAAAACTTTACTTTTATGCTCTCTTTATGTTTTCAAAACCAAAGCTCTAGCACAAATATAGCAATCGATGCTTTCCTCTTTGAAGGACCTTTCTTTTACTTTTATGTTGAGTCAGTTCACCTATTTCTCTCCACCTCAAGAAGCAAACACTTGTGTGAACTGTGCATTGATTCCTACATACTTGCATATTGCACTTGTTATATTACTTTACATTGACAATATCCATGAGATATACATGTTATAAGTTGAAAGCAAGCGCTGAAACTTAATCTTCCTTTGTGTTGCTTCAATACCTTTACTTTGATTTATTGCTTTATGAGTTAACTCTTATGCAAGACTTATTGATGCTTGTCTTGAAAGTACTATTCATGAAAAGTCTTTGCTTTATGATTCATTTGTTTACTCATGTCATTACCATTGTTTTGATCGCCGCATTCATTACATATGCTTACAATAGTATGATCAAGGATGGCATGTCACTCCAGAATTATCTTTGCTTATCGTTTACCTGGGGACGAGCGTAAACTAAGCTTGGGATGCTGATACGTCTCCGACGTATCGATAATTTCTTATGTTCCATGCCACATTATTGATGATATCTACATGTTATATACACATTTTATGTCATATTCGTGCATTTTCTGGAACTAACCTATTAACAAGATGCCGAAGTGCTAGTTCCTGTTTTCTGCTGTTTTTGGTTTCGAAATCCTAGTAACGAAATATTCTCTAATTGGACGAAATCAACGCCCAGTTCCTATTTTGCCCGGAAGCATCCAGAACACACGAGAACCGCCAGAGAGGGGCACAGCCCACCAAACCCTAGGCCGGCGCGGCCAAGGGGGCCCGCGCCCTCTATAGTGTCGGCGCCCTTCGACCTTCCGACGCCGCCTCTTCGCCTATATAAAGCCCCTGGACCTAAAACCCGAGACGAAAAAAGCCACGGTACGAGAAACCTTCCGAGCCGCCGCCATCGCGAAGCCAAGATCTGGGGACAGAGTCTCTGTTCCGGCACGCCGCCGGATGGGGAAGTGCCCCCGGAAGGCTCCTCCATCGACACCACCGCCATCTTCATCAACGCTGCTGTCTCCCATGAGGAGGGAGTAGTTCTCCATCGAGGCTCGGGGCTGTACCGGTAGCTATGTGGTTCATCTCTCTCCTATGTACTTCAATACAATAATCTCATGACCTGCCTTACATGATTGAGATTCATATGATGATGCTTGTAATCTAGATGTCATTATGCTAGTCAAGTGGGTTTTACTTATGTGATCTCCGGAGACTCCTTGTCCCACGTGTGTAAAGGTGACAGTGTGTGCACCGTGTGGGTCTCTTAGGCTATATTTCACAGAATACTTATTCACTGTTATGAATGGCATAGTGAAGTGCTTATTTATATCTCTTTATGATTGCAATGTGTTTTGTATCACAATTTATCTATGTGCTACTCTAGTGATGTTATTAAAGTAGTTTTATTCCTCCTGCACGGTGTAATGGTGACAGTGTGTGCATCCGTGTTATACTTGGCGTAGGCTATGATTATGATCTCTTGTAGATTATGAAGTTAACTATTGCTATGATGGTATTGATGTGATCTATTCCTCCTACATAGTGTGAAGGTGACAATGTGCATGCTATGTTAGTACTTGGTTTAGTTGTGTTGATCTGTCGTGCACTCTAAGGTTATTTAAATATGAACATTGAATTGTGGAGCTTGTTAACTCCGGCATTGAGGGTTCGTGTAATCCTACGCAATGGTGTTCATCATCCAACAAGAGAGTGTAGAGTATGCATTTATCTATTCCGTTATGTGATCAATGTTGAGAGTGTCCACTAGTGAAAGTCTAATCCCTAGGCCTTGTTCCTAAATATCGCTATCGCTGCTTGTTTACTGTTTTATCGTTAGCCACGTGCGTTACTACGCTTGTTTATCGTCCTAGGCAAAGCACTTTTTCCGGTGCCGTTGCCACGCTGATACTTATTTATACCACTTGTATTTCACTATCTCTTCGCCGAACTAGTGCACCTATTAGGTGTGTTGGGGACACAAGAGACTTCTTCTTTTGTGGTTGCAGGGTTGCATGATGCGTACGAGGTGTACGATCAGATGGTGGTCCTGCTTGATCAAGATAAAGCTAAAACGACCTACTACGATTTAGGGTTTTCACCGCATAATCGGAACATCCTACTCGTGATCGAGCCTCACGGCCACGCACGGTGATCGTAAACCGACCCTAGACAAGGCCTAAAAACCAACACAAAGTTGATCCTCGGAACATCCTGTCTAGGGCTAGCAAACTACACCCTACGCGCCACTGGATCCTTCGACCCGTTTGTAAGGCCTAACAATGCAGATATTAAACTAATCCTTGAAGAACAAGGAGCAATCATAACGGATCGGATCTACTAAACAATGATCAAGCGGGGTGCCGCCCTTACACCCAAGATAGGTGTAAGGGCGGCTAGATGCCTAAGGGTTGCACGACGATAGCATATGATACGAAGAACAATGCTAACCCTAAAACATCTATGATAACTACGCTGCTCGCCATCAAAAAGGCTTCGGTACGAGCACGCATGGATGACGAATAAACGTGTGCTGCCTAGATCGCAAGATGCGATCTAGGGAGCATGGTGCTTACCCGGAAGAAACCCTCGAGACGGGGGAGTTGGCGATGCGCCGAGATTGGTTTGTGGTGAACGTTGGTTGTTGTTTATTTCATAAACCCTAGATACATATTTATAGTCCGGGGGACTTTCTAATTCAGGCGTGCACCTAACCGTGCACGGGTTAAACTCTAACTTCTAAACTACGATGCGAGCTACTATAATAGAGATACACGGGAAATTTAGCCCAACTTCTTCATGTCAGGCCGCTTCAAAGATCCTCCACGCGTATATCCTTCAAGCCCATCTCGCTTACGGCCTATCTCCTGATTTGGCCAAAATCTGGTGATAACACATGCCCCCTGGTTTTGGTAATGATAATTTTAAAACCACTCTGTTTTTCCTTCGAGGGGTCATGTCGTGGCAGAGCAGAACCGTCGCAGTATTTTTCATCATGACGACTTGCCTTCCCAACCTCTCTGCACGATTTGACAGTTTTTTGGCACCACATCCTCGAAAACTGCTCGAACATTAAACCTCCACTCCATCTTCTTTTATTTAACCGCATCGAACAGTTCTCCTCTTCATCCTCTCGCATTAGCACTCCAAAAGCCCTCCTGCGCCACCATGTCTTCCTCTTCCTCCGCCTCATCGGGACTTTCCATCGAGTCCTCTTCCTCCCACGAGCCGACGCCAGAACGGGACCCACAGGAGGTCCATGCGGCCAACATCCGCCGCGCCATAGAGGCCGGGGAGGAGTCCACCCATGACTTCTCCGTCTGGTCCGAGGACGACAAGTCCTCGACGGAGAGCGACCTCCGCTTCCTTGCCAACGGGGAATCGGAGGAGGAGAGCGATGACGATCGCTTCTCCTGGGACGACTTCACCTCCTCCGAGGAGGCGAAGGAGGAGGAGGAGGACGACGACAGCTCCTCCGACGAGCCGCCGGCCAAGCGCTTCTGCCCCTGGCCGGGGAACCTCAGCGACTTCGACAGCGACGACGACGACGCTGACGAGGAGGACGAGGACAACGAGGGTCCTGCCGCGGTCGCTACAGCGACGACGAGCCCGCCGGGAGTAGCGCCGACAGCGGCGACGACGGCGACGACGAGGGCAGCGACGGCCCGTAGATAGGACCATTAGCATAGGATCAGTAGTAGTAGACGGGGCAATGTTTCCCCATAGTACTTCCTTTTGGGAGCCATCAGCTCTTTATGTAAGAAATCTCGTTTATCAATGAAGAAATTCCCCCAATTCGATTTTGCCGATTTCCTTTATGCCAATTTAGCCGATTTCCCCTCATACTGATTTTGCCGATTGTCCACTTAGCCAATGTTCAATGAACCGATGGCAACGCATCGGTCTCTCATAATCCATCCTTCATCACTTCGACCACAGGGTGATCGTGAACTTGGTCAATGCCCAATAAGCCGATGTCAGCGCATCAATCCCTCAGGACCTATCCTTCATCTTCTCGACCAATGAGTTTGAGTTCTGCTGGATCACCACCCTTGAAGAAAATCGCGTCGCAGGACTAGCCGATGGCCACCCAATCGGCTTCCAAAAATAGAGCATCCACCAGGCCAGCTGCCCCCCGAGCCTCAGTCGAGGTGAAAACAGTGATGAGGACACGTAATTCAGACAAATGGACCTGAGCTCGATCATTGCAGAGCCAGCCATAGTCGATCACCCCTCTTGCGTTGAAAGCTGATACTGCAGATGGTCACCAACCAAAACGACAAAGAGTTGGAGGTCCTCGTGTCTTGAACGCGCAACTGGTAGATCCTGTGTCATTGTGCTAGAGTCGATGGCTATGCATCGGCTTTGTTCCTCATGAGAATTTTTTTTATGGGCCGATTTTTCTATCGGCCCCCAATGTTTCACTGCACATGTATCGCACATGTTCATCCGATTAGGTGCCCCGAGCCGATTCTGCTGTGTAACGCTGAAATCGGCTCTGTAGTTAGCCAAGGCACTATATGTGAACGTCGGCTCGGTTAGGACCAGTGGGGACTTCTTCTAGCTCATCAGCCGACGCAACCCCATTGCCCATTAGATTGGCGTTGAACCCAGGCAGAATGGATGGTGAGGATAATTTTGGCCGATTGCTGGAATCGGCCTCCATATTGATTTGCTCAATGAAGGCTTTGCAATGTTCCTCCATAGATCCTTGGAGCCGATCACATGGATCGGCATCGCCACGTTTGTCCATAGATGCTGCTCTTGTTACACGGTCAGGCCGGTGGATAAAACCAGCCGAACCCCGTCCTTTGTCACGTCGATGCGCTCGCAGTCGTCCAAATTGATGCCTGAGAGTGGCTCTTGGCCTGATGTCTCCCAAACGTTCATGCCAGCCGTTGAAATTTCGGCTGAATCATCTGCGTGACGACTTCTACTTCATCTCCATCCCACCGTATTAGGCATTGGTACATCGTGGATGGAATGCAGCGTGGATCCAATCTCTCCCCAAGCAGCATAAGTGCTCTTGCCGTCGACAATGAAGAACGTCGTAGGGATGGTTTTCCTTCCTACGGTCAGATCCACGTTCGAACACCTTGTGCGTCGATGCTTGGCCGTTGAAATCGCTCAGTGTCACATTGGTCTTGATCAGATCCGAGCTAGAGCGTCCCAACCGACGTAGCATGGAGTATGGCATAATGTTGACTGCCGCTCCGGTGTCCACCAGCATCTTGTTAATAGGCTGCCCATTGATGTAACCTCGCAAGTACAGGGCCTTCAGATGCCTGTAGCTTCTTCTCGTGGCTTCTCAGATGACCGGCCGTGGGCCGCAGCCAAGTTGTGCCACAGGTGCTTCGTCTAATCCTGGAGCACTAAACTCCGTTGGAAGGATGAACACCATGTTTGTGCCAGCCGATGTCTCATCATCGGCTTTCTTTTGTCTGGGGCGCCACTCTTTCCTTTGTGGCCGACCTTCTTCGTCCAGGGTTCGCTGAATTTTAGCGGCCAGATCAGGCCGCGCCTTCCTCAACGTGTGCAGGTATAACCTTTCAGCTTCCTCCAACCCACGTAGTCGCTGAACCCTTCGCTTTTGGGAACGGCTGAGCCCATCAGGGCACCACCTTGGCCGATGATACTTGTCTTCTTCTTCATCATCGTCCTCTAGTTCCTCGAGATCTTCCACCCGAGCGGACTCAGCATGCTTGTTCCGAGGCGGGAGAGGCCCTAGACGTTTGAACACGGACACGTTAGCTGCATCCTTCTTCTTTTGTTTACATTCTGGGCAGTTGCCGATTGTAAGCAATCGGCTCATTCCTGAATCCCAGCAGTGTCTGAAGAAGGGGCAGTCCCTATCCACGTCGTCTTGCTCTCTCGACTTTTCCTTGGCGTGGCGCTCATATCGCTCCTCGTCGCGATCATGCCGACGACGTCTCCTGTCGTCCCTAGCCAGACGATCTTTTTCCTCATCGTCGTTGTATCGTCGGCGTTGGTCATATTGACCCACATACTTGTTGAGGAGGTGATCAGAGAGAGGTCGCTGATATCTTACGTTCCTTACTTCTCCCTCTGTGATGTAGCGCTTGCCATCGTGACGGAGCCGATCGCGTGGAGCGGCCTCATCTGTGTCCTTGCTATGAGAGGAGCTGCCCTCATCTCCGTCCTTACCAGAGTGGTGCCCAAGTCCTACCATGTTGATATTGCACGAGAATCCTGGCTGGCACCCTCCCTGGTAAGTGTACTCCACCATGTTAACGGCGGGGAAGGGGTGCGTGTCGACCTTCATGGCGTACTGGCTGAAAATTAGCCGCCCTTGTTCTATCGCCATTTGGATCTGCTGACGCCACACCCTGCAGTCGTTGGTGGCGTGGGTCACTACAACACAACTGACACGTAAAGACGTTAAGTTTAAAGGCTAGAGACGCGAAATTTCATCTCTACGTGGTTGTATAGTCGCTTTCATAAAGCGTCGTAGGATCGTCTTCTTATGCACCGTCTCAAGTAACGGAAGGACGCTTGCTAAACGTCTCTAAATACATAAAGACGCTATTATAGTGACGCTCCAAAGCATGTCTACCTGCGTAGAGACGTTTTAATAAACACGCCATGTTAGCGTCTTAATTTATTTTAGAGATGATGTATTAATCTGTACATCGTATACACAGGGTACTCATCTTATATACATTATGTATATACATACATATATTGATTTACTTTTGGGTATAGCGTCTCAAAACTGATGTGCGCTGGCATAATTTATTTTTATTCAGAAATTCAAGTACTAAACTGAATTTTTCTTCGTATTTAGGTTCAAGTACAAGGCAGGACCATTGTAATCAATGAACTCTGAAATGTATAGAGCAAACCGGAATAAATTCATTAATACTAAAAGAAATTCAAAACTGAAGAGAATATTCATATTAATAATTCACATACATCGGGAAAGATCCTGAACAGAAAAATCATAAAAATCCTATATAACAATTATCTCTCAAAAATGACAGCAAATATCCCTTCATTGATTTATCGAGGCGGAAACAAATGCTTTGCCCCTCTCCATCTTCATTCATTTCAGTCCTATTTAGCTCCAGATTTTACCTGAAATGCAAGTCACGTCCAAAGTAAGAAACTCTGTGGAAAAAGTTAGTAGAGGGTCAGATGACAAGCTCAGTTGATTAGATAAAAAAAATAGATCCAAGACTACTTCTGCATGACAAAGATCTGCTATTCCTAGCTAAAGTTTGCACCGTTCTGCCAGAGGGACTAAATGTCTAGAAACTTATGTTGCCTTACGTGTATTGGCGATATCTGCATAGTCATAAGATGCATTTGAAGATGTCCTATGTACACGTGTTGCCAGGTTAGCAATTCCATGCTCAACTCCCGAACTTAACCGGAGCTATCCACTCTCAACCAGCTCGCTGAATCTGTATTGACATCAGTTCTAGTTATGCTTCCTAGAGGAAGTTTCTTAGAAACCACACCGGAGTACTCAACAAGCTGGCCAACTGACTGTTGGTTTTGCTCACATGTACATGGGATGGACAACGTGTCACGGAGAAGAAATAGAAGAGGCGCGATAAAATGTCAAGCAGAGGAGCAAGAAAGGTACAAGTACCTTGTCCTATTCGAAATAATTGATATAAGTAAAGTAAAAGTTTTGCAAAATTACAAACGCTCAAGTATCTAGCCATAACATAGGTGGATGCAACTATTAAAACCAAATCATTGCATATTTCCCGAGTCTTCCGTTATTAAGAAAAAAGAGAAGAATGTAATATACCAGGTTATTATTTGTCTGGTTTGAGCTCGATTCTTCTTTTTGATCTACAACATTATAAATAAATAATTAAGTAAGCATTCAAAACTAACAAAGGAATATATTGCTTGTACGTACGAAAATGTACTTACACAGAACCTAGGCCAAGCAATAACATCACCCAAAGCATCTATGACAGTTATGCACCGACGTCCTAAAGATGAATTGACATAGCTCTCTTTGCCAATATTTTCAGGACATTGCTGCAATTGTGAATGAACAACCATAATCAATAATATTACTTGTAGAAAAACAATGCAACCATACTGATTCGAAATGCAAATCCACAGTAGCATATACCTGCTTAGTAATCTCCTAACTTGGTACAAAACCCTGATGTTCTTTAGCATTCATTTTTTGTGTCCTTCCTACAGTTGAAGCGCAGTTCAGTTCATGCTAAACAAATAGGCGCAATGTCATAACTGAGTAAAAGCCGTGAATATGCCTTAGTGATCTTATTTTCATGTGGCATCCCTGTTAATATATTATGGATCTTTGGTGGACCTTGTAAACCATCTTCATTGAGCTCTACATTTTCTGCATCTCGTTCTTAAAAATGATCTTTCGCAGTCATAGAGGTATACTCAACATAATATCTTTCCTAGAGAAATGAAAAATTAGTTAGCCTTTCTATATTGTGAAATGACTCGTAATTCAGTATGCTAATTTGATTACCATCAGCTTTGGTTGCTTTAACATATGGGTTGGAAAAAAACTGAATTAACAAGTTTGTGGTTATGAAGCGCCAGACATAGGAACACTTCGATTTTGATATGTTATGCATTACGTGTCAGATGCCAAATATCGATACATTAAACAGATTGGTAAACTATCAGCAAACAATTATGCTTGGATCTGTATAGGTTAAGTCTAGAACAACAATAGATTTGTATACTATCAGCAAAAAAAATCAAACTTTAGGTTGCAGAAGTAACTACAAGTCAGTATATTTCTTTCATTGACTAATTCATACATCTTTTCTTTACTGGATTGACTTATTCCATTTTACTAGAGAGCTAAGATGAACAAAATAAACAAGCACTCCTAATAGCTAGCTGCTATTGCATTCTCGTACAACTAGTAGGTGCTAGTGCTAGAGCCCGGGATTTAAGAACGAGTAATAACTAATATGCGTAGCCTCTTATCAACTGGTATTCCCATCGACACTGGTTTCACACGGTTGTGCACTCTACAAATAAGTATGGCCCGGAAAAGAGTATATGAATAGAAAAGATGAGCAGCAGATTCTGAACAAAAAAAAAAGACCGAGTTTTTCTTGGTACCTGAAAGAGCAGATTGGCGTTGAGCAGGATGCTGCCTGCCTTCTGGATCAGATGGATCCACGGAACCCCATACACCCAGTTACCCCACCCATCGCACACGCACACACCTGTCGCAGCACCCGCAGGCCGCATCAACCCCTACCTCTTCGCCGTTGTCCGCGACGGCAGCGGCGGCGCCGCCTTCACCGGCCACCCTAGATTGACTTAATAGTGGAGGTCTAACATCTACACGAGATAGATTCGATGGAGCACGAACCTAGGCGGTGGCACACGGTGGCGGATCTGATCTTTGATGAGCAGCTCAAGAAAGGGGGTGGCGGCTGCAGAGATGCAGGCGAGGGTTAATGATCGATGCGAGGGGGAAATTTGAGCTACGGTATATATTACGGATTTTTTTTCCTTGTATAGTAAACTAACCCAGTTAGCGGCAAAACGAAAAAGAATAAGCGGGAATATTTTTCTTAGTAGGCGCTAAAACATACAGTATAAGGTTAGATCCAATTAGGAAAAACAAAAATGTTAGCGCCAAAGCAAAACAAATAAGCATTTTTCTCCGAGATAAATTTTCAAAATAATTCTCAAGAAAATCTTTTGTATAGTATGTGCCAAAATTCTTCCGTAATAGGAACCAAGTTCACACGCATATTAGGGTTGTAGTTATTTTTGACCCAACAAAAAAAAATACTTTTTCCTCTTAAAAATATTAAATGACCTGACGCTTTCGAAAACGTCTTAAGATTCGTCCACATGTACCTACAAATTACCAAGCTTATTTATTTTGCTACCTGATAAATATCAAATTTGAGACGCCATGTGAAACGTCTAAACAAGCGTCTTTACGTTGGTCTGTTCCACTGTTGTAGAGACGAAAACAAATGCGTCTCATATATAGCGTCTCCACGTGATGATTTTCTTGTAGTGGGTGAACGTGTTGTGCCACTTGCAGTATGGCTTTCCGTTCAACTCCTGAGCCGTGGGGATCTTGTGGCCTTCGGGTACCTTTAGCTGCTTCTCCTTGAGTAAGAGGTCGAAAATCTGCTCAGCTTTGGTCACGTCGAAGTCAAACCCTTTTGGAGGACCTTGTGGCTTAACCCACTTACAGGACACGGGGCTTGCCCCCCGAGTCCATTCAGCCACTGCTACCTCTTGATCTCCCGCAGCACCTTCATCTTCGTCTGCCTCAACCAGGACCACCGCACGCTTGAATTTATCCTGGTAAACATCCGGGTGGCGCTGTTCATATGCTGACAGCTTCTGCACCATGTGCGCCAGTGAAGGGTAGTCTGCTTGGGAGGCCACGTCCTTGATTGATGATGAGAGACCCACCACCGCCAACTCGACTGCTTCTTTTTCACTTACATGAACCGAATAGCATCGGTTCCTAACGGTCCTGAAGCGCTGGATGTATTCCACATGTTTCCCCGCGCTTCGTCGTACTTGTGCTAGATCGGCAATACCAGCCTCGGAAGCCTCGAGTGATACCGTATGTGGAACTGCTCTTCCAACTGCTTCCAAGTCCGGATTGAGTTTGGTGGCAGCGATGTGTACCACCCGAAAGCCGATCCTGTGAGGGACTGTGCGAAGAACCTCACACGCAGCTCGTCTGATGCTGAGATCGTGCCCAGCTGTGCCAAATATCGGCTCACATGCTCGATGGAGCTGGAACCATCTGATCCATTAAACTTGGTGAAATCGGGGAGCCGATATTTGGGTGGTAGTGGGATCAATTCGTACTCATTGGGGTACGGCTTGGAATAGCCGATTGTCCTCCTTTTCGGCATCATGCCGAACTGATCTTTCAGGATTGTACAAATATGATCCGCGGTGATGGCTGCAGGCGAAACTCTGAAGATTCGCCGGGGTGGCATACTTAGCCAGCCATGCTTGTTTTTCCAGCTCTGAGCCAACGCAGGAGCTTAGCTCTGGAGGTTTGTCGGAGTGGCGTACTTAGCTAGCCACGTCTGCTTCTCAAGATCTGTTCCCGACGTTCCTCCTGCTGTTCCAGAAGTCCCTGCTGTTGCAGCCTGGTTCGAGAGCGCCCAGCTACTGCAGTCCGACACGTATGCGCACGTGTATCCGTGCGGGATCTCCTTGGGCGCCTCATGTAAGAATTGGTAGTCACTAGGGTCACCACCAATCTTGTACACGACGTATGCCGATGAACTCGGCACTTCTGGTGCTGCCAATGCGAATGGCAGCGGTGGACGGGACTGGAGTGGCATCTCTCCTTGGTAAGTCCCCAGAGCTGGTCCTGACGGAGAATACTGATGGCTCATGATTTCCTGGATCACGCGCAGAGCGACACGCTCCAAAGTGTTCACCAGGCTCTCAGAATGGCGGTGCAGCGAATGAGCCACCATGAAGTTGATCTCCTGACGCAGCGACCTGGTGCGTTCTTCTGACGGGGTGGAGAGGTCCACTCCATCGAGCGCGCCTTTAGGTGAGAACCCTTTCCACCTGATGCCATGTGAGCGGGTTCGGTGAAAAGAGCCGATGAGGTCGGCTTCGAGGAATGCTTTGATCTCGTCATGCTTCTTCTTGAGCTCCTCGCCAGATCCTCGTACTTGACCGGAGTGCCTTCCGCCATCTCAGATGTAGATGGCGATGCGGTTGATGTCGAAGATTGTCCCACCGGGCGTGCCAGAATGTGTTGCGGTCAGAAACCCACCGGCGGGCAGCGACGGGAAACACCGTAGAGCCGGGAATCTCCCAGGACCGGCTGGCCCTGGTCCCTCCGAGCGACGGCCCGCAAAGCCTTCGGCACGCACGTCCGATGCTGATGCAAGGGCGTGCCACCTGACCTATACCTGGTCAGGAAGGTGTTGGATAATGCCTCGCTTAGTTTCCTGCAGGGCATACACGTAAACGTTAAATACGAGCCTCGATCGGCTCTCGTTGTCCGTGAATCGGCTCAAAGAGCCGATCCACCCATGATGCGTACGAGGTGTACGATCAGATGGTGGTCCTCCTTGATCAAGATAAAGCTAAAACGACCTACTACGATTTAGGGTTTTCACCGCATAATCGGAAAATCCTACTCGTGATCGAGCCTCGCGGCCACGCACGGTGATCGTAAACCGACCCTAGACAAGGCCTAAAACCAACACAAAGTTGATCCTCGGAACATCCTGTCTAGGGCTAGCAAACTACACCCTACGCGCCACTGGATCCTTCGACCCGTTTGTAAGGCCTAACAATGCAGATATTAAACTAGGGATTTCTATTTTCGTGCCCTCGGGTCGTTAGTTGTACTCAGTTTTCCCCAGCCCCTTAGTTTTTCCTCAGTTTTCCCCAAGCCTATGTCTGAAACCCGCAGAAGGAGCTCATACGGAAGGAATCCGTTTATTTGGACGTTCTGTGCCGACGTGTTGCGCCGCTCGTCTGTGGGGCCGCGTGTGGGGCCGGTCGTGTGGGCCGCGTCGCGTGGGGCTGGTAGAAAGGGACCGCGTGGGACAGACGAGAAGCGTTTGGTTGCACGTGAGCAGGAGCTGGGTTTTGTCTCTCTCGGCCCAAATTGGCATTTTTAAGAGCACCTTTTCCCCTCTTTCTCTCTCTGTCTTTTTCACCAAATTAGTATCAAATCTAGAGAAGCTTCTATTTCTGTCTTTCTTCAATATGGCAGCAAATCTAGTAGCAAATCTCTGGGGTTATTTATGCCTTTTGGCCCTCGTTTTTTGCCCAATATGGCAGCAAATCTAGTAGCAAATCTAGAAGCTAGTATATGATAAATTCACAACAGCATAATCACAAAACTAAGTATAATACATAAACTGCATACAGCAGCCAAAAGCAGGCAATAACGTTGTTAATGTTCACGACAAACTAAGCTGAAAAATATACAAGATCACGCACGCAATGTATGGACAACAAGAAGATTAGGATGAATGAATTTGTTCTTCATTCCTCCCCATATATTTCTTCGTCGCTCCATTCGTGCATTTCCCAAGGAAATATTCATTGAACTCCTTCCGTCTGCAGTGTGAGGCCAATACATCCTCCAAACGGTATGGCCTGTGTTCATTTCTCAAACCGTAGAGTCCTATTCTATCCACACGTAGTGGCCACTCATCCCAGGCATTTGTATCATGAGAGTACTCTCTGATATAACCCAAATCCGTGTAGTAGATGCTGCCAGGTTGAAGTGTCGGGTACACTCTGGTGTCGACGGAGATACACCGGATATAATTCACGAAGAAGGCATTACTGCCAATGTTACTGACCGGATGGAGAGAGCGGCTCTGAGTGTCCACACGGTACACCAATGGTTTGCCCGCCAAAGCCGCGCTGACCAACAACACAAGCAGCAGATCACCATCCGACTTCACAAGGTAGAACTTCTGACGTCCAAGTTCTGGAAATGAAATTAGTGTCTCCATCTTGACAGTGCTCGCGCGCTGCTGCAACTGTACATTGGTGCACACTATTCTTCCGATCTCAAAATTGTCCGCAGCTACTGCATACAGTTCACCATTGAACGGGGTAATGCAACGCAAACAATGGTTCTTGATCGAAAATCTTCCTTCTCCCCAATCCCCATCTTCATTTATATCCTTAGTTGGAGTGCTCTCATCGACCCAACCAATTTCCGGCGGGTAATGTGCGGCAACGAAGACCATAGTCGGGGATTTGATAACAGCGACTGATTTCAGAAAAACAGATGGCATCTGCGCCTCAAACATAGTGTTCGATTTCTTTGTGAGTGGGTTCAGAAGCCGTATCTTGTGCGGCGGGTTCTTCTGGGCAAGCACGATGACGCCACGGGAAAAGCCGACGAAGTAGAATCTAAAATATATTGAAAAGATAACATTCAGCACTAAGATTGAAAATAAGATCTATGGTGACGCCACGGGAAAAGCCGAGGAATTTGAACCTTGCACGAACTGCAGATAGATCTATGGTGACGTAGCGGGATGTGCCGAGATGGAGGAAGGTGAACTCAGCGGCGCGTGGAAGGGCGTGGTGTAGCATGATCCATTCGTGCAGGTGCACGTCGGGATCAGGTAAACCTGAGCGCCAATTTCTACAGACTTGCCTCATAGCAGAGTAGCTGTCCACGTACTCCTCTTTCGCCAATAAGCATTCGCCGATCTTGTGAAGTGGTCCGTCAGCCGTGAGACCGGCCCAGTTCACGGAGGCGCCGCGCTTGGATGCGCCGCCCTCGGAGGCGACGGGCTCGGCGGCGACGGGCTCGGAGGCGACGGGCTCGGAGGCGACGGGCTCGGGAGATGGCCGCCGGCGCATTCTTCTTCTCCATCGCCGGCAGGGGAGGGCTCGTACGGCGGTTAGGGTTTTTTGGAGAAGTTGATGGGACGTGAGAGGGGTGGTTTCGTGCGTGAGCGATAATGAGACGTACTGTGTGCAGAGGGAGGGAGAGAGGGGCTTACGCGTCCTAAATGCGACCCGCGTCAACAATGGCACGTCTTCCACGTCTGCACCGCGACACGCGTCAACAATGGCACGTCTTCCACTTCTGCACCGCAACACGCGTCCTCGAGTCTAACCCTAGAAATTTAGATATACTCAGGTATACCCTCGAGTCATATACTAGCATTTTTTGTATGCTCAGTTTTCACCTTGAGTGCTAATACTGGCTAGTGCAATATACTCAGTTTTACCCTCAAGTGGCTGGTCAACAGAGAGTCAACAAATGGGATTAACTAGTTAAATGAGTTATTTAATGTGCAAAAAATTCCAAAAAGAGTGGCACTTACTCATGGAGTCTTTACCACAAATTTCCACTTCTCAAATCATAGATAAATCCTAGATAAATCAAGTTTCACCACAAATTGCCACTTATCAAATCACCTAGTAGCTATGAAGGTGCATGGTTTTCCATAATAAGCCCTACCCAAAACAGCTTTCCCCAAAACATACTTTGTCTGAATGAGACCATAATTTTCACACTCATGTAGATTTGTATTGCAAATAGTTTGAGGTAGGCCAAGATGGGTTTCATTGTACAAAACACGCATTTTCCATTTTTTAAATCTCATATTTGAATCCCTTAGTCTGTTTACTACTCACTTGCCCTTGGTTTCTTGATACTACTCAGTTTTGCCCTCTCCCTTCACAAACTCTCACAGACGCCCAACATTGCCCTGATTGGTCTAGCCCATGTCACGCGGATCGTGCTCGACGACCGTTGATCGTATGATCTAACGGGCAGGATAACCCCTATCTCTCTCTCTGGTCGGGGCCACCACCCTCTCTCTCTCTGTCGTCGGTTAGCTTCACGCAAAGTTTGGTTTTCTGCATTATTTTTCACGAGCTAAATTATAAACTCTTTTAGGCATTACTTTTCACGCAAAAAATGATAAACCATCACCGATTTGTTGTAGCCATTACTTTTCACGCAAAAAAATGATACACCATCACCCATTTCTTGTACCCATTACTTTTCACGCAAAAAACGATAAATCATCACCGATTTGTTGTAGCCATTACTTTTCACGCAAAAAATGATACACCATCACCCATTTCTTGTAGCCATTACTTTTCACGCAAAAAACGATAAACCATCACCGATTTGTTGTAGCCATTACTTTTCACGCACAAAAATGATACACCATCACCCATTTCGTGTACCCATTACTTTTCACGCAAACAACGATAAATCATCACCGATTTTGTTGTAGCCATTACTTTTCACGCAAAAAATGATACACCATCACCCATTTCTTGTAGCCATTACTTTCCACGCAAAAAATGATAAACCATCACCGATTTTGTTGTAGCCATTACTTTTCACGCAAAAATGATACACCATCACCCATTTCTTGTAGCCATTACTTTCCACGCAAAAAATGATAAACCATCACCGATTTTGTTGTAGCCATTACTTTTCACGCAAAAAATGATACACCATCACCCATTTCTTGTACCCATTACTTTTCACGCAAAAAACGATAAACCATCACCGATTTCTTGTAGCCATTACTTTCCTTTTAGGCATTACTTTTCACGGTAAAATGATAAACTATACCCCCACAACGGTCGTCTCCTCCTTAATTTATTGTGTATAAACCCCCACAACGGTCATCTCCTCCTTATTTTATTGTGTAAACCCCTACAACGGTCATCTCTCCCTTATAAACACCCACACGGCCATCCCTTGTGTCAATAGGTTCTGCCTCTCTCTTCTTCGTTCACATACACTTTATCCATTGCCATGGCTTCCACGTCTCGGACGCGGACCGGAAGGGGAAGGGGAAGGGGAAGGGGAAGGGGAAGGGGAAGGGGAAGTGGATCATCATCATTGCCACCACCACCGTCAACACTGCCATTGATCATAGAGGAGTTCTTCATCGTCGTCTATGAAGACCCTTTGGTCAAGAAGGTACGTACGCGTTCCCACATATATGATGCATGTGATTAATTATGGGCATGTTCTAAAAAACCTTTAATTTCAAGGGTTCCCTAATTTCAAACGATCGGCGCTCGATCTCTTTGCAGGAACTCCCAAAAAAATTTGCGGACTATCTTGACGGCAAGGAGCCAGCTAAGGTGTATCTGCGAGCAGCTGACTGCGGTCCTCGTCTCTGGACCGTGGAGGTCCTATTTGACGGACAAGGCCGGATGTACCTCGACAAGGGCTGGGAGAAATTCGCCATCGCGCACGGTGTGGATTTCGGCTGGTTCGTACACTTCAAATATGAAGGCGATGATGTGCTCACAGTGAAGGTGTTCGACGGAACAATGTGCAGGAGGTACTACTACTCAGACGACGAAGATACTGACGATGAAAGCGACGACGACGTGAAGCCATGCATCCATCCCCTTTAGATAATTAAGGGGATTATGACCAAGAATATATATGTAGCTTCATATGCATCGATTTAGAGATCTAGCTATTTTCTATATATTATGCATGTAAAAAATAATATCGCATTTCCACTATTATTCGAGCACCACATCCTCCAAACGATGCCGATGCCGATGCCGATATCGGCATGGTCAGAACGGCTATGCTCGCCGCCACTGCTAGGTCAACGTCGGGATGCATAATGTTTAGCATAAGAGTCACTTTAGATTAAGCTGCGAAAATAGTCACGTGGGGCTGAGGCGGCCCCTACAGAGCGGCTCTATATTATATTCTCTAAATAAAATAGACGACCACAGCGGTCACATGCGGAGGCCCCGATGCGTGTAGTTGACACGTCCGTTGGGAACCCCAAGAGGAAGGTGTGATTGCTGCGGCAAGTTTCCCTCAGCAAGAAACCAAGGTTTAATCGAACCAGTAGGAGTCAAGAAGCACGTTGAAGGTTGATGGCGGCGGATGTAGCGGCGCAACACCAGAGATTCCGGCGCTAACGTGGAACCTACACAACACAACAAAGTACTTTGCCCCAACGAAATAGTGAGGTTGTCAATCTCACCGGCTTGCTGTAACAAAGGATTAACCGTATTGTGTGGAAGATGATTGTTTGCAGAGAAAACAGTAAAAACAAGTATTGCAGCAGATTTGTATTTCAGTAAAAGAATGGACCGGGGTCCACAGTTCACTAGAGGTGTCTCTCCCATAAGATAAAAGCATGTTGGGTGAACAAATTACAGTCGGGCAATTGACAAATAGAGAGGGCATAACAATGCACATACATGACATGATAAGTATAGTGAGATTTAATTGGGCATTACGACAAAGTACATAGACCGCCATCCAACCGCATCTATGCCTAAAAAGTCCACCTTCAGGTTATCGTCCGAACCCCTTCCAGTATTAAGTTGCAAAGCAACCGACAATTGCATTAAGTATGGTGCGTAATGTAATCAACAACTACATCCTCGGACATAGCGCCAATGTTTTATCCCTAGTGGCAACAGCACAACACAACCTTAGAACTTTCTGTCACTGTCCCAGGTGTCAATGCATGCATGAACCCACTATCGAGCATAAATACTCCCTCTTGGAGTTAAAAGCAAAAACTTGGCCAGAGCCTCTACTAGTAACGGAGAGCATGCAAGATCATAAACAACACATATGTAATAACTTGATAATTAACATGACATGGTATTCTCTATCCATCGGATCCCGACAAACACAACATATAGAATTACAAATAGATGATCTTGATCATGTTAGGCAGCTCACAAGATCCAACAATGAAGCACAATGAGGAGAAGACAACCATCTAGCTACTGCTATGGACCCATAGTCCAGGGGTGAACTACTCACTCATCACTCCGAGGCGACCATGGCGGTGTAGAGTCCTCCGGAGATGAATCCCCTCTCCGGCAGGGTGCCGGAGGAGATCTCCGTAATCCCCCGAGATGGGATCGGCGGCGGCGGCGTCTCGGAAGGTTTTCCGTATCATGGTTTTTCGCATCGGGGTTTCGCGACGGAGGCTTTAAGTAGGCGGAAGGGCAGAGTCGGGGCCCACGAGGGCCCACACCACAGGCGGCGCGGCCCCCTTGGCCGCGCCGCCATGTGGTGTCGCCACCTCGTGGCCCCACTTCGTATGTTCTTCGGTCTTCTCGAGCTCCGTGGAAAAATAGGCCCCCGGGTCTTCGTTTCGTCCAATTCCGAGAATATTTTGTTACTAGGATTTCTGAAACCAAAACAGCAGAAAACAGGAACTGGCACTTCAGCATCTTGTTAATAGGTTAGTTCCAAAAATGCACGAATATGACATAAAGTGTGCATAAAACATGTAGGTATCATCAATAATATGGCATAGAACATAAGAAATTATCGATACGTCTGAGACGTATCAAGCATCCCTCTTAGTTCTGCTCGTCCCGAGCAGGTAAAACGATAACAAAGATAATTTCTGAAGTGATATGCCATCATAACTTTGATCATACTATTTGTAAACATATGTAGTGGATGCAGCGATCAAAACAATGGTAATGACATAAGTAAACAAGTGAATCATATAGCAAAGACCTTTCATGAATAGTACTTCAAGACAAGTATTAATAAGCCTTGCATAAGAGTTAACTCATAAAGCAATAAATCAAAGTAAAGGTATTGAAGCAACACAAAGGAAGATTAAGTTTCAGCGGTTGCTTTCAACTTGTAACATGTATATCTCATGGATAATAGTCAACATAGAGTAATATAACAAGTACAATATGCAAGTATGTAGGAATCAATGCACAGTTCACACAAGTGTTTGCTTCTTGAGGTGGAGAGAGATAGGTGAACTGACTCAACATAAAAGTAAAGAGAATGGTGCTTCAAAGAGGAAAGCATCGATTGCTATATTTGTGCTAGAGCTTTTATTTTGAAAACATGAAACAATTTTGTCAACGGTAGTAATAAAGCATATGAGTTATGTACATTATATCTTACAAGTTGCAAGTCTCATGCATAGTATACTAATAGTGCCCGCACCTTGTCCTAATTAACTTGGACTACCGGATCTTTGCAATGCACATGTTTTGACCAAGTGTCACAATGGGGTACCTCCATGCCGCCTGTACAAAGGTCTAAGGAGAAAGCTCGCATTTTGGATTTCTCGCTTTTGATTATTCTCAACTTAGACATCCATACCGGGACAACATGGACAACAGATAATGGACTCCTCTTTAATGCATAAGCATGTGGCAACAATTATTATTCTCATATGAGATTGAGGATATGTCCAAACTGAAACTTCCACCATGAATCATGGCTTTAGTTAGCGGCCCAAAGTTCTTCTCTAACAATATGCATGCTCCAACCATAAAGGTGGTAGATCTCTCTTGCTTCACAAGACGGACATGCATAGCAACTCACATGATATCCAACAAAGAATAGTTGATGGCGTCCCCAGAAACATGGTTATCGCTCAACAAGCAACTTAATAAGAGATGAAGTGCATAAGTACATATTCAATACCACAATAGTTTTTAAGCTATTTGTACCATGAGCTATATATTGCAAAGGTGAATGATGGAATTTTAAAGGTAGCACTCAAGCAATTTACTTTGGAATGGCGGAGAAATACCATGTAGAAGGTAGGTATGGTGGACACAAATGGCATAGTGGTTGGCTCAAGGATTTTGGATGCATGAGAAGTATTCCCTCTCGATACAAGGTTTAGGCTAGCAAGGTTATTTGAAACAAACACAAGGATGAACGGTACATCAAAACTCACATAAAAGACATATGGTAAACATTATAAGACTCCATACCTTCCTTGTTGTTCAAAACTCAATACTAGATGTTATCTAGACTCTAGAGAAACTAAATATGCAAACCAAATTAGCAAGCTCTAAGTATTTCTTCATTAATGGGTGCAAAGTATATGATGCAAGAGCTTAAACATGAGCACAACAATTGCCAAGTATCAAATTATCCAAGACATTTTAGAGTTACTACATGTAGCATTTTCCAATTCCAACCATATAACAATTTAACGAAGATGAAACTTCGCCATGAATACTATGAGTAGAGCCTAAGGACATATTTGTCCATATGCTACAGCGGAGCGTGTCTCTCTCCCACAAAGTGAATGCTATGATCCATTTTATTCAAACAAAACAAAAACAAAAACAAACCGACGCTCCAAGCAAAGTACATAAGATGTGCTGGAATAAAAATATAGTTTCAGGGGAGGAACCTGATAATGTTGTCGATGAAGAAGGGGATGCCTTGGGCATCCCCAAGCTTAGACGCTTGAGTCTTCTTAGAATATGCAGGGGTGAACCACCGGGGCATCCCCAAGCTTAGAGCTTTCACTCTCCTTGATCATATTGCATCATACTCCTCTCTTGATCCTTGAAAACTTCCTCCACACCAAACTCGAAACAACTCATTAGAGGGTTAGTGCATAATAAAATTCACATGTTCAGAGGTGACACAATCATTCTTAACACTTCTGGACATTGCATAAAGCTACTGGACATTAATGGATCAAAGAAATTCATCCAACATAGCAAAAGAGGCAATGCGAAATAAAAGATAGAATCTGTCAAAACAGAACAGTCCGTAAAGATGGATTTTATTAGGCCACCAGACTTGCTCAAACGAAAATGCTCAAATTGAATGAAAGTTGCGTACATATCTGAGGATCATGCTCGTAAATTGGCTTAATTTTCTGAGCTACCTACAGGGAGATAGACCCAGATTCGTGACAGCAAAGAAATCTGGAACTGCGCAGTAATCCAAATCTAGTACTTACTTTTCTATCAAAGACTTTACTTGGCACAACAAAACATAAAACTAAGATAAGGAGAGGTTGCTACAGTAGTAAACAACTTCCAAGACACAAATATAAAATAAAGTACTGTAGTAAAAACATGGGTTGTCTCCCATAAGCGCTTTTCTTTAACGCCTTTCAGCTAGGCGCAGAAGTGTATCTCAAGTAACATCGGAGATGAAGCATCAACATCATAATTTGTTCTAATAATAGAATCATAAGGTAACTTCATTCTCTTTCTAGGGAAGTGTTCCATACCTTTCTTGAGAGGAAATTGATATTTAATATTACCTTCCTTCATATCAATAGTAGCACCAACGGTTCGAAGAAAAGGTCTTCCCAATATAATGGGGCAAGATGCATTGCATTCAATATCCAAGACAACAAAATCAACGGGACAAGGTTATTGTTAACCATAATATGAACAATATCAACTTTTCCCAAAGGTTTCTTTTTAGCATTATCAGCGAGGTTAACATCCAGATAACAATTCTTCAATGGTGGCAAGTCAAGCATATCATAGACTTTTTTAGGCATAACAGAAATACTTGCACCAAGATCACATAAAGCATTACAATCAAAATCTTTGACTCTCATTTTAATGATGGGCTCCCAACCATCCTCTAGCTTTCTAGGAATAGAAGTTTCAAGTTTTAATTTCTCTTCTCTAGCTTTTATGAGAGCATTTGTAATATGTTTTGTGAAAGCCAAGTTTATAGCGCTAGCATTAGGACTTTTAGCAAGTTTTTGCAAGAACTTTATAACTTCAGAGATGTGGCAATCATCAAAATCTAAATCATTACAATCTAAAGCAATGGGATTATCATCCCCAAGGTTGGAAAAAATTTCAGCAGTTTTATCACAAGCAGTTTCAGCAGTTTTAGCAGTTTAATTTTGCGTGCTTTGCACTAGAGTAGAAGCATTGCCAACACCAATTATTTTACCATTGATAGTAGGAGGTGCAGCAACATATGAATCATTAGCATTGCTAGTGGTGGTAATAGTCCAAACTTTAGCTACATTTTCCTTTTTAGCTAGTTTTTCATTTTCTTCTCTATCCCACCTAGCACGCAGTTCAGCCATTAATCTTATATTCTCATTAATTCTAACTTGGATGGCATTTGCTGTAGTAACAATTTTATTTTCAATATCCCTATTAGGCATAACTTTCGATTTCAAAAGATCAACATCAGAGGCAAGACTATCAACTCTAGAAACAAGAATATCAATTTTATTGAGCTTTTCCTCAACAGATTTGTTAAAGGCAGTTTGTGTACTAATAAATTCTTTAAGCATGGCTTCAAGTCCAGGGGGTGTATCCTATTATTTTTGTAAGAATTCCCATAAGAATTAGCATAACCGTTACCATTATTATAAGGATATGGCCTATAGTTATTACTAGAATTGTTTCGATAAGCATTGTTGTTGAAATTACTATTTTTAATGAAGTTTACATCAACATGTTCTTCTTGGGCAACCAATGAAGCTAATGGAACATTATTAGGATCAACATTAGTCCTATCATTCGCAAACATAGACATAATAGCATCAACCTTATCATTCAAGGAAGAGGATTCTTCAACAGAATTTACCTTCTTACCTTGTGGAGCTCTTTCCGTGTGCCATTCAGAGTAATTAACCATCATATTATCAAGGAGCTTTGTTGCTTCACCAAGAGTGATGGACATAAAGGTACCTCCAGCAGCTGAATCCAATAAATTCCGCGAAGAAAAATTTAGTCCTGCATAGAAGGTTTGGATGATCATCCAAGTAGTCAGTCCATGGGTTGGGCAATTTTTAACCAGAGATTTCATTCTTTCCCAAGCTTGAGCAACATGTTCATTATCTAATTGTTTAAAATTCATTATGCTACTCCTCAAAGATATAATTTTAGCAGGGGATAATATCTACCAATAAAAGCATCCTTGCATTTAGTCCATGAATCAATACTATTCTTAGGCAGAGATAGCAACCAATCTTTAGCTCTTCCTCTTAATGAGAAAGAGAACAATTTTAATATTATAATGTCACCATCTACATCTTTATATTTTTGCATCTCACATAGTTCAACAAAATTATTGAGATGGGCAGCAGCATCATCAGAACTAACACCAGAAAATTGCTCTCTCATGACAAGATTCAGTAAAGCAGGTTTAATTTCAAAGAATTCTGCTGTAGTAGCAGGTGGAGCAATAGGTGTGCATAAGAAATCATTATTATTTGTGCTAGTGAAGTCACACAACTTAGTATTTTCAGGGTTGGCCATTTTAGCAGTAGTAAATAAAGCAAACTAGATAAAGTAAATGCAAGTAAACTAATTTTTTTGTGTTTTTGATATAGCAAACAAGACAGAATAAAGTAAAGCTAGCAACTAATTTTTTTGTGTTTTGATATAATGCAGCAAACAAAGTAGTAAATAAAATAAAGCAAGATAAAAACAAAGTAAAGAGATTGAGAAGTGGAGACTCCCCTTGCAGCGTGTCTTGATCTCCCCGCAACGGCGCCAGAAATTTGCTTGATGCGTGTAGTTGACACGTCCGTTGGGAACCCCAAGAGGAAGGTGTGATGCGCACAGCAGCAAGTTTCCCGAAGAAACCAAGGTTTAATCGAACCAGTAGGAGTCAAGAAGCACGTTGAAGGTTGATGGTGGCGGGATGTAGTGCGGCGCAACACCAGATTCCGCCAACGTGGAACCGCACAACACAACAAAGTACTTTGCCCCAACGAAATGCTGAGGTTGTCAATCTCACCGGCTTGCTGTAACAAAGGATTAACCGTATTGTGTGGAAGATGATTGTTTGCAGAGAAAACAGTAAAACAAGTATTGCAGCAGATTTGTATTTCAGATTAAAAGAATGGACCGGGGTCCACAGTTCACTAGAGGTGTCTCTCCCATAAGATAAATGCATGTTGGGTGAAAAAATTACAGGGGCAATTGACAAATAGAGAGGGCATAACAATGCACATACATGACATGATAAGTATAGTGAGATTTAATTGGGCATTACGACAAAGTACATAGACCGCCATCCAACTGCATCTATGCCTAAAAAGTCCACCTTCAGGTTATCGTCCGAACCCCTTCCAGTATTAAGTTGCAAAGCAACAGACAATTGCATTAAGTATGGTGCGTAATGTAATCAACAACTACATCCTCGGACATAGCGCCAATGTTTTATCCCTAGTGGCAACAGCACAACACAACCTTAGAACTTTCCGTCACTGTCCCAGGTGTCAATGCATGAACCCACTATCGAGCATAAATACTCCTCTTGGAGTTAAAAGCAAAAACTTGGCCAGAGCCTCTACTAGTAACGGAGAGCATGCAAGATCATAAACAACACATATGTAATAACTTAATAATTAACATGACATGGTATTCTCTATCCATCGGATCCCGACAAACACAACATATAGAATTACAGATAGATGATCTTGATCATGTTAGGCAGCTCACAAGATCCAACAATGAAGCACAATGAGGAGAAGACAACCATCTAGCTACGCTATGGACCCATAGTCCAGGGTGAACTACTCACTCATCACTCCGGAGGCGACCATGGCGGTGTAGAGTCCTCCGGGAGATGAATCCCCTCTCCGGCAGGCTGCCGGAGGAGATCTCCAGAATCCCCCGAGATGGGATCGGCGGCGGCGGCGTCTCGCAAGGTTTTCCGTATCGTGGTTTTTCGCATCGGGGTTTCGCGACGGAGGCTTTAAGTAGGCGGAAGGGCAGAGTCGGGGCCCGACGAGGGCCCACACCACAGGGCGGCGGCCCCCTTGGCCGCGCCGCATGGCGTCGCCACCTCGTGGCCCCACTTCGTATGTTCTTCGGTCTTCTGGAAGCTCCGTGGAAAAATAGGCCCCGGGTCTTCGTTTCCAATTCCGAGAATATTTCGTTACTAGGATTTCTGAAACCAAAAACAGCAGAAAACAGAACTGCACTTCGGCATCTTGTTAATAGGTTAGTTCCAGAAAATGCACGAATATGACATAAAGTGTGCATAAAACATGTAGGTATCATCAATAATATGGCATAGAACATAAGAAATTATCGATACGTCGGAGACGTATCAGCCCCACAGAGCGGCAATATATAATTTTCTATAAATAAATAGACGACCCACTGGTCATTGGCTGCGGCAGCCCCATAGAGCGGCCCCATTTGTCATTGGCAGCACCGCGTATACAATCAGGAAATAAAACGGCCCACGCGTCAGCGGTAGATGGATCCACCCGTCAGCACGAGACGGTCAGCGAGGAACTGACCTCACGGTAACGGTAAGGCCTCTGACCTGATGGCAACCCGCGTCTTCGAGGGGTTTCAAACTAGAGGGAGGGGAAAACTGAGGAAAAACTAACGAGCTGGGGAAAACTGAGTACAACTAACGAAGCAGGGGCACGAAAATAGAAATCCCATTAAACTAATCCTTGAAGAACAAGGAGCAATCATAATGGATCGGATCTACTAAACAATGATCAAGCGGGGTGCCGCCCTTACACCCCAGATAGGTGTAAGGGCGGCTAGATGCCTAAGGGTTGCACGACGATAGCATATGATACGAAGAACAATGCTAACCCTAAAACATCTATGATAACTACGCTGCTCGCCATCAAAAAGGCTTCAGTACGAGCAGCGCATGGATGACGAATAAACGTGTGCTGCCTAGATCGCAAGATGCGATCTAGGCAGCATGGTGCTTACCCGGAAGAAACCCTCGAGACGGGGGAGTTGGCGATGCGCCGAGATTGGTTTGTGGTGAACGTTGGTTGTTGTTTATTTCATAAACCCTAGATACATATTTATAGTCCGGGGACTTTCTAATTGGGCGTGCACCTAACCGTGCACGGGTTAAACTCTAACTTCTAAACTACGATGCGATCTACTATAATACAGATACACGGGCAATTTAGCCCAACTTCTTCGTGTCAGGCCGCTTCAAAGATCCTCCACGCGTATATCCTTCAAGCCCATCTCGCTTACGGCCTATCTCCTGATTTGGCCAAAATCTGGTGATAACAGATACACTTAAGGGAAACTTGCTGCTGTTCTACAAACCTCTGCTCTTGGAGGCCCAACACTGTCTACAAGAATAGAAGCACCCGTAGACATCAAGATCCTGTTCTCCGGTGCGACGAGGACCGAGGAGACGGCGTGTACTGCGGCGTGGCGGCTGTGGGTGGGGTTGGGGTGGTGGCATCGCACTAGGGCAACAAAGAAGGGGGAAAAGAAGCAAATTGAAGCGGCCGATTTCGCTGTCCCTGATGTGTGGGACCGGTTAAGAAAAGGAGGATGCTCGGCGTGACCGCGCAGCGTCCGCGGAGACGCTAACCTGTCACATATTTGGGCCGCGTTTGTGTCCCCGCGGACGGCCCGGTCACTATGTGTGGTGACCCTACATACTACTGCATGTTGTAGTATGCCAGTCGTTGATATAACATTCACGAAGTACCAATCCGCAAATATTACATCCCTCGAGTAGTACAACAGAACATAGCAGGTCCATAACTCATTCATTTATTATTACAAGCATAATGTACATATCATCTCGGAGCTCCTCTTGGGTCCTAAGAGGGATACTCCTGGGTTCGAGGCGAACCCATCTTAACTTACAATATAAAAGTCTTACTAGGTGATACATTTATTCCAACGAGCAGTTAAGTACTAAGAGTTCGTACTGCTCGGATACTACTACTACTTATCGGTCTAAGCTTGTTCTCCTCCGGAACCCTCCCCGGTTCCGTAGACTATAAGGTAGTCTACACCTTCGACACCTCCAGAGAGGTCTGGTTCTTCATAGCCGATGATGTCGGCTCCTTCAGGGTTGTCGTTGTCCTCCTCCAGATGATTCAGACAATCTAAGCAGGGGATTTAAGAGAGGTATGAGTACGAGCGTACTCAACAAGTTCATTATAGAAAAGAGGTGTTTAATGCACTAGCTACGATATTAGACCAGAAAGTATAATACCAATGCAAGTTTTGATAAACATTTCTTCAAGAGGTTGCTTTTATTTCAAAGAACTATGTCCGTCAGCCTTCACCGGTTCACTAGAACTTCATGGAGTTACTTTCCGGCAGCGTTCGCAGTTCCAAATCCCGGAACAGGAGTGACAGGTCACGATTCATTACACTCTGCAGAGGTGTATTGCTTTACCCATAAGAGATCTTAACCTTGGTGCCAACCGGGCAGCTTTCCCGTTCACACTTCCTTCGGTGTGAGGCCCGGTATAAGGTCTAGCCAATCATGTTCCTCCGCTACCTCGAACACCCAACCTTTGTTGCAATTCCGACCTTGGGTCCTCGCCGGTCAGCGTATCCAAAGGATACCTTCCGACCTCGACTATTACCAGGTCGCAACCATGGTCCTTCGCCGGTCGTTGCAACCCCTCATAGACCGCATTACCGTGGGGAATTAGAATGGGATCCCCACCCTCCGGTTGTTCCGCAAGATACAACTGCTACGGTAAGCGCATCCGTTGATGAACGAGAGGTGGAAACACTTTTGACTACTCCGTCCCACTCCAGATCTTATGGTTAACACGGATATTACGGCACAAGAATCACTGGACGACATTTGTTGTTTAATCCTAGATGGATATAAACCCATTGCAATGGAACCTCCACCATGTCAACACAATCCATGGTTCCATTGCCAACCACTTAGTCATATTCATAGTTATGAAAATAGTGGTTTTGCTTTTTATGCAATAGTGATAAACATAGTACTTTGCAAGTAATTTGATAAAAATACTCGAATGACATGAGCAAGTGATGAACTTGCCTGAATACTGCAAAGTGTTGCAGTTGGATGGTGTGGACTGACCCTTGTCCTCTGTTGCTGAAAAATAGCATCATTGTCCGATAAGGGCAATGGTTAAAGAAGCATTTATGCATGATTCCAGTTTTAGGTTTTTTCCCCCTCCCGATGTCTTTATTATTTCATGTGAGAGGTTAATATTAAGAATCACTTAGGGATACTCTATTTAGGGTAAAATACAACCTTGAAATGTTGTCAAGGTGTTTTTAAAGTCCAAAATACTTTATGGACTTATTTTCCTTATTAGAAATAAAAGGTGTGATTTAAATGATTATTTAAATCATCAAAATTGAACTTATTCTTGTTTAACTTCAAAATTTCTATTTCATATTTTATTATGATAGAGATTTTTATACTGAGTGGTTTTCATATTTTTAATTATTTTTTAGAGCTATTAAACATTTTCTATTGATTTTCAAAGTTTCAGCATTTTTATGAATTTGTGAAATGCCACAATTGCCCCTGGGCCCACATGTCAGTGGAGCCCAGTGGTTAACCCTAACCCGAGCCACACTTGGGCTCGGTCGGTCGCACCGACCCGTTCTCATTCGCTCGTTCGCAACCCTAACCCTCGCTCTCGCTCTCGCGACACCCGTGTCGCCGCCGTCTTCTCCGAATTGTTCCGGCCATCTCCGGCCGTCGCCGCCGGCGAGATATGGCGCATCTGAACCGCCGTTCAACGGCGCTTCAGATCCACCGCGGCGATTTGTGCTGCGCCGACCGCTCGTCTCGCCCCCTTCGCCTCTGGTTGCCTGACGTGGTTGCCGTGGCGATCTCGTCGCCACCGACGCTCCAGATGCCGTGGCGCCGCCGTGCCTGGCCGTGGTGGTGCTGGTGCCGTGGCGCCGCCATGGCTTGGCCTGGCCTGGCGCTGCTGCGCCCTCGGCGTGTGCCGCCGTGGCCGCCATGGCCGTGCCCTGCGCTTCGCTTCACCTGTGAGTATCCATCGCCTCCTTCTCTCCCTCTCTGCTCTGCTCACTTCTCTCCTCATCCTCTTCGTCTTGCTCAGCCACTGGCCTGCATCTCCATGTTGAGATGCTTGCCGTGACTATGCGCTGCTGCTGTGTTGTGCTTGCTCATGTGCTCACTGTGCTTGTGTTGCTATGCTGTGCATTGTAAATCTGCTGGCCTGCTACTGCCATGGTTACTACTGTTGTGCTATCCTGCCATGCTATACATGATTCTGTGCAAGATTCCTAGGCTCTGTGCTTGCTTATGTTTGCAATTCTTGTTTAATTCTATCTCTGTGATCTTGTCCTTGATGCTATTACTGCTAGATCATCAAGTGTATTCAATTATTTGCCCTGGCTGTGATTACTGTGTGTATTCCTGGCAATTTTGCAAGTGCCAGTGCCATGGTGTGCTATTTCTTGTGCTCAAACTCATGAGCATGCTCAATTGAGCATTGCTGTTGGCTTAATAGTATTCTTCAGTGATGAATGCTATGTGCTTTACTTGTGTATCTTGATCCAGTGGTTCATCATGCCTGTGATGTGCTTCTGGATACAATCATAAAGTCATTAATTCAGTCATCTATTTATTCAGTTATGACTTGGTTGGATTTCTTCAGTAGCTGGTTAATTCCTGTTGCTGTACTTGGCTATGGCAATCTGTAGCAAGAGCTAGCAAGCTCTGATGATCATATGATCATCAGTTGCCTGATGATTAGCTGTTGTATGTGCTCACTCTGGCTGTCTGTGTGTGTGTGCATCACAAGCTTCCTGTGTGATGCTTGCAATGATCCATTGGATCATCAGCAAGGCTCTGGTGAATCAATTGCTTGTGTAATTCATTTATCTGTTTATCTTGCTTTATTAAATGGATGAATGATGTGAACTGTGATTCAGTGATGATCATTTCAATTAATTTGTTAGGGCTAGCTGGATGACAACCACTGGTTGGTACCCTAGCCCTCTACTGAACCCAAATGGGCGATGATGTGGTGGTTTCTTTTGCTGGCTGTGGGTTGAGGTGGCCCTGGCAGCACTTGTGATGCTGTCATGGGTAGCTCCCCTCTCTGTGGCTTGCTATGGTTGGTGATTGCTTGCTGGAATTGGATAATTGCTCACTGGTTGATCCAAATACTGGTCTTCCAGTGGCTTTGCTGTTGAGATATTGTATAGACAAAGATTTGTCTATTGTCTGATGGCCTAGCTAGCTATAGGTGCTAAGTGTGTTGGACTAGGCTAGCTGTGAATTCATTCTTTGCTGGATTTCCTTAGTTGTGCCACTGATTTGACATAACTAGTGTTCCCTTGGATGATTTCCTATTGGCCTTACCCTCTGTGCTTGCACCAAATGGCTTTGCAGCCATGATGACACAAACAGGGTATTCTACCCTTCTGTGCTCCTTTGATGCATAGTATGCTTATTTATGGGCAAAACATGGTTTTGCTCAGGATGATCTTGTTTATACCTCACTCCAGCTCCTAGATTATTTGTTGGTGTAGAGGATTTCTTCAGTGTTGAGCTTATGCTTGCCCTGCTCCTCCTTGCAATCTTGTGGTGCTTGATTCAGTGCTGTGGTGATTTAGGCAGGTTGAACAGCAGTGGATGTTCTTCATGTTCTTGCTGTGCTTGTGTTCTTACCCTGGAGATTCTGCCGATGGAGCTGCTAGGGTTTTGGCTTGGTGAAAAGGTTTTATACCTAGCCTGCCTTGCTTCCCTGGTCGACAGCTCCACCAGTTCACTTTGGTGACTCACTGTGTGTGTGGTGCTGTTGTGCATGCACACATGCTGTGTGTGCTGCCTGTGTGTATGTGTGTACCAGAGGCTTGGGACTTGAGCTGTGAGAAGATCAGCTCGGCAGAGCTTGATCATATCTCCTCACATTTCAATTTCTTTTGGCTAATCTGCCAAGTGGCTTTGCCACTTGGCATAAATCTTGTTTTTGCTTTGCTTGTATGTGTGTGCAGGGACTTGGAGATGATCAAGATGGATTGCAAGATCATCTTGATCAAGGAATTCTTGAAGATCAACTTGTAGTTTAGGATATTTCATTTCATTGTAATTTTCTTTCTTTTTCTTTTTCTATTTTTCCTATTCTTGTAATATGTTGTAATATTTCATATTTCATTTCTGGATATTGTAAAGACAATGTATCTTGTGTGTTTATCAATAAAGCTCCAATTTTCTCTAATGAGCTTTACTATATTTTAATTGTTCATATTGTTTATTATATATAATTTCTTAATGAATTACCTCACATTTGAATTATGAGATATTCATTTTAATGTTTGAATTTGAAATTCAAATATAACTTAAGTTTGAATTCAATCATGCAACTTAAGTTTGAATTCAATCATGCAACTTAAGTTGTGATGCAATATCTCTCCTCTCTTCTCAAAACCCTAACTTAGTTGAATGAGTGCAAGTTTGTCGCACTCTCGAAACCCTAACCCTGTAAGGTGTCGAGAGAGAAACTTGTCCCCCTTCGATGCAGTTTTTGTTTAAAAGCGCGAAATTTCCCATAATTTACGATGCAATGCACATCCCTTTCTAAAATCTACCCCTCGATCGTCTCTAAACCTGGGACATTACAGCCTTTCCCCCTTAAAGAAAACTTCGTCCCGAAGTTGTGGTTGTAATACCTGAACAGCTCGGGGTATGTTTTCCTCAGGTCTTCTTCCTTTTCCCAGGTGGCTTCCCTCTCGGGGTGATGCTTCCATTGTATCTTGCAGTACTTTATTGCTCGATTCCTGAGTTGTTTCCAGTTCTCCTCGAGAATCTTTGCTGGCTTCTCGATGTATGTCAAATCTGGTTGTAACTCGAGCTCATCATGTGATACTGGCTCATCTGGGGTCTTTAAACACTTCCTGAGTTGCGACACATGGAATACATTGTGAACTTGAGCTAACCTTCCGGGTAGGTCTAATTCAAAGGCTAACCCTCGGTTCTGACTCAGAATCTTGAAAGGTCTGATGTATCTAGGGCTCAACTTCCCCTTTACTCCAAATCTCTGAAGACCTTTCATCGGGCTTACCTTAAGGTACACCATGTCTCCAACTTGTGGCTCCCTGATAACCCACAAGTATAGGGGATCGCAGCAGTCTTCGCGGGTAGTAAAACCCAATTTATTGATTTGACACAAGGGGAGACAAAGAATACTTGAAAGCCTTAACAACGGAGTTGTCAATTCAGCTGCACCTGGAAACAGACTTGCTCGCAAGAGTTTATCAAGAGTAACAGCTTTATAGCGTAGTAGTGAAATAGCAGGAAAAGTAACGTAGACAGGAGTGATTATAGTAAACAAAGAGATTAAAATACCGTAGGCACGGGGACGGATATCGTTGCATGGATGAGAGAAACTCATGTAACAATCAAGCAGGGCATTTGCAGATAATAATAAAACGGTGTCTAAGTACAAAGCAATCAATAGGCATGTGTTCCACTTATAGTCGTACGTGCTCGCAATGAGAAACTTGCACAACATCTTTTGTCCTACCAGCCGGTGGCAGCCGGGCCTTAAGGGAATCTACTGGATATTAAGGTACTCCTATTAATAGAGTACCGGAGCAAAGCATTAACACTCCGTGAACACATGTGATCCTCACATCACTACCATCCCTCCGGTTGTCCCGATTTCTGTCACTTCGGGGCCATTGGTTCCGGACAGCGACATGTGTATACAACTTGCAGGTAAGACCATAAACAATGAATATCATGATGAAATAATAACATGTTCAGATCTGAGATCATGGCACTCGGGCCCTAGTGACAAGCATTAAGCATAACAAGTTGCAACAATATCATCAAAGTACCAATTACGGACACTAGGCACTATGCCCTAACAATCTTACACTATTACATGACCAATCTCATCCAATCCCTACCATCCCCTTCAGCCTACAGCGGGGGAATTACTCACACATGGATGGGGGAAACATGGCTGGTTGATGAAGAGGCGTCGGTGGTGATGGTGGCGATGATCTCCTCCAATTCCCCGTCCCGGCGGAGTGCCAGAACGAAGACTTTGGCTCCCGAGACGGAGTTTCGCGATGTGGCGGCGTTCTGGAGGGTTCGCGACTTCGACTTCTCCCGTGCGTTTTTAGGTCGAAGGCGATAAGTAGTCCGAAGGAGGGCGTCGGAGGCCGGCCGAGGGGGCCACACGCTAGGGCCGCGCGCCCCCTCCCGGGCCGCGCCGCCCTAGGGTGTGGGTCCCTCGGCCTCCACCTGACTTGCCCTTCTCGGTCCGTGAGTCTTCCGGGAAAATAAGGCCTTCTGCATAAATTCCGAGGTTTTTCCCGAAAGTTGGATTTCTGCACAAAAACGAGATACCAGAACAGTTCTGAAAAAGTGTTAGTCCGTGTTAGTTGCATCCAAAACACACAAATTAGAGGCAAAACAATAGCAAAAGTGTTCGGGAAAGTAGATACGTTTTGGACGTATCAACTCCCCCCAAGCTTAGCTTATTGCTTGTCCTCAAGCAATTCACTTAACAACTGAGCGATAAAATAACTTTCACGAACACATTTGTTCATATGATGTAAATATTCTCATGCTATGGCTAACACTTAGGCAGTTCATAATAAGATACATGCAAATAAAATCATCTAATAGCTATGTCAATCATGGAAAGGTACCAACAATTAATAATAAGCATCATGAATCATGTATATAAGCAGGATTGCAATGTTCATAAAAGAGTATGATAGAGTGGTATCTCGCTTGCCCATATTTGATCAGCAAAACATAAATGCTCAGGCACCTCTGAAGTTCATAGAAAGACTAGAAATAGTGATTGTCAAAGATAAAAGCATCAAAGTTATACCACAATCAATCATATTTTGAGACAAGCATATTACACTAAGAATGACAGTTGTGCTCTCAAGAAAGTGCTCAAAGAAAGGATGGAGACACAACATAAAAGTAAAAGATTGACCCTTCGCAGAGGGAAGCAGGGATTAACATGCGCTAGAGCTTTTCATTTTTAAAACAGGAGTAAAATTGTTTTGAGAGGTGTTTGTTGTTGTCAACGAATGGTAATGGGTACACCAACTACCTCATCAACCGGACTTTCAAGAGCGGCTCCCATGAAGGACGTTATCTCTACCAACCAAGGTAGATCATCCCTCTTCTCTTTTGTTTACACACGTATTTTAGTTTTATTATGGGTGACACTCCCCCAACCTTTGCTTACACAAGCCATGGCTAACCGAATCCTCGGGTGCCTTCCATCAATCACATACCATGGAGGAGTATCTATTTGCAAAATTAAGTTGCTTACTGATGAATCAGAGCAAAACATGTGAAGAGAATTATTAGTAAAGTTTGATTAATCGGGGCTGGGAACCCCATTGCTAGCTCTTTTTGCAAAGTTATTGGATAAGCGGATGTGCCACTAGTCCATATGAAAGTCCGTCAAGAGTAAATGACAAGGTTGAAAGTTAAACACCACATACTTCCTCATGACCTATGAAACATTAACACAAATTGAGAAGCATTTTGAAGGTTTAAAGGTAGCGCATGAGAATTTACTTGGAATGGTTTGAAATGCCATGCATAGGTATTTATGGTGGACACTGGAATAACTTGGTTTTCATGTGTTTGGAAGCACGAGCAACGTTCCCGCACAAGTGAAGGCTAGCAATAGACCGGGAAGCGACAATCAAGAGAGCAATAACTGTCATAATCATGCTTATGCAAAATAAATTAACCGAGGCATAAAAGTGATACAAGAACTATGAAGCAATGTAAATCATCGAGGCTTAATTGACTTTTGTTCAGTCATATGCATGCGTGAGCATGTGCCAAGTTAATTCAAACGAATTATTGTCGTCGTGGTGAACAGACAGATGCCATAGGATGGCTTAAGTTGGGGCCGAATGGACGCAAGAGGATTCGGGGGAGGGTTTGTGATTAGACGGGATGAACTTCCGGATGGTTTCCTCAAGAACTTAGCCAAGGCTAGAGGTTGAAGAAGAAAGACATAAGGAAGAACTCGCTCTAGATCATCTTCTTTATTGATCTCAACAGGTTACAAGTTTCTCAGTACAAGTGTTCTTCTAAACCTAGCTCTCTTCGTGCGTCTGCCCGTAAGAGGGCTGCCCCCTCTCCTTATATAGGGGAGAGGGTGGCTTACAGGGCAAGAAACCCTAATGGCATCTTTGACTAGACAAACTACTTTACAAAGCTACTTTAATCATAGAAGACACCGGAGTCCTCTTTAATCAGGGATGCTGACGTCCTCCGGCTTCTTTGACCGTCATCCTTCTCTTTATCGTCAGCCCTTCGTCTAAAGTTACTTTGCTTAGCTCATCTTTGTCTTCTAGCTCTGGAGAGAATCTTTGACCAGTCCTGCCGACTGCTCGTTATTCCGGTGGCCCGTATCTTCTTACCCGGTTCCGGATACCCCTCTTGGGGATACCGGCTTAGCTTCACTTAGCTAAGTTCTTATCTTTAAGTTCCGGTACGAACATTAAACCGGTATCTTGATGGCTCAAACCATCCGGTTTGGCATGCCTTTGGCATACCGGGGGTCATCCCCCCAACATTAGTCCCCGAAGCTGGTATAGTCTGGCGGATCCTATCCAACAGACCATGCCAGGTTCTTTCTTTTAGGATACCGGTTTAATCTATCCGGCCTTAGGCTTGGATCCGGCATCTTTGCCCAGATCATCGCTATCTCTTCTCCTTAAGGCATTATCCGGTGTCTTATCCTCCGGCATCTTAGTCATTAAACACTTCCTCGGCGACGTCGAGAATATCTCGGGCCCCGCGTCTGTCAGTGACATGCGCACTGTAACTGACATGCCAGTGTCAGGGGTCACTTCGCTTCGACTCCCGCGCGTCCGTTTAATGCACCGCTGCGGATCCCACTAGCCGCTTTGGATCCCGTGTGTGCCTCCGTGTGGCCTCCCTTTTTTCGCGTGTACCTCTATGCCACGTGGCGGCCCGTGGCGCGAACCGTCGCGGGCCGCGAGGCGAACCGCCGCGGCCCAGCGGTTTTCAGCCCATCTTCTCTCTCCTTTATAAGCACAACTGCCCCTTCTTCTTCCTCTTCTCCGCATTCCCCTACCTTTGCGCATAGTGCTCCTCGCCTCTGCGCCTTCGCCGCTCTTCTCCGCCTGAGCTTCGCCGCCCGGCGAACTTACGCCGCGCCTCCGCCGGACCTCGTCGTGCGGGAATCTTCTGCACCTTCTTCGAGCGCGCTGCATTCTTGCTTCTTCGTGACCTTCACCGCCTCGCCGTCGACGGTGCTCGTCGGCGACCGCAGGTCCGTTCCTTCGCCGGCGAAACTCTTCCTCAGCGACCGCAACGCTCAAGGTTAGTTCCAATCTTACTTTGCTCGCCATCTGCTTGCTTTTCAGATCTTGGGTCTACGGTGTTCTTATTTCCTCTTTTTCTTTGGTTTTCTTCTTACTCGTAGATCTTCACGCGGGGTCCAAGTGTGGGATTTCTGTTTTTTCGCCTACCCATCCAATGTCTGACGAGGAATCTTCCTCCGCATCTTCTTCTTCTTTTCCGTTAAGCGCCGTAGACAATCTCCCGGCGAATCCACGGCTTCAGATCCGATGGAGACCGATTCCGGCAACCAGCAGGGATCCGGTAGCCACCAAGAGTCCGGTGGCCATTTAGAATCCGGTAGCTTTAGCCAAGCATCCGGTAGCCACCTTGAAGCGAGTAGCTCTGGCGAAGCATCCAGTAGCTCCAGCCAATCATCCGGCGCAGAGCCTTCCCCAATCACCCGCGGAGCCTGGATGGGCTCCAATGTCACTGAATATGAGATCGATTGGTTGTACCGGTCCCGCAGGATTCCGGAAGGAGTCACTTGCCGGATTCCTGGCGACGAAATCGAACCGGACCCCAAGCCCGGTGAATATGTTGTTTTTCTTGCTCACTTTGAGCGTGGCTTCGGCCTTCCTGCCTCCCCTTTTTTCCGGGAGTTTTTAGATTTCTACAAACTCCAACCTCACCATCTTCCTGGCAACGCCATCTTCTACCTTTCTTGCTATGCCACCTTCATGGAGGCCTATATCGGCATTCGTCCCACTCGTGAGACGTTTGCCCGCTTCTTTTGTCTGCGGATTAACTCCGTCCAGGGCAAGGAAATCCCTAAGCCCAAGCCGCCCGTGGAGTGCGGATCTTGTATCGTTGGCTCTCGCCAGGGGAGCACTTTCCTTAAGTTTGCCGGCCTCGAATCCTGCCGCGTCTGGCAAGGAACCTTTTTCTACGTGAAGAACAGCGGCCGTGCCGATCTTATTGATCTTCCTCCGTTCCAAGCGGGGCCTCCTAGCAAAACCAACTGGAGCTACAACCCGAAGACAGATCATGCTGAAACCAGCCGGGTGGTACGCTTCTTGGCCTCTTTGAAGAAGGAGACCAACATCTGCTCGGATGATATCATCCGCACCTTTATCTCACGCCGGGTGCTTCCTCTGAAGCGCCGTGCGCATAGGATGAGCGAGATGTATGGCCCAGGCGATCCTACCAAGATCACAGGCCGTCCCCTTAGCAAGAAGGACGTCGTTCGCAAGGCTAAGCAGATTTGCCAAACTGCTATGCCATTTGACTGGGAATGGGGCCTCCTTCCCCTCAGCACTACTAACCCTCCGACCCAAGAAGTAAGGGATTATGCGATTGGGGTTGTTCTTGCCGGACTTTCTGCTCTTGCTAATCTTCTTTTTCATGTTTCAGGCCAAGGACCGCTTCCCCCTCATTGAAGCAGAGCGGCGAGGACCTTGCCGGAAGCGCGCCCTTGACTCCTTCGACCCAGATCCCTACATCTTTTGGAAGGATCTGAAGATGGGCAAGACCCCGGCTGCGCATCTTGGCCGGACTCCGCCGGAGCCAACCGGGTCCTCCGATGACCTGACCATGCTTGAGGTATTTTCTTTTCCGGTTTCTTATACTTTTCCATTATTGCTTTCTTGCGAATTGCTTCTTAGCCATATTCAACTCATAGATCCACGAGCACGTGCCGCCCCTGCGCGCCGAGGCCGGCTCCGAGTTTGTGGACAAACTCATGGCCCAGGGCCAAAAGAACAAGAAGCCGGCATCTGACGCCGGTTCCAGCCAGGCCCCTCCCTCCAAGCGCTTCCGGACCGAGCCCGTGGGGGAGAAGCAAGTGGGCATGCGTCGCTACGGGCGCAAGGCGATGCCAACTACTTCCGGGTAAGTTTTTCATTTTCCGGCTTGCCTCTTTTTGCCAAGTTCTTTTTCCGGTCGCTCTTTTCCAACTATCTTTCTTTCTTTTTCTCAGCCCTGCGCTCAAGCTTGGCCCAAGGCCATCGGGCTCTGAAGGTTCCGCAAGGACTTCAACCCTCCTCCTCGCTCAAGCCCGGCACCATCCGGTGCCGGCAACACCTCCGCCTCCCTTCGGGGGTACAACAAATTGGGGCGTGCGGCCCCTTCATCATCGATCACCGCACGGAGGAGGAGCTTTCCTTCCTCCTGAGAACCAGATACCGGCGCCAGAACATCGGCGCCGGAGAAGAAGAAGCTGCCGGCGGCGAGCCTCCGGCTCCTCCCGTCCTGAAAAAATGACAACTTCCGCGCGGAACCTTCCGCGCCGGAAAGTTCCAATCCGGGTGATGCGCCCAGCGCTCCCCATTCTCCACGAACCATCCTCATGCCGCCGCCAGGTGCTCCTCGCGCCAAGCCTTCCGGGGCCGCTCCTACCGCGCCACCGCCCAAGACTTCCAAGCTCATTAAGGGGAAGGCGACGGCCTCCAGCGCCCCTTCCGGCGGCCAGCAGCCCCTGGTGCTGCATGTCTCCAAGGCCGCCAGGGATACCGCCACGAAGGCCACCGGTCTTCTTGGCCGTATTACTGAGTTCCAACGCCAAGGCCGGGACCTGGGGCATCTCCTGCCCTACGCCCAAAAGTGGAACGCCGCGGACATGACTCCGGCGACCCGCGGTCTGGGCAAGGACAGGCTGCCGGCACCTGACCCTGTTGGGGACCGGTCTTCCGAGGAGCACTTCATGCGGCTCCGTAGCGCCGTGAAAGAGCTCGACAGCGCGTGGTATGATGCCACGAACAATCTGATGGTACGTTCTACTAAGTTTTAATCTTTACCGGTTTCTTCGTTTCCGGCTTTGTTCTATCTTTTCTTTAGTTTCATGCCGGTTTCTCTCTTGTCTATCTTCCCAGTCCCCGAGTTTTGTGGTGAGAGCGCAGCTCTTAGCGCAAAACTTAACTTAAAAACTTAGCGTGAAACCGGCACTGCCAGTCCCCGAGTTTCGGGTTAAGAACTTTGTTCTTAGCGCAAAACTTATCTTAGAAACGCGCAAAACCGGCACTGCCAGTCCCCGAGTTTCGGGTTAAGAACTTTGTTCTTAGCGCAAAACTTATCTTAGAAACGCGCAAAACCGGCACTGCCAGTCCCCGAGTTTCGGGTTAAGAACTTTGTTCTTAGCGCAAAACTTATCTTAGAAACGCGCAAAACCGGCACTGCCAGTCCCCGAGTTTCGGGTTAAGAACTTTGTTCTTAGCGCAAAACTTATCTTAGAAACGCGCAAAACCGGCACTGCCAGTCCCCGAGTTTCGGGTTAAGAACCTTGTTCTTAGCGCAAAACTTAACTCATTTCTTCTTTCTGAACAGCTCACGGCTGACGCTCGGAAGGCCCTCTTTGAGGAGCTCTTATGGGAGCATCGGGAGCTCGCTGAGGCACACGATAAGTGCCAAGGTAAATTTTTGTTCTGCCGGCACATTTCTTACCGGAAACCTTTTTTCCTCCTAACATTCGCAATTTCTGCTTAACAGTGATCCCGGAAGCTTCCATTGACGCTCTCAAGGAGCAGCTCGCCACCGCCCAACGTATAACTTTTCTCCTTTCTCCTGTTAACTTGGTTTCCTTTTCATATTTACTAGCATAATCTTGTTAACATCTTCTTTTCCGGGTTGCAGGGGAGAAGGACCAGCTCATCCGGCAGCATCAGGAGGAGCTGAGCGCCCACAAGACCAGCTACCAGGAGCTCAAGTCCCAGCTCATTCAGCTTCCGGCTTTGTTCTATCTTTTCTTTAGTTTCATGCCGGTTTCTATCTTGTCTATCTTCCCAGTCCCCGAGTTTTGTGGTGAGAGCGCAGCTCTTAGCGCAAAACTTAACTTAAAAACTTAGCGCAAAACAGGCACTGCCAGTCCCCGAGTTTCGGGTTAAGAACTTTGTTCTTAGCGCAAAACTTATCTTAGAAACGCGCAAAACCGGCACTGCCAGTCCCCGAGTTTCGGGTTAAGAACTTTGTTCTTAGCGCAAAACTTATCTTAGAAACGCGCAAAACCGGCACTGCCAGTCCCCGAGTTTCGGGTTAAGAACTTTGTTCTTAGCGCAAAACTTATCTTAGAAACGCGCAAAACCGGCACTGCCAGTCCCCGAGTTTCGGGTTAAGAACTTTGTTCTTAGCGCAAAACTTATCTTAGAAACGCGCAAAACCGGCACTGCCAGTCCCCGAGTTTCGGGTTAAGAACCTTGTTCTTAGCGCAAAACTTAACTCATTTCTTCTTCTTGAACAGCTCACGGCTGACGCTCGGAAGGCCCTCTTTGAGGAGCTCTTATGGGAGCATCGGGAGCTCGCTGAGGCACATGATAAGTGCCAAGGTAAATTTTTGTTCTACCGGCATCTTTCTTACCGGAAACCTTTTTTCCTCCTAACATTCGCAATTTCTGCTTAACAGTGATCCCGGAAGCTTCCATTGACGCTCTCAAGGAGCAGCTCGCCACCGCCCAACGTATAACTTTTCTCCTTTCTCCTGTTAACTTGGTTTCCTTTTCATATTTACTAGCATAATCTTGTTAACATCTTCTTTTCCGGGTTGCAGGGGAGAAGGACCAGCTCATCCGGCAGCATCAGGAGGAGCTGAGCGCCCACAAGACCAGCTACCAGGAGCTCAAGTCCCAGCTCATTCAGCTGGGGCTTGACCATGCCAAGGCCCTCAAAGCCGCTGAAGCTGATGCAGCGGCCAAGATGGACGAGGCTCTGGAGGACGCCAGCAATGCCACCGTGGTACTGCGGGCTGAGCTGGAGGAGCTGGCCAAGGCCCGGAAGGGTGCTGAGGAGAAAGCCGCGCGGCTGGAGGAGGAGCACAAGGAATGCAACCAGCTGATCCTGCAAACTGACGCACTTGCCTACCGTGAGTCCTTTTCCTTTACATACTTTGACTACTGCATACGAGCCTTTTTTCCTCCAACCATATTTTCTTTTCTTTATCTTTCCTTCCGGTCTCTTTTTCTTCCGGATTCTTTTCCTTAGCCTTTTTCTTTCTTCGCACAGGCCTCTTTCCGGACTCACAGAAGTACGCTGTCAAGAAGGTTGACGCGCGCCGCAAGGACCAAGGCCAAGCGAATCTTACCGTGCCATGGACGCCCAACGACCATCTGGTCGCGCTTAACGCGCGGGTGTCTCATATGCGCGCCATAGATCGCAATCTATCTGACATTCCTGATGTAGCTACCCAGCTCTTCAGGACCCTGTGGCCTGGCGAGGAGGTGCCGATACCTTCTCCCTCATCAGCGACCGTCTCAAGGGCGCCGGCAGGAGGATCCGCGAGTGGCAGTGCTCTGTTGCCCGCGCTGGAGCGGACTCTGCCCTCCGCGTCGCTTGTTCCTGGTACCCGGAGCTCGACCTGGATGCCCTCATCGGAGTGCGCGAAGGCGCGGAAACCGATCTGGACCCGATTCTCGCCGCTAAGCGGCAGGATCGTGCGTACCATATCGCGGAGTACGCCGAAATGCGCACCTTCATCCCTCCCCCTCCTGACGTTCAAGATTATCTTGATGAGGAAGAGGATGAAGCCGAGGAGGAGCCTCTAGACGACGCTGATGCTGGCGACGCTCCTCCGGAAGCTCCTGCTGCCTGATTACCTGCCTTAAGATTCACCTTGTCGTGCTGTTTGGCCCTGCGTGCCTTAAAACAATATTCTGTTAAATTCTACCCCGGTATGCCGGGGTTTATGGTGTAAAACTTTAAATCTGCTTTTGGTTGTGGCACAACAGTTTATGCCGGTATGTTATACCGGTGTTAATTATCTTATGTTTGCCTTAGCATATTCGCTCATGGTTTTGCTTTTATCCTGTACTGCAAAGATTTCTAGATTGTTTCCGCATCCAATTCGATGCATACTTGGCTCTTTTGCCTTGGCTCTGCCTGCCTTCTCTGGGCGTTCTTTGGCGTATGAGCACAAGGTTCTTTCACCAAACAAGCATCTTCTTGAACTTAGAAATAACTCGAAATTTTTGCAAAAAACCGGTTTAACCGGGGTTAGTTAAATTTTCGGATTGTTCTTTCCTGCTCTCCTTCTCCACAGTTCATGTGCTTATTCCCTACCGGTTTATCTTGCTTGCCATGAAGCCGGTTTGCGGACAGCAGAGTCGAAGACTCCGGTAGGGTTTAGCACACTACTAAACCGGAAAGAAAAACATTCAATAAGCAACCGGTAAACTGAAAAAATAGACAAGTTACATGCAACTTAGTTGGGTAGTCCCCGAGATTCATTCGAGGTTCCGACATCTTTTATTCATATCACATAAGGTATAAAAAGGAACTTCTTACTCCACAACTTCAAGAGTAGAAAGGACGCAATAAGGCTACATTCCATGGACGCTTGGTCTCCTCTCCGGACCTGTCCGCCTTTCCTTTCTTCCATTCATGTGCATCAATCAGGTAGTAAGCATCATTGTGGAGAGCCTTGCTCACAATGAAAGGCCCTTCCCATGGCGGGGAAAGCTTATGCCTGCCTTCAGTGCGCTGCACCAGGCGTAGCACTGGTCCCCTTCCCGGAACACTCTCGGGTTAACCTTCCGGCTGTGATAGCGTCTGAGGTTCTGCTGGTAAATGGCTGTTCTTGCCAAGGCCAGCTCTCTTGCTTCTTCTAGCAAGTCCACATCGTTCTCTCGAGCTTCCTTTACCTCTTCTTCGTTATAGAGTTGCACCCTTGGTGAATCATGGAGAATGTCGGTTGGTATGACCGCTTCTGCTCCATAAACCATGAAAAATGGAGTGTATCCGGTAGACCGGTTTGGAGTAGTTCTTATGCTCCACAGCACTGATGGTAGCTCATCGAGCCAACATCCCGGCGATTTTTCCACCGCATCGATGAGTCTTGGTTTGATACCGGAAAGCACCAAAGCGTTTGTTCTTTCCACTTGGCCATTGCCTTGTGGGTGTGCGACTGAGCACAAATCCAACCGGATATTCTTGTCCTCACAAAACCTTTTGAACTCACCTTGAGCAAAATTTGTGCCATTGTCAGTGATGATGCTATGTGGGTATCCATACCGCAAAATGACATCTTTCAAGAATTTAACCGCTGTGCGCCCATCACACTTTGCGATGGGTTTGACTTCTAGCCACTTGGTGAATTTGTCCACCATAACCAAGATATGGGTCATGTTTCCCCTTGCTGTTTTGAATGGGCCAACCATGTCTAGGCACCAAACTGCAAACGGCCAAGTCAATGGTATTGTTTTCAAGCCGGAGGCTGGGGTATGATTTTGCTTGGCGTACCTCTGGCACCCATTGCATTTTCTTACCATATCCTCCGCATTTTCCAAAGCTGTTGGCCAATAGAACCCATGCCGGAACACCTTTGCTACCAGCGCCCTTGAGGAAGCGTGATGTCCACACTCTCCTCGGTGAATCTCCTCGAGCATTTCCTTTCCTTCTTCCGGTTCCACACATCTTTGGAGGACACCGGTAACACTTCTCTTGTACATCTCGCCATTGATGATGGTGTAAGCCTTGGACCTCCTTTGGATCCTCCTTGATTCATTTTCGTCAACCGGCAAGGTGCCGTTGACCAGGAATTCCTTAATAGGTTTAACCCACGATGGTGTCTCCCGAACCAGGAACACCGGTACGTCTATGTCCATGCTATCCACCAGCATTGTTTCTTCCGGTACCGGCGCGGCAGCGGTCGATCTTACCGGAACAGTCCCCGAGTTTACCGGAACAGTCCCCGGGTTTCCTTCGTCGATATCCATTGGTACAATGTGTGACTCCGGTACAAAAATTGATTCCGACTCTGGACTTGGCTTGATTGATGGTACTCTCAGGTGTGCCAAGGCTATTCCGGGAGGAATTTCTTGTCGGGATGAGCCTAGCTTGGACAAAGCATCCGCAGCTTCATTTTCTGCACGCGGTACATGGTGAAACTCACAGCCTTCGAAGAAGCCGGCAATCTTTTGTACGTGAAACCGGTACGAGGCCATGTTGGCATCTTTTGCGTCCCAGTCTCCGGAACACTGCTGCACCACAAGATCTGAATCTCCATAGCAAATGATCCGGTGTGCACCGATTTCTTTTGCGACCTTAAGCCCATGGATTAAGGCCTCATATTCAGCGACATTGTTTGATGCCCTGAAATGCACTTGTAAAACATACCGGAGATGATCTCCCCTTGGTGAGGTTAGCACCACACCGGCACCTAGACCCTCCTTGAGCTTGGATCCATCAAAGTGCATCTTCCAGTATTCCAGTCTTTGATCCGGGGGCTTGTATTGCATTTCCGCCCAATCGACCAAAAAATCAGCTAAAGCTTGCGATTTGATGGCGTCTCTTCTTTCGTACACCGGAACATACGGTGATATCTGTATTGCCCATTTCGCAATCCTGCCGCTAGCGTCCTTGTTGCACATGATATCAGAGATGGGTGCCTCACTCACCACCTTCATAGGATGTTCCTCAAAGTAATGCTTGAGCTTCGTGGCGGCCATGAACACGCCATAGGTCATTTTCTGGAAGTGCGGGTAGTTTTGCTTTGAGAGGGAGAGCACCTCGCTCAGGTAGTATACCGGCCTCTGGACGGTTTTTCCTTCCTCTTCTCTTTCTACCACCACAACAACACTCACGACCCGGTTGGTTGCTGCTATGTATAGCAACATTGGCTCTCTTTCCAACGGCGAAGCCAATACCGGCGCGGTGGCCAGCATTGTTTTTAGTTCCTTAAACGCTGCGTCTGCCTGAGGGGTCCAAACGAACTTATCGGATTTTCTCATTAAAGCATACAACGGCAAGGCCTTTTCTCCTAACCTTCTTATGAACCGACTTAGCGATGCTAAGCTTCCGGTAAACTTTTGTATGTCCTTCAGATCCTGCGGTATTGTCATTCTCTCAATTGCCAGGATCTTTACCGGATTGACCTCAATGCCTCGGCTTGAGACGAGGAAACCCAGCAGCTTGCCGGCAGGGACACCGAAGGTACATTTTGCCGGATTGAGTTTCATCCGGAACCTTCTTAGGTTATCGAATGTTTGCCGGATATCGTCAATTAGGGTATCTTTTACCTTAGTTTTTATCACGATGTCATCCACATACACCTGCACATTCTTTCCGATCTGATCAAACAAGCATTTTTGCATACAGCGCTGGTACGTTGCACCAGCGTTGCGCAAACCAAAAGGCATAGTGATATAGCAGTAAGCCCCGTGCGGGGTAATGAACGCAGTCTTTATTTGATCTTCCTTTTTCAAGGGGATTTGGTGGAAACCGGAATACGCATCCAGGAAAGACAACAACTCACACCCAGCAGTGGAATCAATCACTTGATCGATCCGTGGTAAAGGAAAAGGGTCTCTTGGGCAAGCCTTGTTGAGGTTGGTGTAGTCGATGCACATGCGCCACACCTTCGGAGCCTTTGCCTCCAGGTTCTCGTCCTTCTTCTTTTCGACCATCACCGGATTGGCCAGCCACTCAGTATGCGTGACCTCCACGATGAAACCGGCAACCAACATCTTCGTCACCTCTTCTCCAATGATCTTCCTCCTATCTTCAGCGAACCGGCGCAATGGTTGTCGCACCGGCTTGGCATCCTTCCGAACGTTTAGAGAGTGCTCAGCCAGCTCCCTCGGAACACCTACCAAGTCATCAGTAGACCAGGCAAAGATATTCCGATTCTCACGGAGGAAGCTGACGAGCGCGCTTTCCTATGCCTCACTGAGACCGGCACCGATACGAACGGTACGCTCAGGGAAAGCCGGGTCCAGCACGATGTCCTTTGTTTCCTTTGTCGGTTTGAACGCTGGAGCGCTCAGACTTGCACTCATTGCCGCTAAGCTCAACTGTGAGGACTGAGCCAGCGCAACTGCGGTTTGCATCCTCCTTTTTTCCTCCGCGATCACCAGCGATTCCGCTAGGTTCGATCCGGCAGACGCTGTTTCCAGTGAGATCTTGTAGTTTCCCACCACAGTCAAGGGTCCACGAGGTGCCGGCATCTTCATCTTGAGATATGCCGTGTGGGTCGAGGCCATGAAGGCCGCCAGTGCCGGTCTCCCCAGCAATGCATGGTACGGACTATCTAAGTCCACCACCTCAAACTCAAGGTTTTCAACCCGGCAATTGTCACGTCCTCCAAACGACACATCCACCCGGACTTTTCCAACCGGTGCGCAGGACAAACCCGGAACGATTCCATGGAACGTCGTGTGCGTTGGCTGAAGCATGTTTTCTGTTATGCCCAGCGTATGCATGGTGTGCTTGTACATTATGTTTATGCTGCTCCCATTGTCTATCAGCACCTTGCTGAACTTGACGCGAGTCGTTGGCCCTTTCATGATTGGGTCCACCACAAGAGCGTAGCCACCCGGGTTCGGCATGATTTTAGGGTGATCCCGGTATGACCATGAGAGTTCCTGCTCTGACCACGGCATGTATTTTGGCACTGCCGGCATCACCGCGTTCACCTCCATGGAACGACGGCGCAGGCTTTGCTTGTCTGTCGGCTCGGTTACGAACACGACACAGCACACATCTGGGTCCTTATAAACGTTCCGGCCCAAGGGTGTCGGTGGAGGTGGTTGGCCGTAGCCTTCTCCCACCTGATTGACTTGCTGATATTGCTGCCTGTTTTGCTGAGGGTGTACCGGTAAGGCGTTTGCCCCGGTAAGCGGTGGTGGTGGTGGTAGCTGCTGCTGACGCGGCATGTCCGGTGGTGGCATCATTGCATTGCCTCCTTGCCCTTGGGTGTCTTTTACCGCCCCCTTTTGCATCAAGTACTTGGTCCAGGTACAATCTTTTGTCAAGTGGTTCGACGGGTGAGCCGGATTCGGCGTGTGCCACCGGCAAGGTTGATCCATGGCAGCTTCCATGGTGTATTTCGCGGGTTCTTGCCAGTTCTTTTTCTGGCCCCAGGTTTCTTTTCGACCCACTGTTTCTTAGGACCAGCCCATGGCTGCGATCCGGTTATTTGCCTCTGGCTGCCGCTGGCATCAGAGTTTTCCTGCACAGCAGCAACTTGCTGCGAGCCATACCTTCGATCCGGGAAATCTTCCCTCCTTTTGTTGTTCCGGTTGTCCCGGTATTGCTGCTGAGGCGGGTTTGATTGTTCCGGCTCAGCTTGTATCGCCGGTTGCATTGGGTCTCCCAACGCGTAGTTATCCGCCACACGCATCATCTCCGCCAACGTTGTTGGCATGTTCCTCTGCAGCCTTTGCCACAAAGGCGAACCTCGCCGGCATCCTTGGCTAAACCAAGCGATGGCCTGTGCCTCTATCACTCCTTCACAAGAATTTCTGGTGGAGTTCCACCGGGTCAGGTAATCCCGGTCTGTTTCTTGCGGGCGCTGCACGCACAAAGCGAGCTGCTGAGGCCTGTTTGGCCTTCTGTAGGTGCTGCTGAAGTTGCTCACAAAAGCTTCCTCAAAGTCCAACCAGCCATTTATGCTTCCTTCCGGCAAGTTGTTCAGCCAGATTCTTGCCGGTCCTACTAGGAACGTCGGCACAATTCTCACGGCCCAACGCCGGTTTCCTCCTCCAGCTATGACTCCTCCGCCACCAGCAACGTATACCGCGGTCACGTAATCCGCGAGCCAATCTTCCGGCTTAGTGGTGCCATCGTATGTTTTGGTGTCACGGGGCAACTGAAGTTGCGAACTGGTGGTGGCTCTTTCATGATCCTTGGGCCAAAACACTTTGGACCCGGAGGACCCTCTGCCTCAATCATTTCAGACAGGTACACTCTGTCCAGACGGTGCCTCGCATCCCGTTCCGGCAAGTTTCTTTCTCCCAACCGCTCTCCCAAAGGTTTCCGGTAAGCGGTGAGTCTTGTTGAATCAGCTTCATCGTAATGTTCTGGTGCCGCGGCCCTTGCCTGCCGGTACCTTGGTGGAGGCATCTCCTCCTCATCGTACGCTGCCCTTGCAGCCGGATAGTTTTGCCCGGTTTCGTGTCTACCGGCATGATTGTTTCTGGCATAGCCTTCCTTGGCGTAGCCTCGTTCTGCCCCTTGGCTTTTTCTACCGGCATCGTGTTGCCCGGCTTGTTGCTTACCGGCAAGGACCGGATCGTACACAGTCATCTGCCGTGCGTTCACTTCTTTTTCTCTTCTTCTGTCCGGATGGGGGGACGAGGCCTGCCCATGGGACTTGCTTCCGGCATTCTTTGTTGAACGCGCGGATTTCGAGGCTATAGCCTTGTTCAGCTTAGCCAGCTGCTCAGCGTTCTGCTGCTCTACAGCATCTAGCAGCTCTCTGACACGCTCTTGTTGTTTTGCCAGAGCCTCTCCGGTAAGCGAGTCACACAGATCTACAGCAGCCTTAGCAGCTTTTATGGTTTTATCCGGGCTACTGTACTTAGGTTTCTCTACGATGCTAGCAGATGCAGAGGTGCTCTTGCCGAAGACGCAAATCCTGATCTAGATTGCGAGCCTTAAGCCGGTTTTCCGGTATCCTAGCAGCATGAGCGCTAACAGAAGCAAAGCCATGGGCAGCGTTATACTCACGTACGGTTAGGTTCAGCTCGCGCTGCGCCCCGACGACGTCTTTGCCGCCGGTATCTTCCTTCGCGTGGCCTCCAGCTCCGCCTGAGCTTTGCCGGGTCGATGTTCGCGCGATGGGCGTTGCCGCACGTTCATCGCCGCTTGGAGAGGTGTTGCCGGTGGTGCGGAAGACGCTCCCGGCGCGCCGGTGTCGCGCTCCAGCGGTGGCTTGGCCGCACGGGTCGCAGCCGCACGACCAGCAACTTCGTCCGCAGCCTCCTTGCCCGCGCCGGCTACGCCAGCCATCATCACCTCGACGCCCGGCGGCGCGGCCCGCACGAGCCACCTTGGCGGGTCCGGTGCCACCAGCACCGGCGAGAGGCGCCGGCGCACGGGGACGGTGCCGAAGTAGACGCGGTGGCTGCCGAACTCGATGATGCGGCCGTTCTTGGGGATGCCGCCGTTGGCGAAGCAGCCCGCGTTGTCGTTGATGAAGTCGATAGAGTAGAAGCTCTGGACGAGCGCAGACACTGTCCGCTCGCCGGCGAGCTCGAGGATGCCCGCCCGAATATGTATTCCAGCATGCGCCACTTCATGCCCCACGGTGGGCGCCAACTGTCGTCGTGGTGAACAGACAGATGCCATAGGATGGCTTAAGTTGGGGCCGAATGGACGCAAGAGGATTCGGGGGAGGGTTTATTAGACGGGATGAACTTCCGGATGGTTTCCTCAAGAACTTAGCCAAGGCTAGAGGTTGAAGAAGAAAGACATAAGGAAGAACTCGCTCTAGATCATCTTCTTTATTGATCTCAACAGGTTACAAGTTTCTCAGTACAGTGTTCTTCTAAACCTAGCTCTCTTCGTGCGTCTGCCCGTAAGAAGGGCTGCCCCCTCTCCTTATATAGGGGAGAGGTGGCTTACAGGGCAAGAAACCCTAATGGCATCTTTGACTAGACAAACTACTTTACAAAGCTACTTTAATCATAGAAGACACCGGAGTCCTCTTTAATCAGGGATGCTGACGTCCTCCGGCTTCTTTGACCGTCATCCTTCTCTTTATCGTCAGCCCTTCGTCTAAAGTTACTTTGCTTAGCTCATCTTTGTCTTCTAGCTCTGGAGAGAATCTTTGACCAGTCCTGCCGACCTGCTCGTTCTTCCGGTGGCCCGGTATCTTCTTACCTGGTTCCGGCATACCCCTCTTGGGGATACCGGCTTAGCTTCACTTAGCTAAGTTCTTATCTTTAAGTTCCGGTACGAACATTAAACCGGTATCTTGATGGCTCAAACCATCCGGTTTGGCATGCCTTTGGCATACCGGGGGTCATCCCCCCAACAATTATTCAGAGGAGGATACCACAATATCATACCTATCTATGAATAAAACAATGCAAGCAAACATCCATGACTTGCTACCCATATTAATAAATTGGAGCTAAACATGAGAGATCATGAACTACTAGACTTTCTTAAATGACATATACCTCACATGAACCAACTAAGCATGCTCACATGGATGAGTATATGTACAAAAATGAAAACAAATAGAGTTCATACCAGCCTCTCACCACAATCAGATTGTCGAATATCGTCATTATTGCCTTTTCACTTGTGTAGCTTGGATAATATGAAATGAAAACCACGCTCCAGCCACCGAAGACCATTGAACTCATAATGAACTTTACAAAACCAAAGAAGAACAGCAAATATTTTTGGTGTTTTCGAATTTGGAAACAAGAACAAAAGGAAACAAGCAAACAAAGCAAAATCTTTTTGGGTTTTCTTATAGCAACCTAGCAATAGCAAATAAAGCAAGATAAAGGCAAGAAATTAAAATAAACAAGTGGTGAAGAGAAACAACAGAAATATTTTTGATCTTTTTGTGTTTTAGGAAAGAAATAAAGCAAGAACAAGAAAATGAAAACTAAAAGAAACACAGAAAAGCAAGATGGCAGAAATCTGCCAAAACTTGACAGCAGTACAGTAATCGATTTTAAAGAAATTCTTAAGCTGCTCAGATCGAAAAGTGTTCAACTAATGAAAGTTATATAACAACCTGGGGAACATGCACAAAAATTGGCAGCTCAAAATAACGTTCTGGCTGTGCGCACGAATTTTTCTAGTAACAGTCCAGAATCTGTTTTCAGGCAGCACTTCCCCAAATATCATCTCCCTCTCATTAGAAAACCACTCAAAGAAACTAAACAAGTATGTACAAGTATCCAGCAACCATAATATGCAAAGAATGAGTGATGCCGGTATACCTCCCCCCAAGCTTAGGCTTTTGGCCTAAGTGGAGTTCAATCCCATGGTGCCCATGAGGTGGCACTTGGTTCAAACTTCTAAACAACTAAAGCATCTTGCAAAACAAATAGTGCTACAGCAAGTAAAACAAGTGGAGGAAGAAAGAGATGTTGTTTAGTTCCTCTATGCATATAAAATGAATTTGTTAACAAGGTTGATCAAGTCTTGCCACCAAATAAATTTTACATAACATATGAAGAAATAAACCTCAAATCAATCATGTTACCTTGTATTGTATTGATATGGATCCAATCACAAGAGTTTGGTATTCTTCTTTAGGCTCATATATTGGACAATCAATAGTTCCCACTTTGATAGTTCTCACATTAGAAATTGTATTAACTCCACATGCTTTCTCAATCCTCTTGGGAAAATAAACGGTATGCTCCTTGTCATCAACATTGAAAGTAACTTTTCCTTTATTGCAATCAATAACAGCCCCTGCGGTGTTAAGAAAAGGTCTCCCAAGAATAATAGACATATTATCATCTTCAGGCATTTCCAACACAACAAAATCAGTTAATATCAAGCAGTTATTAGTAACTTGAACAGGAACATCCTCACATATACCAACAGGAATAGCAGTAGATTTATCAGCCATTTGCAAAGATATATCAGTAGGTATCAACTTATCTAAGTAAAGTCTCTTATAAAGAGAAAAAGGCATAACACTAACACCAGCTCCCAAGTCACATAGAGCAGTTTTAACATAATTATTCTTAATAGAACAAGGAATAGTAGGTATACCTGGGTCGGGAGCTTCTATTCTTGTAGACAGTGTTGGGCCTCCAAGAGCAGAGGTTTGTAGAACAGCAGCAAGTTTCCCTTAAGTGGATCACCCAAGGTTTATCGAACTCAGGGAGGAAGAGGTCAAAGATATCCCTCTCATGCAACCCCGCAACCACAAAGCAAGAAGTCTCTTGTGTCCCCAACACACCTAATAGGTGCACTAGTTCGGCGAAGAGATAGTGAAATACAGGTGGTATGAATAAGTATGAGCAGTAGTAACACAGCAGTAGTAACGTAGTAAAACAGTAAACAAGCAGCGATAGCAGTATTTAGGAACAAGGCCTAGGGATTAGACTTTCACTAGTGGACACTCTCAACATTGATCACATAACAGAATAGATAAATGCATACTCTACACTCTCTTGTTGGATGATGAACACATTGCGTAGGATTACACGAACCCTCAATGCCGGAGTTAACAAGCTCCACAATTCAATGTTCATATTTAAATAACCTTAGAGTGCATGAAAGATCAACACGACTAAACCAAGTACTAACATAGCATGCACACTGTCACCTTCACACCATGTAGGAGGAATAGATCACATCAATACCATCATAGCAATAGTTAACTTCATAATCTACAAGAGATCATAATCATAGCCTACGCCAAGTACTAACACGGATGCACACACTGTCACCATTACACCGTGCAGGAGGAATAAAACTACTTTAATAACATCACTAGAGTAGCACATAGATAAATTGTGATACAAAACACATTGCAATCATAAAGAGATATAAATAAGCACTTCACTACGCCATTCATAACAGTGAATAAGTATTCTGTGAAATATAGCCTAAGAGACCCACACGGTGCACACACTGTCACCTTTACACACGTGGGACAAGGAGTCTCCGGAGATCACATAAGTCAAACCCACTTGACTAGCATAATGACATCTAGATTACAAGCATCATCATATGAATCTCAATCATGTAAGGCAGCTCATGAGATTATTGTATTGAAGTACATAGGAGAGAGATGAACCACATAGCTACCGGTACAGCCCCGAGCCTCGATGGAGAACTACTCCCTCCTCATGGGAGACAGCAGCGTTGATGAAGATGGCGGTGGTGTCGATGGAGGAGCCTTCCGGGGGCACTTCCCCATCCCGGCGGCGTGCCGGAACAGAGACTCCTGTCCCCGATCTTGGCTTCTCGATGGCGGCGGCTCTGGAAGGTTTCTCGTACCGTGGCTTTTTCGTCTCGAGGTTTTAGGTCAGGGACCTTTAAATAGGCGAAGAGGCGGAGTTGGAGGGGCGACGAGGCGGTGACACAATAGGGGGGCGTGGCCCAGGCCCTGGCCGCTGATGTCTACGGGAGCTTCTATTCTTGTAGACAGTGTTGGGCCTCCAAGAGCAGAGGTTTGTAGAACAGCAGCAAGTTTCCCTTAAGTGGATTACCCAAGGTTTATCGATCTCAGGGAGGAAGAGGTCAAAGATATCCCTCTCATGCAACCCTGCAACCACAAAGCAAGAAGTCTCTTGTGTCCCCAACACACCTAATAGGTGTACTAGTTCGGCGAAGAGATAGTGAAATACAGGTGGTATGAATAAATAGTAGCAGTAGCAACGGCACCAGAAAAGTGCTTTGCCCAGGACAGTAAACAAGCAGTAGTAACGCAGCAAGAGTAACACAAAAATAGTAACGCAAAGAAACAAGAAAGCAGCAATAGCAGTATTTAGGAACAAGGCCTATGGATTAGACTTTCACTAGTGGACACTCTCAACATTGATCACATAACAGAATAGATAAATGCATACTCTACACTCTTGTTGGATGATGAACACATTGCGTAGGATTACACGAATCCTCAATGCCGGAGTTAACAAGCTCCACAATTCAATGTTCATATTTAAATAACCTTAGAGTGCATGAAAGATCAATTCGACTAAACCAAGTACTAACATAGCATGCACACTGTCACCTTCATGCTATGTAGGAGGAATAATACACATCAATACTATCATAGCAATAGTTAACTTCATAATCTACAAGAGATCATAATCATAGCATAAACCAAGTACTAACACGGATGCACACACTGTCACCATTACACCGTGTAGGAGGAATAGAACTACTTTAATAACATTGCTAGAGTAGCACATAGATAAATTGTGATACAAAATACATTGCAATCATAAAGAGATATAAATAAGCACTTCACTATGCCATTCATAACAGTGAATAAGTATTCTGTGAAATATAGCCTAAGAGACCCACACGGTGCACACACTGTCACCTTTACACACGTGGGACAAGGAGTCTCCGGAGATCACATAAGTAAAACTCTCTTGACTAGCATAATGACATCTAGATTACAAGCATCATCATATGAATCTCAATCATGTAAGGCAGCTCATGAGATTATTGTATTGAAGCACATAGGAGAGAGATGAACCACATAGCTACCGGTACAGCCCCGAGCCTCGATGGAGAACTACTCCCTCCTCATGGGAGCAGCAGCGGATGAAGATGGCGGTGGAGATGGAAGCGGTGTCGATGGAGAAGCCTTCCGGGGCACTTCCCCGTCCCGCGGCGTGCCGGAACAGAGACTCATGTCCCCCAGATCTTGGCTTCGCGATGGCGGCGGCTCGGGAAGGTTTTCCGTATCGTGGTTTTTCGCCTCGGGTTTTCGCGACGGAGGCTTTAAATAGGCGGAAGGGCAGCCTCGGAGGGGGCCGGGCCACCACACCATAGGCGGCGCGGCCCCGGCCGCGCCAGGGTTTGGGTGGGGCCCCCGTGGCTTCCTCCGCGCTCGGGTGTCTCGAAGGCTCCGGAAAAATAGGACCCCGGGTCTTGATTTCGTCCAATTCTGAGAATATTTTTACTAGGATTTCTGGAACCAAAAACAGCAGAAAAGAACGGCACTTCGCATCTTGTTAATAGGTTAGTTCCGAAAATGCACGAATATGACATAAAGTGTGCATAAAACATGTAGGTATCATCAATAATATGGCATGGAACATAAGAAATTATCGATACGTCGGAGATGTATCAGCATCCCCAAGCTTAGTTCTGCTCGTCCCGAGCAGGTAAAACGATAACAAAGATAATTTCTGAAGTGACATGCCATCATAACCTTGATCATACTATTTGTAAACATATGTAATGAATGCAGCGATCAAAACAATGGTAATGACATGAGTAAACAAGTGAATCATAAAGCAAAGACTTTTCATGAATAGTACTTCAAGACAAGCATCAATAAGTCTTGCATAAGAGTTAACTCATAAAGCAATAAATCAAAGTAAAGGTATTGAAGCAACACAAAGGAAGATTAAGTTTCAGCGGTTGCTTTCAACTTGTAACATGTATATCTCATGGATAATTGTCAACATAGAGTAATATAACAAGTGCAATATGCAAGTATGTAGGAATCAATGCACAGTTCACACAAATGTTTGCTTCTTGAGGTGGAGAGAGATAGGTGAACTGACTCAACATAAAGGTAAAAAGAATGGTCCTTCAAAGAGGAAAGCATCGATTGCTATATTTGTGCTAGAACTTTTATTTTGAAAACATGAAACAATTTTGTCAACGGTAGTAATAAAGCATATGAGTTATGTAAATTATATCTTACAAGTTGCAAGCCTCATGCATAGTATACTAATAGTGCCCGCACCTTGTCCTAATTAGCTTGGACTACCGGATCTTTGCAATGCACATGTTTTAACCAAGTGTCACAATGGGGTACCTCCATGCCGCCTGTACAAAGGTCTAAGGAGAAAGCTCACATTTTGGATTTCTCGCTTTTGATTATTCTCAACTTAGACATCCATACCGGGACAACATGGACAACAGATAATGGACTCCTCTTTAATGCATAAGCATGTGGCAACAATTATTATTCTCATATGAGATTGAGGATATATGTCCAAAACTGAAACTTCCACCATGAATCATGGCTTTAGTTAGCGGCCCAATGTTCTTCTCTAACAATATGCATGCTCCAACCATTAAGGTGGTAGATCTCTCTTACTTCACAAGACGGACATGCATAGCAACTCACATGATATTCAACAAAGAATAGTTGATGGCGTCCCTAGAAGCATGGTTATCGCACAACAAGCAACTTAATAAGAGATAAAGTGCATAAGTACATATTCAATACCACAATAGTTTTTAAGCTATTTGTCCCATGAGCTATATATTGCAAAGGTGAATGATGTAATTTTAAAGGTAGCACTCAAGCAATTTACTTTGGAATGGCGGATAAATACCATGTAGTAGGTAGGTATGGTGGACACAAATGGCATAGTGGTTGGCTCAAGGATTTTGGATGCATGAGAAGTATTCCCTCTCGATACAAGGTTTAGGCTAGCAAGGTTATTTGAAACAAACACAAGGATGAACGGTGCAGCAAAACTCACATAAAAGACATATTGTAAACATCATAAGACTCCACACCGTCTTCCTTGTTGTTCAAAACTCAATACTAGATATTATCTAGACTCTAGAGAAACCAAATATGCAAACCAAATTAGCAAGCTCTAAGTGTTTCTTCATTAATGGGTGCAAAGTATATGATGCAAGAGCTTAATCATGAGCACAACAATTGCCAAGTATCAAATTATCCAAGACATTTTTAGAGTTACTACATGTAGTATTTTCCAATTCCAACCATATAACAATTTAACGAAGAAGAAACTTCGCCATGAATACTATGAGTAGAGCCTAAGGACATACTTGTCCATATGCTACAGCGGAGCATGTCTCTCTCCCATAAAGTGAATGCTAGGATCCATTTTATTCAAACAAAACAAAAACAAAAACAAACCGACGCTCCAAGCAAAATGCATAAGATGTGACGGAATAAAAATATAGTTTCAGGGGAGGAACCTGATAATGTTGTTGATGAAGAAGGGGATGCCTTGGGCATCCCCAAGCTTAGACGCTTGAGTCTTCTTAGAATATGCAGGGGTGAACCACCGGGGCATCCCCAAGCTTAGAGCTTTCACTCTCCTTGATCATATTGCATCATACTCCTCTCTTGATGAAAACTTCCTCCACACCAAACTCGAAACAACTCATTAGAGGGTTAGTGCACAATAAAAATTAACATGTTCAGAGGAGACACAATCATTCTTAACACTTCTGGACATTGCATAAAGCTACTGGACATTAATGGATCAAAGAAATTCATCCAACATAGCAAAAGAGGCAATGCGAAATAAAAGGCAGAATCTGTCAAAACAGAACAGTCCGTAAAGATGGATTTTATTAGGCCACCAGACTTCCTCAAATGAAAATGCTCAAATTGAATGAAAGTTGCGTACATATCTGAGGATCATGCACGTAAATTGGCTTAATTTTCTGAGCTACCTACAGGGAGGTAGACCCAGATTCGTGACAGCAAAGAAATCTGGAATGCGCAGTAATCCAAATCTAGTACTTACTTTACTATCAAAGACTTTACTTGGCACAACAAAACATAAAACTAAGATAAGGAGAGGTTGCTACAGTAGTAAAAAACTTCCAAGACACAAATATAAAACAAAGTACTGTAGCAAAATAACACATGGGTTATCTCCCAAGAAGTTCTTTCTTTATAGCCATTAAGATGGGCTCAGCAGTTTTAATGATGCACTCGCAAGAAATAGTATTTGAAGAAAAAGAGAGCATCAAGAGGCAAATTCAAAACAAATTTAAGTCTAACATGCTTCCTATGCATAGGAATCTTGTAAATAAACAAGTTCATGAAGAGCAAAGTAACAAGCATAGGAAGATAAAACAAGTGTAGCTTCAAAAATTTCAGCACATAGAGAGGTGTTTTAGTAACATGAAAATTTCTACAACCATATTTTCCTCTCTCATAATAACTTTCAGTAGCATCATGAGCAAACTCAACAATATAACTATCACATAAAGCATTCTTATCATGAGTCTCATGCATAAAATTATTACTCTCCACATAGGCATAATCAATTTTATTAGTAATAGCGGGAGCAAATTCAACAAAGTAGCTATCATTATTATTCTCATCAAGTGTAGGAGGCATAGTATAATCACAATAAAATTTACTCTCCATAGTAGGTTGTACCAAAAGACCACTATTATAATCATCATAAATAGGAGGCAAAGTATCATCAAAGAAAATTTTCTCCTCAATGCTTGGGGGACTAAAAATATCATGAAAACCAGCTTCCCCAAGCTTAGAACTTTCTATATTATTATCAACAATGGTGTTCAAAGCGTTCATACTAATATTACTACCAGCATGCAAATAAGATTCCATAGGTTTTTAAATTTTCGCATCAAACAATCCATGTTTTAAATCAGGAAATAGAATAAGAAGCTCATTGTTGTCCATTATGCCAAACTAGTGTAAACAAGAAACAAAAAGATGCAATTGCAGGGTCTAAAGGAAATAGCTTCAAGCACAAATACAATGGCGCCAGAAAAGTACTGTTACCTGGAACCGGAGTATGAGTGCCTTTTTACCTTTCCTCCCCGGCAACGGCGCCATAAAAGTGCTTGATGTCTACGGGAGCTTCTATTCTTGTAGACAGTGTTGGGCCTCCAAGAGCAGAGGTTTGTAGAACAGCAGCAAGTTTCCCTTAAGTGGATTACCCAAGGTTTATCGATCTCAGGGAGGAAGAGGTCAAAGATATCCCTCTCATGCAACCCTGCAACCACAAAGCAAGAAGTCTCTTGTGTCCCCAACACACCTAATAGGTGTACTAGTTCGGCGAAGAGATAGTGAAATACAGGTGGTATGAATAAATAGTAGCAGTGCAACGACACTAAAAGTGCTTTGCCCAGACAAGAAAACAAAAGAGTAACGCAGCGTAGTAACGCAACAATAGTAACGCAAGAAAAGAAAACAAGCAATAGCAGTATTTAGGAACAAGGCCTAGGGATTAGACTTTCACTAGTGGACACTCTCAACATTGATCACATAACAGAATAGATAAATGCATACTCTACACTCTTGTTGGATGATGAACACATTGCGTAGGATTACACGAACCCTCAATGCCGGAGTTAACAAGCTCCACAATTCAATGTTCATATTTAAATAACCTTAGAGTGCATGAAAGGTCACCTTCATGCTATGTAGGAGGAATAATACACATCAATACTATCATAGCAATAGTTAACTTCATAATCTACAAGAGATCATAATCATAGCATAAACCAAGTACTAACACGGATGCACACACTGTCACCATTACACCGTGTAGGAGGAATAGAACTACTTTAATAACATTGCTAGAGTAGCACATAGATAAATTGTGATACAAAATACATTGCAATCATAAAGAGATATAAATAAGCACTTCACTATGCCATTCATAACAGTGAATAAGTATTATGTGAAATATAGCCTAAGTGACATAGGCATCCCAAATGGGCCTGCCGAAGATAGTACCCGGGGTTTACTGAAGGCCCACTACTCGAGGAATAAGAAGATTCGGAAGCCCAAGATATATTAAGGAAAGTTAGAATTGTAATAGGAAGTACTGTTTGTAATCTGGCGGGATGAGTTAGAAACCGTCCCGGATTCTGTAACTTGTACAAAACGAAACCCTCGGCTCCGCCTCCTATATAAAGGGGGAGTCGAGGGACGAAGAGATCATCGAATCATTGTTTACAAACCCTAGTTTTCATAATCGTCGAGTACTTTTCGGCTGAAACCTTCGAGATCTACTTGCCCTCTACTTCCAACTAAACCCTAGCCTACAATCCATAGGCATTGACAAGTTAATACCTTGTCAATTGGCGCCGTCTGTGGGAACTAGAGGCGTAAGGATCTGATCTCGATGGCACGTTCAAGATCTTCGACATCGTCAACCGCAAGCAACGCAATGGATCGAGGTAAACAGATCGCTGCTGGTCCTGTCGATTTTGTTCCTCACCCACCCTCCCGTTTGGATGCATATGCGTATCTGGCGGAGCCCATGGAGATGACATTCGGAAGGTTTCACTTTCGCGTCGAGAAGGAAGGATCGTATCGTGTCGAAATTCCGATTTCGTCGGGATCGTCGGCGGTCGATTCTGATTTTTCAAGCTATACATCGTCAACCGAGTCAGGAGAAGAAGAAACTTCGTCGACACGCTACGTCAGCACCAGAGCAAGAGAGAAACTCGCCAAGATCTTCAACGACATATCGTTTGAGTCATCTGCGGACTCATATATAAGCGATGACTCAAGCGATGTCGACAATTATGACTTCATCGACAAATCTATCACAGTGGGCAAGGTCTTCATCAATCTCAACAATGATGTCACCAAACCCAACATAGATCTGAGTACAAAATATCATCAGATTTATGCCATTGAGGATCAAGAGGAAACATCAGAGGCCTTCGACGATTTGGGTAATCCCTATGTCGATCCCTCAGATCTAAGGAGAGGTATGGGCACTAAATATGTCGGGCCCACACCACGCGTCAGAGTTCAACTTCCACAAACAGCCTGGGATAGAGCTGCAAAAGCTTTAGATGGTTCGGAGCCAATGACGACAACTGCTACAGTCCAAGAACTGCAAGCTTATCAATATAGGCTCGCACGAGCTGCCAGAGAACTGGAAAAACAGACAGAAGCTTTAAATAAAAGAAAGGAGGCAGCCTCTGCGTCAAGCATACGAAGGGCAGATCTAAGTCGACAATCTAGAACTTCGGGAGATAGTCATAGAGAAGCTCGGAACAGAGCAAGGTCCAGATTGCAACACATACCTGAAGGAGAAAGAGAGTACCTGGTTCAAAATCTCGACATGTCTTTTATGTCGATAGACACAAGAGGGAATATTATCCCTAAAACACCAGAAGCTGGGTATATGGCGACACAAGCCTTTATCCTTGCATCCAGGCCACCTCCAGGAGATCCAAGGGAGGCTTTGTACAATATGGCGATAGCAGGACAAGAAGTCATGGGAACGGCGTTTGTATCAACACCGCCAGAAGGAGCTGCAAGGCAAAATAGTCCACGACCTACGGCAGCAGCAGCAGCAAATGTTGAAGGAACAAGTGGAGCAAGAGATACGGCAGCACAAGCAAGGGTAGACAGAGCACGGCAAGGCAGAAGGGAACATCGACAATCCCCAGAGCTAAACGACGAGGATATGTGCGGTTTGCCGTGCTTCACAAGGAGAGTACGAAAAACTCGAGTCCCTTCGGGATTTAAGTTGCCTGATCACTTCAAAAAATTCGACGGCCTGCAAGATCCAGAGGATTGGCTAGTTGATTACCTCGAGACGGTGAAGTTAACTGGAGGGACTAGGGCAACAGCCATGCAAAGTATTCAGGTGCACTTAAGTGGAGCCGCACGATCTTGGATCAAGAAGCTTCCTCCAGGATCTATCGACAGCTGGGAAAGTTTCGAGGACGTATTCGTCAAAAACTTCAGATCCACGTGCAAAAAACCTGCGTCGTTAGAAGAGTTGAGAGCATGTCGACAAAAACCAGATGAGTCAATGAGAAAGTACATCCAAAGGTGGAACATCATAAAAAACTCGGCAGAAAATATATCTGATGAGAGAGCAATAGATGCGTTTGTCGCAGGAATTAGGCGTGGAGATTTTGTCGAGGACTTGGGAAGGACCAATCCAAAGACAGTATCCGCGTTAATGGAGATAGCAAATAGATGGGCAGATGGAGAGGATGCTGTCCACAACAAACGGCACAGGTCACCAGAGGAGGACCGTGGTCGAAATTATCAATCGAGGCGACGATTTCCTCGGCAGTACCCGAACTATGACGCCCCAGGGCAAATTTCGGCAGGCTTTCGGGCAAACACAGGGGGAAACAATAGAGATGATTATCAGAGAAGCAGTGAGCAGCGAGGCGATAACAGGGACGACTCTCGCAACAGGCAAAATAGCGGGCCTAGGTTCCCAAGGCCTTTCGTGTCCCCCGAAGAAATGATGAACGGACCATGCCAGATGCATTTTTTCCTCGACAGCAACGGAAAAAGACAGTCAGGGCACCTGCAGAAAGACTGTCGAAATTTTCAGGCAATGTTCAGATATGCAGAGAACGCTCATGCTCGAGCAGCACAGAGAAATCCTCGGGAGCCCAGGAGCGAGGTTCACCTGCCACCACCTCCCGCGATTACAGACGACAATCGGCATCAGCTCAGAGACCCACACGGTGCACACACTGTCACCTTTACACACGTGGGACAAGGAGTCTCCGGAGATCACATAAGTAAAACTCTCTTGACTAGCATAATGACACCTAGATTACAAGCATCATCATATGAATCTCAATCATGTAAGGCAGCTCATGAGATTATTGTATTGAAGCACATAGGAGAGAGATGAACCACATAGCTACCGGTACAGCCCCGAGCCTCGATGGAGAACTACTCCCTCCTCATGGGAGCAGCAGGTGATGAAGATGGCGGTGGAGATGGCAGCGGTGTCGATGGAGAAGCCTTCCGGGGCACTTCCCCGTCCCGGCGGCGTGCCGGAACAGAGACTCTGTCCCCCGGATCTTGGCTTCGCGATGGCGGCTCGGAAGGTTTTCCGTATCGTGGTTTTTCGCCTCGGGTTTTCGCGACGGAGGCTTTAAATAGGCGGAAGGGCAGCCTCGGAGGGGCGGGCCACACCATAGCGCGCCCCTTCCGGCCGCGCGGGTGTGGTGTGGGGCCCCTGTGCTTCCTCTCGCGGCTCTCGGGGAAGGCTCCGGGAAAAATAGGACCCCGGGTCTTGATTTCGTCCAATTCCGAGAATATTTCGTTACTAGGATTTCTGAACCAAAAACAGCAGAAACAGCAACCGGCACTTCGGCATCTTGTTAATAGGTTAGTTCCAGAAAATGCACGAATATGACATAAAGTGTGCATAAAACATGTAGGTATCATCAATAATATGGCATGGAACATAAGAAATTATCGATACGTCGGAGACGTATCAGCCGCGCCGCCCTATCATCTGGGCCCACCAGGGCTCCCCTCTGGTGGCTCTCGGGTGTTCTGGAAGCTCCCGGGGATTCTAAGATCTTCGGTGTTGATTTCGTCCGATTCCGATAATATTTCCTTACTAGGATTTCTGAAACCAAAACAGCAAAACAGAACTGCCCTTCGCATCTCGTCAATAGGTTAGTTCCGGAAACGCATAATAATGACATAAAGTATGCATAAAACATGTAGATATCATCAATAATGTGGCATGGAACATAAGAAATTATCGATACGTCGGAGACGTATCAGCATCCCCAAGCTTAGTTCTGCTCGTCCCGAGCAGGTAAACGATAACAAAGATAATTTCTGGAGTGACATGCCATCATAACCTTGATCATACTATTGTAAGCATATGTAATGAATGCAGCGATCAAAACAATGGTAATGACATGAGTAAACAACTGAATCATAAAGCAAAGACTTTTCATGAATAGTACTTTCAAGACAAGCATCAATAAGTCTTGCATAAGAGTTAACTCATAAAGCAATGAATTCATAGTAAAGGTATTGAAGTAACACAAAGGAAGATTAAGTTTCAGCGGTTGCTTTCAACTTATAACATGTATATCTCATGGATAGTTGTCAATGCAAAGTAATATAACAAGTGCAATATGCAAGTATGTAGGAATCAATGCACAGTTCACACAAGTGTTTGCTTCTTGAGGTGGAGAGAGATAGGTGAACTGACTCAACATAAAAGTAAAAGAAAGGTCCTTCAAAGAGGAAAGCATCGATTGCTATATTTGTGCTAGAGCTTTGGTTTTGAAAACATGAAACAATTTTGTCAACGGTAGTAATAAAGCATATGTATCATGTAAATTATATCTTACAAGTTGCAAGCCTCATGCATAGTATACTAATAGTGCCCGCACCTTGTCCTAATTAGCTTGGACTACCGGATCATCGCAATACACATGTTTTAACCAAGTGTCACAAAGGGGTACCTCTATGCCGCCCGTACAAAGGTCTAAGGAGAAAGCTCGCATTTTGGATTTCTCGCTTTTGATTATTCTCAACTTAGACATCCATACCGGGACAACATGGACAACAGATAATGGACTCCTCTTTAATGCATAAGCATGTGGCAACAATTAGTGTTCTCATATGAGATTGAGGATATATGTCCAAAACTTAAACTTCCACCATGATTCATGGCTTTAGTTAGCGGCCCAATGTTCTTCTCTAACAATATGCATGCTCTAACCAATAAAGTGGTAGATCTCTCTTACTTCAGACAAGACGGACATGCATAGCAACTCACATGATATTCAACAAAGAGTAGTTGATGGCGTCCCCAGAAACATGGTTATCGCACAACAAGCAACTTAATAAGAGATAAAGTGCATAAGTACATATTCAATACCACAATAGTTTTTAAGCTATTTTGTCCCATGAGCTATATATTGTAAAGGCGAATGATGGAATTTTAAAGGTAGCACTCAAGAAATTTACTTTGGAATGGCGGAGAAATACCATGTAGTAGGTAGGTATGGTGGACACAAATGGCATAGTGGTTGGCTCAAGGATTTTGGATGCATGAGAAGTATTCCCTCTCGATACAAGATTTAGGCTAGCAAGGTTATTTGAAACAAACACAAGGATGAACCGGTGCAGCAAAACTCACATAAAAGACATATTGTAAACATTATAAGACTCTACACCGTCTTCCTTGTTGTTCAAAACTCAATACTAGAAATTATCTAGACTTTAGAGAGACCAAATATGCAAACCAAATTTAGCAAGCTCTATGTATTTCTTCATTAATGGGTGCAAAGTATATGATGCAAGAGCTTAAACATGAGCACAACAATTGCCAAGTATCAAATTATTCAAGACATTTTAGAGTTACTACATGTAGCATTTCCCGATTCCAACCATATAACAATTTAACGAAGCAGTTTCAACCTTCGCCATGAACATTAAAAGCTAAGAACACATGTGTTCATACGAACCAGCGGAGCGTGTCTCTCTCCCACACAAGTATTTATTCAAACAAAAACAAAAGCAAGAACATACGGACGCTCCAAGTAAAGTACATAAGATGTGACCGAATAAAAATATAGTTTCAAGAGAAGGAACCTGATAATTTGTCGATGAAGAAGGGGATGCCTTGGGCATCCCCAAGCTTAGATGCTTGAGTCTTCTTGAAATATGCAGGGGTGAACCACCGGGCATCCCCAAGCTTAAACTTTTCACTCTTCTTGATCGTAGTATATCATCCTCCTCTCTTGACCCTTGAAAACTTCCTTCACACCAAACTCGAAACAAACTCATTAGAGGGTTAGTGCATAATCAAAAACTCACATGTTCAGAGGTGACACAATCATTCTTAACACTTCTGGACATTGCTCAAAGCTACTGGAAGTCAATGGAACAAAGAAATCCATCCCACATAGCAAAAGAAGCAATGCGAAATAAAAGGCAGAATCTGTCAAAACAGAACAGTCCGTAAAGACGAATTTTATTGAGGCACCAGACTTGCTCAAATGAAAATGCTCAAATTGAATGAAAGTTGCGTACATATCTGAGGATCACTCACGTAAATTCGCATAATTTTCTGAGTTACCTACAGAGAATTTTTCCCAGATTCGTGACAGCAAAGAAATCTGTTTCTGCGCAGTAATCCAAATCTAGTATCAACCTTTCTATCAAGACTTTACTTGGCACAAAAAACACAAAACTAAGATAAGGAGAGGTTGCTACAGTAGTAAACAACTTCCAAGACACAAATATAAAACAAAGTACTGTAGCAAAATAACACATGGGTTATCTCCCAAGAAGTTCTTTCTTTATAGCCATTAAGATGGGCTCAGCAGTTTTAATGTTGCACTCGCAGGAAATAGTATTTGGAGCAAAAAGAGAGCATCAAGAAGCAAATCCAAAACACATTTAAGTCTAACATGCTTCCTATGAAGAGGAGTCTTGTACACAAATGAATTCATGAAGAACAAAGTGACAAGCATAAGAGGATAAAACACGAGTAACTTCAAGATTCTCAACATAAAGAGGGGAAACTTAATATTATTAAGATGCATATAACCATATTTCCCTCTCTCATAATAGCTTTTAGTAGCATCATTGATGAAATCCACAATATACCCATCACTTAAAACATTCTTATCATGGTTCATATGCATAGAAGTATCATTAATTTTGGCATAAGAAGAGTTCTTCTCACTAATAGTAATTGGAGCAAGATTATTATCAAGAATTTGAACATGGTAAACAAGTTGCATATTAAGGGAATTGTTTTTGGTAATCCAATCATGACTATGACAAGTTTCATAAGGATAGTTATAACCTATATCATAGCATTCTTTATAATAATCATCAAAGATCGGAGGCACAGTGTCATCATAAGAAATAGAATAGTTATCTTTCACAGTCGGTTTATCTGTGTCCACACCATCATTGTTATTAGAAGGAGATGTATCAAACACATAATGATCAGTAGCAAAAGGATTTTCAAACACCTCTTCCCCAAGCTTAGAGCTTTCTATATCATTATGGGAGGAAGCATGGATAGCACTGACACTATGGCAATTATTATCATCATCATTTTCAGAATTAGTTTCCCAGAGATTTGCAATATCAAAAGTAGTGTGCTCATTCAAATCATGATCACTAATGTATGTAAAGGGCATAGGAAGATCATCGTATTCAGATTCATTATCATAATAATCATTAGGAGCAACATACTTACGGTTACCTAGCGTTATCTCATTCACGCGGGGATACGCCGTTACCTCTTTCTTTTTATTCTCCTTCTTCTTCTTCTTCTTCTTCTTCTTCTTCTTCTTCTTCTTCTTCTTCTTCTTCTTCTTCTTCTTCTTCTTCTTCTTCTTCCTTCTCCTCGTTCCCTTCTTTAGGAGGAAGAGGCTTGAAGGGTGGCTTGTCCGCATAACCTGATTTACTTTCAGAAACAATAGAAGAAACTTGGGAGGATCCCTCCTTTTCATTAATTAGTTGAAAACACACAGCGGTCCTATCATATTTTGGCAAGGTGTCATCTTCTAAAATATTTTGTATGTAAGTATTTGTATGGCTATTATCAATGCAATAAGAAAAACACCCATGCAGGACATCATCAATATCAAGATCACTCATATGTAACAAAGAGATTTTTCTCGACAGTTCTTCACACCCCAAAAATAAAGTAAGTTCATCATGCTGATTAGGAGTAATTTCATCATCACAATACAAATTTGCAGCACTCATTGGGTTCAAATTATCATTGGAGGAGCATTGAAAATTAAAATGACCCACTTCATGGCAAACTTCACAAATAAAAGGATAGAGGGCACAAACTTTTTTACCAAGATCATCTAGAGCCCTAAACCACTTTCTAGTTTTTTCATTAGCATGATGGATACAATATTCATCTTTGATTTGATTAATTCCACAAGGTCTATGTATTCCACAAAAATTAACATGCTTATAGGAAATAGCATTCTTAGGAGTTTGAGCATGCTTATTGCAATAATTAACAACAATTTCATTCTTCATGCAAGCCTCTTTAAAAGGTTCATGATACTTATCAAAATTCTTTTTGGGCAATTCAAAATGAGAAGCAAAGGCTTTATAAAGATTTGCAGCAACTTGAGAGTCAAGACCATAAGTAGCACTCATATTTCGAAATTTATCGGTATCCATAAAAGCTTCAATGCATTCATAATCATAATTTATACCTGACTCTTTACCTTTGTCGTTCTCCCATCCTTCAGTGTTCTCCTCAATCCGATCAAGAAGATCCCACCTAGCTTCAACCTCCTTGCTTGTGAAAGATCCCTCCGAACACGCGTCCAGATAGTCCTTGTGTTGTCCTGAAAGCCTCGCATAAAAATTATTAACAATAACATTACGGGGGAGCTCATGAATGGGACATTTGAGCATTAGTGATTTCAATCTCCCCCACGCTTGAGAAATACTCTCTCCATCACGAGGATAAAAGTTATAAATATAATTCCTATCAATATGCACTTCATGAGGAGGATAAAATTTAGAGTAAAAGAGAGATACAATTTCCTCCCAACCAAGAGAATGACTATTCTCCAACAGTTTATACCAATGCGCCGCTTTACCAGACAACGACATAGAGAATAATTTCTTCTTCACTTCATCCATAGAGATACCTGCACACTTGAATAACCCGCATAATTCATGCAAAAACAGTAAATGATCTCCAGGATGGACAGTTCCATCCCCTTCATAGAGGTTATCCATAACACGTTCAATAATTTTCATAGGTATTTTATATGGAATACTTTCAGTAGGTGCATTTAAAATATCACAAGCATCATTAGAGTTATCGCATATGGGAGATAAAGTATTATCAGAGCAAATTTTCTCCCCTAAAGATGGGAAGCTAAAAATATCACAAAAACTAGCTTCCCCAAGCTTAGACTTCTCCATAGCATTAGCAGTAATTGCATTCATACTAATAACATTGCTACTATCATGCAAATAAGGTTCCATAGGTTTTTTAATTTTCGCATCAAATAATTCTAAATTAGGAAAAAGATTAAAAAGCTCACCAAATTTTTTGTTGTTTTCCATTATGCCTAACTAGTGAAAATAAAAACAAGAAACAAAAAGATGCAATTGCCGGATCTAAAGGAAATAGCTTCGAGTACTTACAATGGCGAAAATATCTTAGTAGCCGAGATCCGGAGTGTGAGTACCTTTTACCTTTCCTCCCCGGCAACGGCGCCAGAAAATAGCTTGATGTCTACGGGAGCTTCTATTCTTGTAGACAGTGTTGGGCCTCCAAGAGTAGAGGTTTGTAGAACAGCAGCAAGTTTCCCTTAAGTGGATCACCCAAGGTTTATCGAACTCAGGAGGAAGAGGTCAAAGATATCCCTCTCATGCAACCCTGCAACCACAAAGCAAGAAGTCTCTTGTGTCCCCAACACACCTAATAGGTGCACTAGTTCGGCGAAGAGATAGTGAAATACAGGTGGTATGAATAAGTATGAGCAGTAGTAACGCAGCAGTAGTAACGCAGCAGTAGTAACGCAGCAGTAGTAACACAAGAAAACAAACAAGATAGCAATATTTAGGAACAAGGCCTAGGGATTAGACTTTCACTAGTGGACACTCTCAACATTGATCACATAACAGAATAGATAAATGCATACTCTACACTCTCTTGTTGGATGATGAACACATTGCGTAGGATTACACGAACCCTCAATGCCGGAGTTAACAAGCTCCACAATTCAATGTTCATATTTAAATAACCTTAGAGTGCATGAAAGATCAACACGACTAAACCAAGTACTAACATAGCATGCACACTGTCACCTTCACACCATGTAGGAGGAATAGATCACATCAATACCATCATAGCAATAGTTAAGTTCATAATCTACAAGAGATCATAATCATAGCCTACGCCAAGTACTAACACGGATGCACACACTGTCACCATTACACCGTGCAGGAGGAATAAAACTACTTTAATAACATCACTAGAGTAGCACATAGATAAATTGTGATACAAAACACATTGCAATCATAAAGAGATATAAATAAGCACTTCACTACGCCATTCATAACAGTGAATAAGTATTCTGTGAAATATAGCCTAAGAGACCCACACGGTGCACACACTGTCACCTTTACACACGTGGGACAAGGAGTCTCCGGAGATCACATAAGTAAAACCCACTTGACTAGCATAATGACATCTAGATTACAAGCATCATCATATGAATCTCAATCATGTAAGGCAGCTCATGAGATTATTGTATTGAAGTACATAGGAGAGAGATGAACCACATAGCTACCGGTACAGCCCCGAGCCTCGATGGAGAACTACTCCTCCTCATGGGAGACAGTTGATGAAGATGGCGGTGGTGTCAATGGAGGAGCCTTCCGGGGGCACTTCCCGTCCCGGCGGCATGCCGGAACAGAGACTCATGTCCCCGATCTTGGCTTCGATGGCGGCGGCTCCGGAAGGTTTCTCGTACCGTGGCTTTTTCGTCTCGAGGTTTTAGGTCAGGGACCTTTAAATAGGCGAAGAGGCGGAGTCGGAAGGGCGACGAGGCGGTGACACAATAGGGGGGCGCGGCCGGCCCTGGCCGCGCCGCCCTATCATCCGCCCACCAGGCTCCCTCTCGGTGGCTCTCGGTGTTCTGAAGCTCCCGGGGATTCTAAGATCTTCGGTGTTGATTTCGTCCGATTCCGAGAATATTTCCTTACTAGGATTTCTGAAACCAAAACAGAAAACAGAACTGCCCTTCGGCATCTCGTCAATAGGTTAGTTCCGGAAAACGCATAATAATGACATAAAGTATGCATAAAACATGTAGATATCATCAATAATGTGGCATGGAACATAAGAAATTATCGATACATCGGAGACGTATCACTGGGTCGCCCAACTTCTTTGGAACTTTGCCATTGAAAGAGTAATTAGCAAGCATAGTGGAAATTTCCTCATTGGGGATTTTCCTTTTGTTAGTAACAATATCTTTCATATACTTTAAATAGGGAGGCAATTTAATAGCATCAGTCAAAGGTATTTGCAGGAATAAAGGTTTCATCCAATCACAGAATTTATTATAGTGTTCTTCTTCCTTTGATTTTAGTTTCTTAGCAGGAAAAGGCATTTGCTTTTGAACCCAAGGTTCTCTTTCACTACCATGTTTCTTAGCAATAAAATCTTCTTTAGTATACTTTTTATTTTTAGCATGCTTTTCAGGTTCTTCTTCAACCTCTTCTTTATCAGAAGCATCATTCTTATCATTACCATTATTATTATCATGTTCATTACCACTTTCAGTTTCAGCATCGGAAATAGAAATACTATTAGGATCATTAATAGGTTCAGAGGATTCTACAACATTTTTATGTTTCTTCTTCTTTTTCTTAGAAGGAGCACTAGGTTCAATGCGTTGAGAATCTTGTTCAATTCTTTTGGGATGCCCTTCAGGATATAGAGGATCCTGGGTAGAGACACCACCTCTAGTTGTTACTTCATAAGCATGTTTCTCTTTAGAATTATTTTTTAATAAGTCATTTTGCACTTTAGTAAGCTGATCAATTTGAGTTTGAACCATTTTAAAATGTTTAACAAGCATCTTAACATCATTGGAGGTTCTCTCCACAATATCATGCAAATTGCTAATAGCTTGAGAATTTTCCATTAGATGATTCTCTACTCTCATATTAAAATTTTCTTGCTTAACAATATAATTATCAAACTCATCTAAGCATTGCGCAGGAGGTTTTGAATACGGAATATCTTCCCTAGTAAAGCGCTGAAGGGAGTTTACCTCAATCATGGATGAAGGGGGAATTATCTCACATATATCTTCTATGGGAGGTAGATTCTTCACATCTTCAGATTTAATACCTTTCTCCTTGAGAGACTTCTTGGCTTCCCTCATATCTTCATCATTCAATTTAATTAAACCCCTCTTCTTCAATATTGGCGTTGGAATTGGTTCAGGCGTAGTCCAATCATCATGATTCCGGCCTATTTTAGCCAATAATTCTTCAGCTTCGTCTGGAGTTCTTTTCCTGAAAACACAACCAGCACAACTATCCAAATATGCCCTAGACTCAATGGTTAGTCCACTATAAAATATATCAAGTAGATCATTCTTTTCTAAATCATGTCCAGGTCGAGCTCTGATAAGAGAACAAAATCTTGCCCAAGCCTCAGGCAATTTCTCTTCATCTCCCTGGTCAAATCTATAAATTTTCTGTAAAGCAACATGTTGAGCACTAGCAGGAAAGTATTTTCGAAAGAAAACATCACGCAAATCAGTTGGACTTTTAATAGAACCAGGAGGAAAATTATTATACCAAGTTTTAGCATCATCCTTTAATGAGAAAGGAAAAAATTTAGCGACAAAATAAGTACGCATCTTGACATCATCAGAAAACAAGCTACTCATAGAAGAAAGTTCAATCATGTGTTCTACAGCACTTTCTTTTTCAGTACCACAAAAGGGTGCTTTCTCTACAATAGCTATATGAGATAGATCAAGAGAAAAATCATAATCTTTATCCTTAATGCATATAGGAGATGTGGCAAATTTAGGATCAGGAGATAACTTATGTCTAACAGTATATTGTGTGAGAAACTTTTTAATTTTACTTGCATCAGCAGTAGCATTGCATCTATTAATAAAATCATCATTAAGCTCCACATAATCTTCATCAGGATCATCACTAGAATAATCAAGTTCAGGTGAATTAACAGGTGTAGTAGCATTAGGAGTTTCAGTATTTTCAATTTGTCTAGACCTAGCAATTGTAGCATCTAGAAAGGATCCCAATGAACCACTATCATCAAGCACAGCAGAAACATTATCAATATTATAAGAATTTTTAGATTCAGCAGAAGTACCAGCAAGTGAAGCATGTGGTGGTGAAACAAGTTTATCAATCACAGATGGTGAATCAAGAGCAGCAGAGGTACTCAGAGTTGTACCTTTTCTTGTAGTGGATGGTAATATGGCGACTTTAGGATCGCGAGTTTTACCCATGATGGAGAATTTGCAGCGAACAATATCAATCCAAGTGAACTTCCAAATAAAGCTATGCTCCCCGGCAACGGCGCCAGAAAACGGTCTTGATAACCCACAAGTATAGGGGATCGCAGCAGTCTTCGCGGGTAGTAAAACCCAATTTATTGATTCGACACAAGGGAGACAAAAATACTTGAAAGCCTTAACAACGGAGTTTTCAATTCAGCTGCACTGGAAACAGACTTGCTCGCAAGAGTTTATCGCAGTAACAGTTTTATAGCAGTAGTAGAGTGAAATAGCAGCAGAGTAACGAGAACAGTAGTGATTATAGTAAACAGCAGGATTAAAATATTGTAGGCACGGGGACGGATAACGGGTGTTGCATGGATGAGAGAAACTCATGTAACAATCAAGCAGGGCATTTGCAGATAATAATAAAACGGTGTCTAAGTACAAAGCAATCAATAGGCATGTGTTCCAATTATAGTCGTACGTGCTCGCAATGAGAAACTTGCACAACATCTTTTGTCCTACCAGCCGGTGGCAGCCGGGCCTCAAGGGAATCTACTGGATATTAAGGTACTCCTTTTAATAGAGTACCGGAGCAAAGCATTAACACTCAGTGAACACATGTGATCCTCACATCACTACCATCCCCTCCGGTTGTCCCGATTTCGTCACTTCGGGGCCATTGGTTCCGGACAGCGACATGTGTATACAACTTGCAGGTAAGACCATAAACAATGAATATCATGATGAAATAATAACATGTTCAGATCTGAGATCATGGCACTCGGGCCCTAGTGACAAGCATTAAGCATAACAAGTTGCAACAATATCATCAAAGTACCAATTACGGACACTAGGCACTATGCCCTAACAATCTTACACTATTACATGACCAATCTCATCCAATCCCTACCATCCCCTTCAGCCTACAGCGGGGGAATTACTCACACATGGATGGGGGAAACATGGCTGGTTGATGAAGAGGCGTCGGTGGTGATGGTGGCGATGATCTCCTCCAATTCCCCGTCCCGGAGTGCCGAACGGAAGACTTCGGCCCCGAGACGGAGTTTCGCGATGTGGCAGCGTTCTGGAGGGTTTCTGGCGACTTCGACTCCCCCGTGCGTTTTTAGGTCGAAGGAAATAAGTAGTCCGAAGGAGGGCGTCGGAGGCCGACCGAGGGGGCCACACGCTAGGGCCGCGCGCCCTCCTGTGCCGCGCCGCCCTAGGGTGTGGGGCCCTCGGGCCTCCACCTAACTTGCCCTTCTGGCTCCGTGAGTCTTCTGGGAAAATAAGGCCTTCCGCATAAATTCCGAGGTTTTTCCTGAAAGTTGGATTTCTGCACAAAAACGAGATACCAGAACAGTTCTGCTGAAAACAGCGTTAGTCCGTGTTAGTTGCATCCAAAACACACAAATTAGAGGAAAAACAATAGCAAAAGTGTTCGGGAAAGTAGATACGTTTTGGACGTATCACTCCCATGTCCTTCTCTTTTGGTCTGCATAGCTCTTCTGTTGACTTTGAGCTATCTTCAGTCTATCTCTTATAATGTCAATGATTTGTTGCTTTTCCTTGACATAATCAGGGTTGAACTCCTTACTTGATCCTGCCTCATACCAACATATTGGTGATCTACACTTTCTTCCATACAGAGCTTCGAAAGGTGCCATCTTGATGCTTCTTTGATAGCTATTATTGTATGAAAACTCCGCTAATGGTAAATGCTCCTCCCATGATCCTCCGAAGTCTAGGGCACAAGCCCTAAGCATATCTTCCAATATCTGGTTTGTTCTCTCTGTTTGTCCACCCGTCTGAGGATGATAGGCGGTGCTATAATCTAACTTGGATCCTAAAGCTTCATGTAATTGCTTCCAAAATGCTGATGTGAACACGGATCCTCGATCTGACACTATCTTCTTGGGCACTCCATGTTTACTCACAATCTCTTTGATGTAAAGATCGATGAGTTTCTCTCCTTTGTCCTGCTGGTTTACTGCTAAGAAGTGTGCACTTTTCGTCAACCGGTCCATGATTACCCATATCATGTCCTTCTTTTTATTAGTCATGGGTAGTCCGGTGATGAAATCCATTCCTATCTCTTCCCATTTCCATTCTGGAATTGGTAAAGGTTGTAACTTTCCTGCCGGACTTTGATGTTCAGCTTTCACTCTTTGGCAGGTATGGCATTCCGCCACGTATTGTGCTATCTCTCTCTTCATGTTATTCCACCAGAACAATTCCTTGAGATCCATGTACATCTTTGTACTTCCCGGATGTATAGAGTATGGTGTTTGATGTGCTTCCCGGAGTATAACTTCCTTGATCTCATCAATATCCGGAACGCAAATCCTCTTCTGGAACCATAATGATCCAGACTCTCCTCGGTGAAATTCTGATGGTCTTCCCTCATCTATCCTTCTCATCTCCTCTACGATGAATGGATCGTCCAACTGACCCATGATTATCTCATTCTTTAAGTTAACACTTAGCTCATCGGCTACTTGTAAAGCCGATAGTCCTTCATGAGCTTCTTTCTCCCAAAGTTGTATTTGGGCTTGGCTTATTTCCTTCCTCAACTCCGGTGATAACTCTTGTTCCACTCCTCCAGTGCTCTTCCTACTCAAGGCATCTGCTACAACATTAGCCTTTCCTGGAGTATAATTGATGGTCAAATCATAATCCTTGATTAGTTCAAGCCATCTTTTCTGCCTCATATTGAGTTCCTTCTGAGTGAAGAAGTACTTGAGACTTTTATGATCCGTATAGAGCTCACACTTAGCTCCATAGAGAAAATGTCTCCAAGTTTTAAGTGCAAATACTACTGCTGCTAATTCCAGATCATGTGTTGGATAATTCACTTCATGAGGTCTGAGTTGCCTCGATCCATAAGATATTACTTTCCGATCCTGCATGAGTACGCAACCCAATCCATGTTTGGATGCGTCACAGTACACGGTGTAATCCTTGCCAACTTCCGGAACTGCTAACACCGGTGCTGTGGTGAGTTTCTCTTTCAGAGTCTGAAAACTCTTCTCACACTCATCAGACCACACGAATGGTGTGTTCTTCCTTAACAGCTTAGTCATCGGTCCTGCTATCTTGGAGAATCCTTCAATGAACCTCCGATAGTATCCTGCCATTCCGAGGAATCCTCGGATTTCCTTGACAGTATTTGGTGCTTCCCAGTCTAAAACTGCTGCTACTTTGCTTGGGTTAACAGCTATCCCATCCTTGCTGATAACATGACCAAGAAATTCTACTTGATCTATCCAAAATTCACACTTGCTAAATTTGGCATAGAGTTGGTGTTCTCTTAGTGTTTGCAACACTATCCTCAGATGTTCAGCATGTTCAGCTTTATCTTTGGAATAAATCAAGATATCATCGATGAATACGATGACAAACTTGTCTAAACATGGCATGAAGATCTTATTCATAAGATTCATGAAGATTGCTGGGGCATTGGTTAATCCAAAAGGTACTACTAGATATTCATGATGTCCGTACCTCGAAACAAAGGCTGTTTTCGGAACGTCTTCCTTCTTGATCTTTATCTGATGATAACCGGATCTTAGATCAATCTTGGAAAAGACTCCCGCGCCTCTAACTTGATCAAATAGATCTTGTATTCTAGGAAGTGGGTACTTGTTCTTGATGGTTACATTATTCAAATTCCTGTAGTCTCCGCACATCCTTCTGCCTCCATCTCTTTTATCCACGAAGATCACAGGTGATCCCCATGGTGAGATACTCTCCTGTATGAATCCTTTCTGCTCCAAGTCATCCAATTGCTCCTTAAGTTCTTTCAACTCCTTAGGCCCCATCTTGTATGGTGCTTTAGCAATCGGAGCTGTTCCTGGAATTAGGTCGATAGTAAATTCTATCTCCCTATCTGGTGGCATTCCAGGTAATTCCTTAGGAAAAACATCCTGGAATTCATTTACTACAGGTATATCCTCCAACTTCACTTCCTTCATACTATTCAACTGTAGCTCTACTTCAATCTGTGTATGCTTGTCTCCTTGGTAGATCATTCTACTTCCATCGGGGCTTTTCAAAGACACAGTCTTGTTCACACAGTCGATCAATGCTCCATTAGCTTCTAACCAGTTCATACCAAGAATGACATCAATGTCCTTCATCGGTAAAATGAACAGGTCTGCGTCAAATGCGCATTTATTGATCATAATGACTTGTCCTTGTTTGGTATGGGTTACTACTATCGTTCCCCCCGCAGAAAGTATGGTTATGGGTGTATCTAACTTAGTGCAACTAATCCCATGTTTGATGATGAATTGCTGAGAAATGAATGATGTAGTTGCACCAGTATCAAAAAGTACTTTGCCAGGATGAGTAAGTATCTGAAGCGTACCTATCACTGCTTGATCGGAGTTCACCACCTCCTCCAAGCTGGTGCAGTTTAACTTGCCGAAGGGTTTCTTGTTCTTCCAGTTCCCTCCGGTGTTTCCTCCTCGGCTTCCTCCTCCTCCTGACTGACCTCCTCCAGTATTTCTCTTGGGGCAGTCCTTCAGCATGTGCCCCTCCTGACGACACCCAAAGCATATTATCTTGGGCTTCTTGCAATCTTTTGAGAAATGCCCTGTGAACCCACAACTACGGCAAACAATCTGGCTTGTGGTTGTTGTTGCCTTGTTGTTGTTGTTGTTGTTGTTGTTGTTGTTGTTGTTGTTGTTGTTGTTGTTGTTGTTGTTGTTGTTGTTGTTGTTGTTGTTGTTGTTGTTGTTGTTGTTGTTGTTGTTGTTGTTGTTGTTGTTGTTGTTGTTGTTGTTGTTGTTGTTGTTGTTGTTGTTGTTGTTGTTGTTGTTGTTGTTGTTGTTGTTGTTGTTGTTGTTGTTGTTGTTGTTGTTGTTGTTGTTGTTGTTGTTGTTGTTGTTGTTGTTGTTGTTGTTGTTGTTGTTGTTGTTGTTGTTGTTGTTGTTGTTGTTGTTGTTGTTGTTGTTGTTGTTGTTGTTGTTGTTGTTGTTGTTGTTGTTGTTGTTGTTGTTGTTGTTGTTGTTGTTGTTGTTGTTGTTGTTGTTGTTGTTGTTGTTGTTGTTGTTGTTGTTGTTGTTGTTGTTGTTGTTGTTGTTGTTGTTGTTGTTGTTGTTGTTGTTGTTGTTGTTGTTGTTGTTGTTGTTGTTGTTGTTGTTGTTGTTGTTGTTGTTGTTGTTGTTGTTGTTGTTGTTGTTGTTGTTGTTGTTGTTGTTGTTGTTGTTGTTGTTGTTGTTGTTGTTGTTGTTGTTGTTGTTGTTGTTGTTGTTGTTGTTGTTGTTGTTGTTGTTGTTGTTGTTGTTGTTGTTGTTGTTGTTGTTGTTGTTGTTGTTGTTGTTGTTGTTGTTGTTGTTGTTGTTGTTGTTGTTGTTGTTGTTGTTGTTGTTGTTGTTGTTGTTGTTGTTGTTGTTGTTGTTGTTGTTGTTGTTGTTGTTGTTGTTGTTGTTGTTGTTGTTGTTGTTGTTGTTGTTGTTGTTGTTGTTGTTGTTGTTGTTGTTGTTGTTGTTGTTGTTGTTGTTGTACCTTGGTTTGAAACTCAAGCCAGTATTAGACTTGTTGCAAACCTCTTAGGCTCAAACTTGGCCTTCTTCCTCTTCTCCTCCTGCAGTTGCTTGAAGTCATCTTCAAGAGTGATGGCTGCATCCACCAACTCCTGGAACTCTGTCGCTCTCATCATTCTGAGCTGCACTTTAAACTGGGGACTTAACCCCCGCAAGAACCTCTTCTTCTTGTCCTCGGTGTTGACCTCCTCCACGGCATACCGAGACAGTTTGAAAACTCCCTGACATAAGTCAGGATGGCCTTATCTTTCTGCTCGAGACTTTCAAATTCTCGACGCTTCAGTTCCACTATACTTTCAGGGACATTGGATTCCCTGAACTTCCTCTTGAACTCCTCCCAAGTGAATACCTTCTCAGCCGGATATACGGCTACTATATTATCCCACCATGATGCGGCGGGTCCACACAACAAGTGTGTTGCATACCTGACCTTCTCCAGGTCGTTGCATCCAACAGTATTGAGCTTTCGCTCCGTGTCCATCAGCCAATCCTCCGCGTCCATTGGTTCGGGCGCGTATGCGAAGGATATAGGCTTAGTATTCTGGAAGTCTGACAAGGTGACTCCCTGGTTCTCGGGCCTCTCCACCCTGTTCTGCTGAAGCAGCTCCTGGAAGAACTTATTTTGCTGCTCCATTGTCACACGTTGCCTTTCCTCCAACATTTGCATGTATTGGAGGAAATTCTGCTGCGTCATGGGTGGTGGTGGTGGAAACTGTTTTCTGGCTGCTTCATCAGCCTCTTCCTTCTGCTTGGCTTCGCGCTCGATGCGCTGTGCTTCGCTCTCCTCACCCGTCAATCCCGACATATCCCCTAGTTCTGAAACACAAAGTGGTACTCATAGTTACTCCATGCGCAAGTTTTCTGAGCTCAACTTTGTGCACAGAACTAGTCACGCAATGGAAATCAAGAAGCAAATCCAAATCATACAAAACATATACCATGTATATACATACTTAAGTGGTCTTATTACAATACTCAGTGACGATGTGAGTATGCAAACTCACTTATTGAAGTATATGTACAAATCTATACCTAATAATAAAGGAGCTAGCGTTTCCGTGGTTTCGTCCGTTCCTTTTTCGTCCAACATACTTTCGTCCGTCGCTTCCGTAATTTTTTGTTTCGAACTTCTGTCCTCGTGGTGCACGGCGCTCGGATGACGAACCAGATCCTTCCCCGCATACGAGCCGAATACAACGTGTAGGAGACTGATGCCAAGACGTCGTGGTAACAAACTCGAACTAAAACCCGGAAGCGTTCCTAACAGTACAATACATATAGAGGCGAGGCCAGAATCGATAGATCCACCGACGACATTCAGGGGTAGGCTGAATAGGGCGGGCGAGGGGGGCGACGACGATGCGGCTAGCAGCGGCCACCAGACCAGCAGAGCGCCACGAGCACGGTTGAGCAAGCTTCTTGAACCTAACACGATCTGCGTGGCGACGATGGAGGCAATGACGACGCTGAGGAAGAGTCCAGAATAGGACGGGCAACGACGAAGCGAGCAGTAGCCAGCAGACCAGCCTAGCGCCAAGAGCACAGCCGCACCAGCTTCGAGCGCCAAGAGCACGGCCGCACCAGCTTCTTGACCTCGACAGGAGTGTTAGAATAAGCCACAGCATCGATGTCAACTAGCATGTATGTGCGTGTCTAGGTTGTACGTAGCCGTGGCGGGTGTGTCCAGTGTGCGTGTGTTCTGGTTTGGTTCAGGTTAGACGCCGGTTTGTGGCCGCGTTGAGTCCTTAGCAAGAGTAGCAGGATGACCGTGTAAATCCGTTGGAAGCTGGCCGCGTCGTGCGCGCGGCCTGGGCGGACGGATCGTGAGCGCGTGTGAGCGCGTCGTGGGCGAGCGGCCAGACGTGGGGTGCAGCATCGTGTTTTCGGCTGCGTTTAAAAACCTCCCCTGTGTACTCTGCTGGAAAGAGCTAGCTGATCATGTAGACATTGAAAAGATAAAGAAGATTGGGGCGTTCGTGCGCCCACGGCGGCGTTCGTGCGCCGGCCCGGAAAAACTTCAGTGTCTTGTGTCTTTCTTCTACCTTCGTCCATGAGTGAGAGAGAGAGAGAGGGTGCAGCCTCGGGCTGCACCAACAAGGAGCAACGCGGCAACAATGGAGGCAATGACGAAGTTGTCGCGGTGGCGTCCGGGTCGAGCCTGCGATCAGCCAAGGACAAGGCGGCAGCGACAGGTGCGTGCACGATGAAGGGCAGGGAAAGATGGTTTCAACACAGGAGTCACTACCGGCGTGATGCTCGGACAACGCCGGAGTTTGCAAATAAAAGCATTGATGCACCGCCGTTCTAGCCGTCCCCGCGTCCAGCTGACCAACGGGCCGTCTCCGATGCGTCGAGTGTATCCTGTTAAAGGTATAGAGCGGGAGGGCGCCACTTCGATCGATTCCATCGTGTCCAGCCTTCCCAGACTTCCTCTAATGCGTCAAGGCGTGCGTTGGAACGGGAGTGATGCATGTGTCGCCGCGCACGTGCCGGCCGTTGGACACTGCCGACGCCTCTCGCAGTGTCCCGCCGTTGCGCCAGCAGCCGGCTGAGGTCAGTGGTCGCACGGCAAGGGCCGCTGTTGACGACTCTCGTTATTTTCGAGAGGAGGCATACCAGAAAATTATAGGTCGCTCCCGTCGTCCGTCGTCACCACTAGACAACCATCAGTCATAGAGGACGAGCCAGATTATTGGAATTGGTCCTGAACAAAGTCCTCGACAGGCACAGATGAGGTAAGAGGAGAATTTGAGACGAAGGGATGCAGCGGATCTGGCTGAGCTCATCTCATGAACTATGAATAAGGAACCCACGACTCCACGAGCAGCCAAGTTCTTTGGAGGCGAGGAGCACGTACGTATAGCTACAGGTACTTAACATGAATACAGGTACATAAATAACCGTGAAGATTGATTGCATTTTCATAGTTCACTATTTGAAATGACCATGTACATGTTGATGGTACTGATCTAATCAATCTACATTGGAGGTTGTATCTCCCTGTATTTTCCATGCTTGATCAAAGGCTTAGCTGGTGATAGCCTGTGGTACTGTAGCTGTACCCATGTCTATGAGAAGTAGGGTTACAGTTCCGTCAAACTTTAGAACAGACCTCTTGCATGTTCTATTCTACAAGATGTATTACGTCTATTCTAAAAATAAGTGTCTTACTTAGATGTAGATACGTCCGTATCTATAAAAATTTGGGATATTTTTTTTAGATGGAGGGAGTAGTTTGTAATACATAATTGCCATGGAATTTCTTCTACACAAGTAGGGTCATGTTCGTATGAAGGAGTTTAGATTTTTTTTTTGAAAACCGGCGCTTTATTGATTAAATCACATCAATACAAAGGAGTCCCCGGATGCAATCCGGAACAGAATAGGAAATAAAACTAGAGTTTACATCTTGACAAGACTTAGCTAAAACATGCGCCGCTTCATTAAGAACACGCTTCACATGGCAGAAGGATACCGAAGTGAAGCCACTCACCAATTGCTTGATACCAGCCACGACCAAACCAACGGATGATCTGTCCATTCTTCGCGAGTTTAGTCGTTGCACCAGAGAGAGACAATCTGAGGCGAAGATCACCTTTCTCATTCCTTCATCTCGAGCTAGCTCAACCGCCCGCTAAAGAGCCAAAGCCTCCGCATACTCAGGTTGTTGGAGCCCCTCAATGTGTTGTCGACAAGCCACCAAGCAAGTGCCCCGGTGATCTCTCATGACCACTCCTACACCCATGCACTCAGCAGCTTCAAAGATCGCAACATCGGTGTAGCTTTAAACATTGTTGGGTATTGTTCAGTTATCACCTTCCCTTGCCTTGCTCTTGGATTTTTTGTTAGTCGTGGAACCCTGAAGTTGTCTTTTGCAATCCGATGTATTTCTGATGTATTTTCATAGAATAGATAAAAATTCTATTAGATTGTTCCAGTGTTGGTTTGTATAGACCACTTTTCGTATTTCGGAGCACATGAAGTGTCTACTATCCGGGATAATTTGTGTTTTTGTATCGTGTTGTTCTAACAAGTACTTATATTATTTGTATAAATTTTAGAATTTCTTTTTCCCATTGCAACGCATGGGCAATTTTCCTAGTTTCTACAAAATATTACATACTACAATACATGTGGTACTATTGTATTGTAGTCTCGCCTCCCATGGTAGCCTCTAGTCGTGCTTCACTCCCGATACATCCCAGGCTTCCATCCGGTCGAACGTGTAGTCCTCCTGACAGAATCTGGAACATAAGGTCTTCCCGTCGGCTGGTAGTCGGAATCAGAGGATGATCCCAGGGAGAAATCTGTGTTCATGAACTGGTCATTCAGTGCATCATAATCCACCCATCGGGTGTACTCCCCTGTGACTCCGCCATAGGTATATCCACCATCTGTATCCGACTCGATCAGGATCGGATACCCTTCTTCGTCTCCCCTATTACCCTGATAGTTCTGGTTCTGGGTTGTGGCGTCCTCATTCATCTCAGGATTATATCTAACTGAATCACTATGGGTTCCAGTATCTGATCCCCAACGCCAACCTGTGGAGTTTTCTATAGGAGTCTCGGAACGCTGATTGTTTCCGGATTCCTCTCCACCCTCATATCCTCCATGGGAACTACTAGGAAAGTACCTAGGTGTAATGGGTGTGGTTTGTTGTTCGGGATGGTCAATACTAATGTAATCACCAGCTGAATAAACTGGTGTGTGAACCTCATTCTCCATTGGTTCCTTCCCCTTAGTCTCCTCCTTGGGCTCAGTGAACTCTTCCAGCATTGTGTCAATTGCTCCCGACAAATGTCGGTTCAACTGAAAGAACAATGACAGTAGGTTGCGGCTGTTATCCATGTACTTAGCGGCTTCTGCTGGTTTGCGTTTTGCAAGCTTGAAGTGGTTAAGCATAGGATCATCTTCCTCCTCCATATGAGGAATATGAGCGAATTCGGAACCCATAAGCTCCTTCGTCTTATGCTCCCGAATATCAGTGATGGCTCTCATTATGGCTATGTGGTAGGCTGTGTTGATAGTTCTAGCCTCACCTGCTGGCATCACTACGCTCATTCCTAGAGATTCTGGAAGTCTTAGCCCTACCCTACACTTCGCCAATACTGGTCCGTCGTAGTACTAGTATTTCATTACTTGGATTTGGGGATCGCACCCAAATTCAAGTAACATGGCACGAAGAATGTCTGCGAGTCCTCCGTCATATTCACTCAAGTTCGACGGCTTCACTTTCACGTTTCGTCCCGGACGTGAACTTGCCATAGCTGGCTGTAGAATAGAAAGAATATAAGATTAGTAATAATGCATCATAATAGAGATAATAAAGAATTATCGCACTAAAACATATGATTGTTTTATTCTCAAGTGAATATACACCATATTTTTAGAGAATTCTTTACTAATCCTATTTGACTCCTAACGTTTCGTCCCATTTACTAGCTTCCAACCTAAGGTCAAAGCTTTGGCTCTGATACCAACTGTGGTGACCCTACATACCACTGCATGTTGTAGTATGCCAGTCGTTGATATAACATTCACGAAGTACCAATCCGCAAATATTACATCCCTCAGAGTAGTACAACAGAACATAGCAGGTCCATAACTCATTCATTTATTATTACAAGCATAATGTACATATCATCTCGGAGCTCCTCTTGGGTCCTAAGAGGGATACTCCTGGGTTCGAGGCGAACCCATCTTAACTTACAATATAAAAGTCTTACTAGGTGATACATTTATTCCAACGAGCAGTTAAGTACTAAGAGTTCGTACTGCTCGGATACTACTACTACTTATCGGTCTAAGCTTGTTCTCCTCCGGAACCCTCCCCGGTTCCGTAGACTATAAGGTAGTCTACACCTTCGACACCTCCAGAGAGGTCTGGTTCTTCATAGCCGATGATGTCGGCTCCTTCAGGGTTGTCGTTGTCCTCCTCCAGATGATTCAGACAATCTAAGCAGGGGATTTAAGAGTGGTATGAGTACGAGCGTACTCAACAAGTTCATTATAGAAAAGAGGTGTTTAATGCACTAGCTACGATATTAGACCAGAAAGTCTAATACTAATGCAAGTTTTGATAAACATTTCTTCAAGAGGTTGCTTTTATTTCAAAGAACTATGTCCGTCAGCCTTCACCGGTTCACTAGAACTTCATGGAGTTCCTTTCCGGCAGCGTTCGCAGTTCCAAATCCCGGAACAGGGAGTGACAGGTCACGATTCATTACACTCTGCAGAGGTGTGTTGCTTTACCCATAAGAGATCTTAACCTTGGTGCCAACCGGGCAGCTTTCCCGTTCACACTTCCTTCGGTGTGAGGCCCGGTATAAGGTCTAGCCAATCATGTTCCTCCGCTACCTCGAACACCCACCCTTTGTTGCAATTCCGACCTTGGGTCCTCGCCGGTCAGCGTATCCAAAGGATACCTTCCGACCTCGACTATTACCAGGTCGCAACCATGGTCCTTCGCCGGTCGTTGCAACCCCTCATAGACCGCATTACCGTGGGGAATTAGAATGGGATCCCCACCCTCCGGTTGTTCTCGCAAGATACAACTGCTACGGTAAGCGCATCCGTTGATGAAGAGAGGTGGAAACACTTTTGACACTACTCCATCCCACTCCAGATCTTATGGTTGACACGGATATTACGGCACAAGAATCACTGGACGACATTTGTTGTTTAATCCTAGATGGATATAAACCCATTGCAATGGAACCTCCACCATGTCAACACAATCCATGGTTCCATTGCCAACCACTTAGTCATATTCATAGTTATGAAAATAGTGGTTTTGCTTTTATGCAATAGTGATAAACATAGTACTTTGCAAGTAATTTGATAAAAATACTCGAATGACATGAGCAAGTGATGAACTTGCCTGAACTGCAAAGTGTTGCAGTTGGATGGTGTGGACTGACCCTTGTCCTCTGTTGCTGAAAAATAGCATCATTGTCCGATAAGGGCAATGGTTAAAGAAGCATTTATGCATGATTCCAGTTTTAGGGTTTGTTCCCCCCTTCCGATGTCTTTATTATTTCATGTGAGAGGTTAATACTAAGAATCACTTAGGGATACTCTATTTAGGGTAAAATACAACCTTGAAATGTTGTCAAGGTGTTTTTAAAGTCCAAAATACTTTATGGACTTATTTTCCTTATTAGAAATAAAAGGTGTGATTTAAATGATTATTTAAATCATCAAAATTGAACTTATTCTTATTCAACTTCAAAATTTCTATTTCATATTTTATTATGATAGAGATTTTTATACTGAGTGGTTTTCATATTTTTAATTATTTTTTTAGAGCTATTAAACATTTTCTATTGATTTTCAAATTTCAGCATTTTTATGAATGCCACAATTGCCCCTGGGCCCACATGTCAGTGGAGCCCAGTGGTTAACCCTAACCCGAGCCACACTTGGGCTCGGTCGGTCGCACCAACCCCTTCTCCTTCGCTCGTTCGCAACCCTAACCCTCGCTCTCGCTCTCGCGACACCCGCGTCGCCGCCGTCTTCTCCGAATTGTTCCGGTCATCTCCGGCCGTCGCCGCCGGCGAGATATGGCGCATATGAACCGCCGTTCAACGGCGCTTCGGATCCACCGCGGCGATTTGTGCTACGCCGACCGCTCGTCTCGCCCCCTTCGCCTCTGGTTGCCTGACGTGGTTGCCGTGGCGATCTCGTCGCCACCGACGCTCCAGATGCCGTGGCGCCACCGTGCTGGCCGTGGTGCTGCCGTGGCGCCGCCATGGCTTGGCCTGGCCTGGCGCTGCGCCCTCGGCGTGTGCCGCCGTGGCCGCCATGGCCGTGCCCTGCGCTTCACTTCACCTGTGAGTATCCATCGCCTCCTTCTCTCCCTCTCTGCTCTGCTCACTTCTCTCCTCATCCTCTTCGTCTTGCTCAGCCACTGGCCTGCATCTCCATGTTGAGATGCTTGCCGTGACGATGCGCTGCTGCTGTGCCTTGCTAGCATGTTCATGTGCTGCTGTGCTTGTGTTGCTATGCTGCTGCTGTAAATCTGCTGGCCTGCTACTGCCATGGTTACTACTGCTGTGCTACCCTGCCATGCTATACACGATTCTGTGCAAGATTCCTAGGCTCTGTGCTTGCTTATGTTTGCAATTCTTGCTTAATTCTATCTCTGTGATCTTGTCCTTGATGCTATTACTGCTAGATCATCAAGTGTATTCAATTATTTGCCCTGGCTGTGATTACTGTGTGTATTCCTGGCAATTTTGCAAGTGCCAGTGCCATGGTGTGCTATTTCTGGTGCTCAAACTCATGAGCATGCTCAATTGAGCATTGCTGTTGGCTTAATAGTATTCTTCAGTGATGAATGTTATGTGCTTTACTTGTGTATCTTGATCCAGTGGTTCATCATGCCTGTGATGTGCTTCTGGATACAATCATAAAGTCATTAATTCAGTCATCTATTTATTCAGTTATGACTTGGTTGGATTTCTTCAGTAGCTGGTTAATTCCTGTTGCTGTACTTGGCTATGGCAATCTGTAGCAAGAGCTAGCAAGCTCTGATGATCATATGATCATCAGTTGCCTGATGATTAGCTGTTGTATCTCTGTCTGTGACTATCTGGTGCTCACTCTGTGCTGTGTGTGCATCACACAGGCTTTGCCTGTGTGTGATGATGCTTGCAATGATCCATTGGATCATCAGCAAGGCTCTGGTGAATCAATTGCTTGTGTAATTCATTTATCTGTTTATCTTGCTTTATTAAATGGATGAATGATGTGAACTGTGATTCAGTGATGATCATTTCAATGAATTTATTAGGGCTAGCTGGATGACAACCACTGGTTGGTACCCTAGCCCTCTACTGAACCAAATGGGTGATGATGTGGTGGTTCTAAGTGTTGGCTGTGGGTTGAGGTGGCCCTGGCAGCACTTGTGATGCTGTCATGGGTAGCTCCCCTCTGTGGCTTGCTATGGTTGGTGATTGCTTGCTGGAATTGGATAATTGCTCACTGGTTGATCCAATACTGGTCTTCCAGTGGCTTTTGCTGTTGAGATATTGTATAGACAAAGATTTGTCTATTGTCTGATGGCCTAGCTAGCTATAGGTGCTAAGTGTGTTGGACTAGGCTAGCTGTGAATTCATTCTTTGCTGGATTTCCTTAGTTGTGCCACTGATTTGCATAACTGATGTTCCCCTGGGATGATTTCCTATTGGCCTTACCCTTATGTGCTTGCACCAAATGGCTTTGTAGCCAGATGATGACACAAACAGGGTATTCTACCCTTCTGTGTTCCTGTGATGCATAGTATGCTTATTTATGGGCAAAACATGGTTTTGCTCAGGATGATCTTGTTTATACCTCACTCCAGCTCCTAGATTATTTGTTGGTGTAGAGGATTTCTTCAGTGTTGAGCTTATGCTTGCCCTGCTCCTCCTTGCAATCTTGTGGTGCTTGATTCAGTGCTGTGGTGATTTAGGCAGGTTGAACAGCAGTGGATGTTCTTCATGTTCTTGCTGTGCTTGTGTTCTTACCCTGGAGATTCTGCCGATGGAGCTGCTAGGGTTTTGGCTTGGTGAAAAGGTTTTATACCTAGCCTGCCTTGCTTCCCTGGTCGACAGCTCCACCAGTTCACTTTGGTGACTCACTGTGTGTGTGGTGCTGTTGTGCATGCACACATGCTGTGTGTGCTGCCTGTGTGTATGTGTGTACCAGAGGCTTGGGACTTGAGCTGTGAGAAGATCAGCTCAGAGCTTGATCATATCTCCTCACATTTCACTTTCTTTTAACCTGCCAAGTGGCTTTGCCACTTGGCATAACTCTTGTTTTTTGCTTTGCTTGTATGTGTGTGCAGGGACTTGGAGATGATCAAGATGGATTGCAAGATCATCTTGATCAAGGAATTCTTGAAGATCAACTTGTAGTTTAGGATATTTCATTTCATTGTAATTTTCTTTCTTTTTCTTTTTCTATTTTTCCTATTCTTGTAATATGTTGTAATATTTCATATTTCATTTCTGGATATTGTAAAGACAATGTATCTTGTGTGTTTATCAATAAAGCTCCAATTTTCTCTAATGAGCTTTACTATATATTTTCATTGTTGATATTGTTTATTATATATAATTTGCTTAATGAATTACCTCACATTTAAATTATGAGATATTCATTTTAATGTTTGAATTTGAAATTCAAATATAACTTAAGTTTGAATTCAATCATGCAACTTAAGTTTGAATTCAATCATGCAACTTAAGTTGTGATGCAATATCTCCCCTCTCTTCTCAAAACCCTAACTTAGTTGAATGAGTAGAAAGTTTGTCGCACTCTCGAAACCCTAACCCTGTAAGGTGTCGAGAGAGAAACTTGTCCCCCTTCGATGCAGTTTTTTTTAAAAGCGCGAAATTTCCCCAGAATTTACGATGCAATGCACATCCCTTTCTAAAATCTACCCCTCGATCGTCTCTAAACCTGGGACATTACACTATGCGTCGCCCCAATGGAGCAGGACCCCGACGCATTTTTCGACCCCGCGGATGCAAACGGTCACTCAGAGTCCGTTTGCGTTGCCCCGTTGGAGATGCCCTAAAGCCTGATATGCATATGTGATAGAACAATTGTAGCCAAATATTGTACAATTCAACCCTCAACTTTCGTTTTTGCACATAGAAATTACAATAGCCACTTGTCAAGGCAGGTTACCTTGTGTGGTAATGATGTGATGTAACATATTATGTTTACTTATTAGAAGGCTAATAGGATTTTTCTATAAATGGTTCTTAGGTTCATCGTGATACCACCACTGTAGAAAAATGGCATTACCTACATCAAGATGTAGCAGTGACCATGACAAAAAAATATTAAAAGAGGGTACCTTAAAAACTGATACACTCAAAAGCAAATAATCACACAAGGTACTTACAAGTTCCTTAAGAGCGGCAAGAGAACATTCAAAGTTTCCTAGAAGGTTTGGATTGCTTTCACAACTATCTTCATTCACATCAGCATTTGGCTGAGAGAACAGGTACTTTCTGCAAGTAACTTTGAAAGTGCAAATATGAGAAAGGAACTATCCAGAACCACATGGCGGCAGCTGGTGAAACTTGTTATATGTCCACATTGACAGATTCCAAGATATGAGATGTGTTGACACTCGTTTTAGACCGATGGATAATCAAGAACATAATTCTGCTGTGACAGATGAAAATGGATAAGACGTAATTGGAAAGATTCGCTCGGCAAGTTTTTTATTGCTCATTGAGGAACACCATGTCCACCATATCAAGTTGTGCCATGATCCGGCTTGATAGCCGATTATGCAGCAGTCAGAGGTGATCTCGAGGATCGACATATGAAGGCTTCCACTAGAGCTCCTTTAAGATAACCTCAAAGGAAAAATGATAGAAATGAAAGTTGTGCATGTAGATGAAACAGGCAACTTTGCTTTTTTCATCATCTCAATCCGAGGTGGCATGTGATTTCTAGAGCCAAAACAAGAAACATAACAGGGGTTTACTAGTACAAGTACTAGTCGGGTTCTATAATTTCGTAGCCAATAAGCCAAAACACAGGCTAACTAGTACAAGTACTAGTCGCTCTCTGTCTAGGACGAATCCGAACCGAACATAGAAACATGGCAAAAGAACATCTAAAATCTCATCGTAGCCAACAAGCCAAAACACAGGCTAACTAGTACAAGTACTAGTCGCTCTCTGTCTAGGACGAATCCGAACCGAACATAGAAACATGGCAAAAGAGAACATTTAAAATCTCCTCGTATGAAAAAGTGGTCAACATGAAAGTTCTTCCTTTTTCGAGAAGAACAACTTTGTAGTTTAGGAGATTTTGATACTAGGTCGTTTACTGGCTCTAAAAGAGCCTGCAAGGTACAAATAAGTTTTAAACCGAATAGTTTTGGAAAGATCGGGCTAAATCATCCGATTTGGACCCAAATTAGGGTTTGGACGTGAATCCAACATTCCATCTTGCACGGAAAGTCTAGCCGCCCTTTATATACATGAGGGGTGGCTACCGATTGAACCAACACGAATCGAACAAACATATATACTACTTTTTTGTGTTTCATCTACTTTTTATCCCACTCCCTTGTATCTTTCTTCTCGGTCTTCAATGTTCTTCGGGATTAAAGACTGCGAATCCACGAGGTCCTAGGGGCGGTCAGGCCGACCTAGGGCAGCCCATAGCCACCGCGCGCCCTAACAGGGTTCCTCTCGGGCGTGCGGGGTTTCAGGTCTAGAAAAGCGCCCACCGGATTGTCTTGCGTATCGCGCTTCCAGCGAGCCTCCCTCGACGCATGCTGCTATGGATTGCGCTCGGCATCGAGGTTACACGATGACATTTTCGTGTGCGAACACACCTTTTGGCGACTCTAATGGGGAACAAGCTTCGAACGGTATCCAGCCCGTTCTTGCTACGAAGAGAACATCATCAAGAGAGTGCAGTCTACAACAGTATCATAAATAGTCAATGTCCTTATGTAGATGCAAATAGCTCTTATATTGATGTTTCTAGATCGTCTAATATATATACTGTATCGGCTAGCCCTAGTTCTTACTATGTGCAAAAGCCGATACAAAATAATCTCCATACTTCTAGCAACTTGCAACATGTATCCAACTCTCACTACAAGAAAAGTTGCCATGGCCGACGAAGTTGAAGTCGCGCCGTGGTTGCTGGTGTACCATGGCCGACGATTTTTGGTCCCTCCGTGGTGCATGTCAAAACTTTTTTTCTCGTTTTTGAGGCCACCTAGCCCGACGAAAGCGGCCAAAACGTCGCGTATGGTGGCCCGGGACGTGGTGCATCTCGAAATCTCGGGTTCGCCGGCCGAGTCAACGCAAATCCGCACCGCCGAGGGATGTAGGGCCCAGATGGCAGCTTCTCTGGCATTGTTTTTTTTCTCGATCGCGCCATCTCGTTCAACGTTCTCCGATCGAGCCGTTTACGATGCAGGATCATGGGTCCCGCATGTCATCCTCTATGAACCAAAATTCTTTCTATTCTTGGATTTTTTTGACCCCCTGATTTCTGGCTACTTCCTTTTTCTTTTGATCCCTTGCCGCCTTGGAAACGTTGAGACTGCTGCTAAATGGGACCCGCATGTCATCCTCTATGTGCAATCAACTTTCTTTTCTTGGAGTTTTTTTGGCACCTCAAATTTGGTCACTTGCCTTTTTCTTTCGATCCCCTGCCGCCTCTCAAACGGTGATACCGCTGCTGCTAACGGGACCCGCATGTCATCCTCTATGCACTATAAAACTTTCTTTTCTTGAATTATTTTTGGCACCTCATATTTGGTCACTTGCCTTTTTCTTTCGATCCCCTGCCGCCTCTCAAACGGTGATACCGCTGCTGCTAAATGGGACCCGCATGTCATCCTCTATGTACTATAAAACTTTCTTTTCTTGGAGTTTTTTTGGCACCTCAAATTTGGTCACTTACCTTTTTCTTTCGATCCCCTGCCGCCTCTCAAACGGTGATACCGCTGCTGCTAAATGGGACCCGCATGTCATCCTCTATGTACTATAAAACTTTCTTTTCTTGGAGATTTTTTTGGCACCTCAAATTTGGTCACTTGCCTTTTTCTTTCGATCCCCTGCCGCCTCTCAAACGGTGATACCGCTGCTGCTAACTGGGACCCGCATGTCATCCTCTATGTACTATAAAACTTTCTTTTCTTGAATTATTTTTGGCACCTCATATTTGGTCACTTACCTTTTTCTTTCGATCTCATGCCACGTTTGAAACGTTGAGGAACCTGCAGGCTCATGGGACCCGCATGTCATCCTCTATGTACTATAAAAGTTCATTTTCTTGGTTTTTTTCACCCTCTGATTTTTGGCAATTTCTTTTTCTTTTGATCCCCTGCCGCCTCTCAAACGGTGATACGCTGCTGTAAATGGCATGTCATCCTCTATGTACACTCAAGTTTCTTTTCTTGAATTATTTTTGGCTCCCGATATTTGGTCACTTGCCTTTTTCTTTCGATCCCCCGCCTCTCAAACGGTGATACCGCTGCTGCTAAGGGACCCGCATGTCATCCTCTATGCACTATAAAACTTTCTTTTCTTGAATTATTTTTGGCACCTCATATTTGGTCACTTACCTTTTTCTTTCGATCCCCTGCCGCCTCTCAAACGGTGATACCGCTGCTGCTAAATGGGACCCGCATGTCATCCTCTATGTACTATAAAACTTTCTTTTCTTGGAGTTTTTTTGGCACCTCAAATTTGGTCACTTGCCTTTTTCTTTCGATCCTGCCGCCTCTCAAACGGTAATACCGCTGCTGCTAATGGGACCCGCATGTCATCCTCTATGTACTATAAAACTTTCTTTTCTTGAATTATTTTTGGCACCTCATATTTGGTCACTTACCTTTTTCTTTCGATCTCATGCCACGTTTGAAACGTTGAGGAACCTGCAGGCTCATGGGACCCGCATGTCATCCTCTATGTACTATAAAAGTTCATTTTCTTGGTTTTTTTTCACCCTCTGATTTTTGGCAATTTCTTTTTTCTTTTGATCCCCTGCCGCCTCTCAAACGGTGATACCGCTGCTGCTAAATCGGACCCGCATGTCATCCTCTATGTACTATAAAACTTTCTTTTCTTGAATTATTTTTGGCTGCTCATATTTTTTCACTTGCCTTTTTCTTTCGATCCCCTGCCGCCTCTCAAACGGTGATACCGCTGCTGCTAAATGGGACCCGCATGTCATCCTCTATGTACTATAAAACTTTCTTTTCTTGAATTATTTTTGGCTCCTGATATTTTTTCACTTGCCTTTTTCTTTCGATCTCATGCCACGTTTGAAACGTTGAGAGACCTGCTGGCTCATGGGACCCGCATGTCATCCTCTATGTGCTATAAAAGTTTCCTTTGTTGGATTTTTTTCACCCTCTGATTTTTGGCTTGCCTTTTTCTTTTGATCCCCTGCCCCTTTGAAACGTTGAGTAAGCTGTTGGCTCAAGGGACCCGCATGTCATCCTCTATGTCCATCAACTTTCTTTTCTTGGATTTTTTTCACCCCCTAATTACTAGCTACTTTCTTTTTCTTTTGATCTCAAGCCGCATTACAAACATTGAGACCGCTGCTGCAAAATGGGACCCACATGTCATCCTCTATGTACAATAAATCTTGGATTATTTTTGGCTCGTGATATTTGGTCACTTGCCTTTTCTTTCGATCTCATGCCACCTTTGAAACGTTGAGTAAGCTGCTGGCTCATGGGTCCCGCATGTCATCCTCTACGAACAATAAAAGTTTCATTTCTTGGAGTTATTTTTGACCCCTAATTTCTGGCTATTTGCCTTTTTATTTCGATCCCCTGCCCCCTTTGAAACGATGAGGACGCTGTTGGCAGGTCGGTCCCACATGTCATCCTCTATGAACAATAAAAGTTTCCGTTGGTGGATTTATTTTTGACCCCTAATTAATTTCTATTTTTCTTTCTTTTGATCCCCTGCTTGGAAACGTCGAGGATGCTGCTGCCTCATCGGTCCCGCATGTCATCCTCTCGAACGATAAATGTTTTCTTTTCTTGGATTTTTTTACCAAATGATTTTTGTTTTTTTTATTTTCGACCCCCTGCCTTTGAAACATTGACGACGCTGCTGGCTCATGGGTCCCCGATGTCAGCCTCCCCGTACAAGAAACATGTGATATCTTGATTATTTTGCAGACAATAAACAGTGTATTTCGCTCTGAGCTATTGCAAACGGATAAATTAAATCTTTATTTTTACAACTTATATCTTGAATCTCCTTGTTTTTTGTTTTTGCGAAGCATAGGACATTCCTGTTTTTTTTTGAGAAAAATCCGAACTTCCATGTTCTGGAGTGGGCTGAAATTGTACGAATCAAAAGGCCCAGAGGATAGTTCGAAGGCCCAGATGTCCAGATGCAGCCCAATTGAAATCTATCTTTTCTTGGATTTTTTTCCCCCCTGATTTCTGGCTACTTCATTTTTCTTTTGGTCCTGTGCCACCTTGGAAACGTTGAGACCGCTGCTGCAAATGGGACCCGCATGTCATCCTCTATGTACAATAAAGTTTCCTTTCTTGGATTATTTTTGGCTCCTGATATTTGGTCACTTGCCTTTTTCTTTCGATCTCATGCCACGTTTGAAACGTTGAGGAATCTGGCTCATGGGACCCCCATGTCATCCTCTATGTACAATAAAAGTTTGATTTCTTGGATTTTTTTTCACCCTCTGATTTTTGGCTATTTCCTTTTTCTTTTGATCCCCTGCCGCCTTTGAAACGTTTAGTAAGCTGCTGGCTCATAGGTCCCACATGTCAGCTTGTATGAACGATAAAGCTTTCCTTTCTTGGAGTTTTTTTGACCCCTAATTTCTGGATACTTTCTTTTTCTTTTGATCTCAAGCCGCATTTGAAACGTTGGGACCGCTGCTGCAAAATGGGACCCGCATGTCATCCTCTATGTACAATAATGTTTCTTTTCTTGGATTATTTTTGGCTCCCGATATTTGGTCACTTGCCTTTTCTTTCGATCCCATGCCACGTTTGAAACGTTGAGGAACCTGCTGGCTCATGGGACCCGCATGTCATCCTCTATGTACTACAAAATTTTATTTTCTAGGGTTTTTTTCACTCTCTGATTTTTGGCTATTTCCTTTTTCTTTTGATCCCCGCCGCCTTGGAAACGTTGAGTAAGCTGCTAACTCGTGGGTCCCGCATGTCATCCTCTATGTACAATAAACTTTCTTTTCTTCGAGTTTTTTTTACCCCTAATTTCTGGCTACTTTCTTTTTCTTTTGATCTCAAGCCGCATTTGAAACGTTGGGACCTCTGCTGCAAAATGGGACAGCATGTCATCCTCTATGTACAATAAAAGTTCGTCTTTAAATCTTTATTTTTACAACTTATATCTTGAATCTCCTTGTTTTTTGTTTTTGCGAAGCATAGGACATTCCTGTTTTTTTTGAGAAAAATCCGAACTTCCATGTTCTGGAGTGGGCTGAAATTGTACGAATCAAAAGGCCCAGAAGGATAGTTCGAAGGCCCAGATGTCCAGATGCAGCCCAATTGAAATCTTTCTTTTCTTGGATTTTGTTCACCCCCTGATTTCTGGCTACTTCATTTTTCTTTTGGTCCTGTGCCACCTTGGAAACGTTGAGACCGCTGCTGCAAATGGGACCCGCATGTCATCCTCTATGTACAATAAAGTTTCCTTTCTTGGATTATTTTTGGCTCCTGATATTTGGTCACTTGCCTTTTTCTTTCGATCTCATGCCACGTTTGAAACGTTGAGGAATCTGCTGGCTCATGGGACCCCCATGTCATCCTCTATGTACAATAAAAGTTTGATTTCTTGGATTTTTTTTCTGATTTTTGGCTATTTCCTTTTTCTTTTGATCCCCTGCCGCCTTTGAAACGTTTAGTAAGCTGCTGGCTCATAGGTCCCACATGTCAGCTTGTATGAACGATAAAGCTTTCCTTTCTTGGAGTTTTTTTTGACCCCCTAATTTCTGGATACTTTCTTTTCTTTTGATCTCAAGCCGCATTTGAAACGTTGGGACCGCTGCTGCAAAATGGGACCCGCATGTCATCCTCTATGTACAATCAAGTTTCTTTTCTTGGATTATTTTTGGCTCCTGATATTTGGTCACTTGCCTTTTTCTTTCGATCCCATGCCACGTTTGAAACGTTGAGGAACCTGCTGGCTCATGGGACCCGCATGTCATCCTCTATGTACTACAAAAGTTTATTTTCTAGGGTTTTTTTCACTCTCTGATTTTTGGCTATTTCCTTTTTCTTTTGATCCCCTGCCGCCTTGGAAACGTTGAGTAAGCTGCTAACGTGGGTCCCGCATGTCATCCTCTATGTACAATAAACTTTCTTTTCTTGAGTTTTTTTACCCCTAATTTCTGGCTACTTTCTTTTTCTTTTGATCTCAAGCCGCATTTGAAACGTTGGGACCTCTGCTGCAAAATGGGACAGCATGTCATCCTCTATGTACAATAAAAGTTCGTCTTTAAATCTTTATTTTTACAACTTATATCTTGAATCTCCTTGTTTTTTGTTTTTGCGAAGCATAGGACATTCCTGTTTTTTTTAGAAAAATCCGAACTTCCATGTTCTGGAGTGGGCTGAAATTGTACGAATCAAAAGGCCCAGAAGGATAGTTCGAAGGCCCAGATGTCCAGATGCAGCCCAATTGAAATCTTTCTTTTCTTGGATTTTGTTCACCCCATGATTTCTGGCTACTTCATTTTTCTTTTGGTCCTGTGCCACCTTGGAAACGTTGAGACCGCTGCAAATGGGACCCGCATGTCATCCTCTATGTACAATAAAGTTTCCTTTCTTGGATTATTTTTGGCTCCGATATTTGGTCACTTGCCTTTTTCTTTCGATCTCATGCCACGTTTGAAACGTTGCTGCTGGCTCATGGGACCCGCATGTCATCCTCTATGTACAATAAAAGTTTGATTTCTTGGATTTTTTTTCACCCTCTGATTTTTGGCTATTTCCTTTTTCTTTTGATCCCCCGCCTTTGAAACGTTTAGTAAGCTGGCTACTTTCTTTTTCTTGATCTCAAGCCGCATTTGAAACGTTGGGACCTCTGCTGCAAAATGGGACAGCATGTCATCCTCTATGTACAATAAAAGTTTCTTTTCGATTATTTTTCACCCTCTGATTTTTGGTCACTTGCCTTTTTCTTTCGATCTCATGCCGCCTTTGAAAATGTTGCGGAACCTGCTGGCTCATGGGACCCGCATGTCATCCTCTATGTACTATAAAAGTTTCTTTTCTTGGATTTTTTTCACCCTATGATCTTTAGCTATTTCCATTTTCTTTTGATCCCCTGCCGCCTTGGAAACGTTGAGTAAGCTGCTGACTGATGGGACCCGCATGTCATCCTCTATGTACAATCAAATCTCTTTTCTTGGATTTTTTTACCCTCTTATTTTTTGTCACTTGCCTTTTTCTTTCGATCTCATGCAGCCTCTGAAACGTTGAGGAAGCTGCTCATGGGACCCACATGTCATCCTCTATACTATAAAAGTTTCTTTTCTTGGATTTTTTCACCCTCTTATTTTTGGCTATTTCCTTTTTCTTTTGATCCCCTGCCGCCTTGGAAACGTTGATTAAGCTGCTGACACAAGGGCCCCGCATGTCATCCTCTATGTACAATCAACTTGCAAGATCTTGGAGCGAAAGAGCTTGTATAAGTGGGACCCATATGTCATCCTCTATGTACAATAAAAGTTTCTTTTCTTGGATTATTTTTTGCTCCTGATATTTGGTCACTTTCCTTTTCTTTTGATCTCATGCCGCCTCTGAAACGTTGAGTAAGGTGCTGGCTCATGGGACCCGCATGTCATCCTCTATGTACAATAAAGTTTCTTTTCTTAGATTTTTTTACCCCCTGATTTTTGCTAACTTGCCTTTTTCTTTTCGATCATATGCCGCCTTTGAAATTGAGGTCGCCGCTGGCTCATGGGTCCCACATGTCAGCCTCTATGAACAACAAACCTTTCCTTTGTTGGATTTATTTTTTACCCCTAATTTCTGGCTATTTGCCTTTTTTGCTTTTGATCCCCTGCGGCCTTTGAAACGATGAGGACGCTGCTGGCAGGTCGGTCCCACATGTCATCCTCTATGAAGAATAAAAGTTTCCTTTTTGGATTTATTTTTGACCCCTAATTTCTGGCTATTTGCCTTTTTCTTCTGATCCCTGCCGACTTCGAAATGATGAGGATGCAGCTGGCAGATCGGTCCACATGTCAGCCTCTATGAACTATAAATGTTTCCTTTGTAGGATTTATTTTTTACCCCTATTTTCGGGCTACTTGCCTTTTTCTTTGAAACGTTGAGGACGCTACTGTCTCATGGGTCCCACATGGCATCCTCTCTGAACGATAAACCTTCATTTCTTGTTAACGACAGGTTTATCAGTATTATTTTCGCAGACTAATACAAGCTCTTTCGCTCCAAGATCTTGCAAGTTAATAGAATAAATCATGGAATTATTAGGATATGTTTTAAATTTCAAATCCACTTTATGAATTTTTGAAAATACCGTGATCTATGTGGGTATGGAGCGATCAAGGATTTTCATATTGGCCATGAGCAGTTTCAAAAATTGCAACCCAATAATTCAAAATAAATACAAACAACTTTTATGTAGAATCTCCGTGTTTTTGTTTTTTGCCAATCATAGGATCTGTGGTTCTTTAGAAAAGGGCCAACATTGCATGAGCAGAAAGGCCCATTTGTAGTTATTGGGCTTCGACAGCCGGAGCAAGTAGGCCTATAGCAAATACCTTGTAGATGGCCGTTGGAACCCAAAAGTATTTGTTGCCTAGACTTAGATGCCAAACTCAGCCTTATTGACATGAACCTTGCTATGCACACGACAATTTCACTCCGATCCGTGTACGAAACACAAGATCCAACCCTTCGTGTGAGGAAGCAGGTGGCAGCACACCTCCAGATGCTCAATCGTACATACGCATATCATATAGGAGTTGTCGTATGTACATCAGTTCCGTATTGACATGTTTTTTTCTTTGGTTCACATGTGGGGTCCGCACAGTCACCTAGGTCGCACATCTACTTCCTTGCTCGTAGTTGATGCATGTTCGGTTTGGGGATGGGGTGGAACCGAACACACCCCCGTGCCAGTGGATGTACTTTACCCTTTAGCGGCGAAAAAATAGGAATGGTCCTCTCATGGGGAAACTCTCATTTGCAACTAGTTGCGCCCGCACCCCATTTTTTGTTGTGACACTTCTAAGTTTCCAAAAAATGCAAACTAAAATTCTAGACATACATTTTGACATATTTTTGGATGAAACTTCACAGATGCATAAGACACAACACAATGTATGTCTAGAATTTTAGTTTGCATTTTTTGGAAACTTGAAAGTGTCACAACAAAAATGGGGTGCGGGCGCAACTAGTTGCGGAATATCCCCTCTCCCTCTCATGAGTATGATCAACAAGAGGTGGCTATATTATAAAGGACGTACACACATTGTAATTATAGTGCTGAAATAAAGTCAATCCTAAAACAGCCATGCATGGGTTATAATATGAAGGCAACACGAAATACAAAAGCAGGGCAGTGTTCAAATAAACTGATTCAAACTAGTACATACTAAAAACAGTGTACTACTTCTCAACACTTCAATCATAATAAAAAAGTGTCACTGTTTTTTTAAAGGTAACACCGAACGGGCAATGTTTAAAGCAGGCTTAAACCACATAGCCGCTTGTCGGACACTATCCCAACCATCCTTGGGAAGGCTGATAACTCCCACAGTCTCACCTTCATCTGGCTGGAGGTTGCAGCGCAAAATTTTAGGGTATTGATTATAACGAATATTCCGGTATGCTGTGTAGACGCAGTTTTTCCTCATGAATGGAACCAATGTGCCATCAGGAGCTTTGGATTCACGCTTCTTCAGGTTGGCAATGATTGGGTAATTGAGTCCGAGGAACAGAGAGTGGTCGCTGAGGCTGTTAACCTGCCTCCAAAGAAAGTCCCCTGCACGTGCAGTAGATAAGGGATCCAGCTCAAAGACGTAGGTGGCAACAGGAGGATACTGCCGTAGCTGAAGCCCATTAGCAGCATAGGGAATGTCAGGAGGTACTTCAGCATTGGCAATCCCAATCTTGTTTACTGTAAGGATGATCATCAATCGCTTGCCATCAGCAGATGGAGCGAGGAACCACGCGTACTGCTGATTGATGGCGTGTATTTCACACGTTCGTTGGGCAACCCCAAGAGGAAGGTATGATGCGCACAGCAGCAAGTTTTCCCTCAGAAAGAAACCAAGGTTTATCGAACCAGGAGGAGCCAAGAAGCACGTTGAAGGTTGATGGCGGGATGTAGTGCGGCGCAACAACACCGAGATTCCGGCGCCAACGTGGAACCTGCACAACACAACCAAAGTACTTTGCCCCAACGAAACAGTGAGGTTGTCAATCTCACCGGCTTGCTGTAACAAAGGATTAACCGTATTGTGTGGAAGATGATTGTTTGCAGAGAAAATAGTAAAAACAAGTATTGTAGCAGATTTGTATTTCAGTATTAAAGAATGGACCGGGGTCCACAGTTCACTAGAGGTGTCTCTCCCATAAGATAAAAGCATGTTGGGTGAACAAATTACAGTCGGGCAATTGACAAATAGAGAGAGCATAACAATGCACATACATGACATGATAAGTATAGTGAGATTTAATTGGGCATTACGACAAAGTACATAGACCGCCATCCAACTGCATCTATGCCTAAAAAGTCCACCTTCGGTTATCATCCGAACCCCCTCCAGTATTAAGTTGCAAAGCAACAGACAATTGCATTAAGTATGGTGCGTAATGTAATCAACAACTACATCCTCGGACATAGCGCCAATGTTTTATCCCTAGTGGCAACAGCACAACACAACCTTAGAACTTTCTGTCACTGTCCCAGGTGTCAATGCATGAACCCACTATCGAGCATAAATACTCCCTCTTGGAGTTAAGAGTAAAAACTTGGCCAGAGCCTCTACTAGTAACGGAGAGCATGCAAGATCATAAACAACACATATGTAATAACTTGATAATTAACATGACATGGTATTCTCTATCCATCGGATCCCGACAAACACAACATATAGAATTACAGATAGATGATCTTGATCATGTTAGGCAGCTCACAAGATCCAACAATGAAGCACAATGAGGAGAAGACAACCATCTAGCTACTGCTATGGACCCATAGTCCAGGGGTGAACTACGCACTCATCACTCCGGAGGCGACCATGGCGGTGTAGAGTCCTCCGGGAGATGAATCCCCTCTCCGGCAGGTGCCGGAGGAGATCTCCAGAATCCCCCGAGATGGGATCGGCGGCGGCGGCTCGAAGGTTTTCCGTATCGTGGTTTTCGCATCGGGGGTTTCGCGACGGAGGCTTTAAGTAGGCGGAAGGGCAGTCGGGGGCCGACGAGGGCCACACCATAGGGCGGCGCGGGCCCCCCCGGACGCGCCGCCTTGTGGTGTCGCCACCTCGTGGCCCCACTTCGTATGTTCTTCGGTCTTGGAAGCTCCGTGGAAAAATAGGCCCCTGGGTCTTTGTTTCGTCCAATTCCGAGAATATTTCGTTACTAACATTTCTGAAACCAAAAACAGCAAAAACAGAACTGCACTTCGGCATCTTGTTAATAGGTTAGTTCCAAAATGCATAATATGACATAAAGTGTGCATAAAACATGTAGGTATCATCAATAATATGGCATAGAACATAAGAAATTATCGATACGTCGGAGACGTATCAAGCATCCCCAAGCTTAGTTCTGCTCGTCCCGAGCAGGTAAAACGATAACAAAGATAATTTCTGAAGTGATATGCCATCATAACTTGATCATACTATTTGTAAACATATGTAGTGGATGCAGCGATCAAAACAATGGTAATGACATGAGTAAACAAGTGAATCATAAAGCAAAGACTTTTCATGAATAGTACTTCAAGACAAGTATTAATAAGTCTTGCATAAGAGTTAACTCATAAAGCAATAAATCAAAGTAAAGGTATTGAAGCAACACAAAGGAAGATTAAGTTTCAGCGGTTGCTTTCAACTTGTAACATGTATATCTCATGGATAATTGTCAACATAGAGTAATATAACAAGTACAATATGCAAGTATGTAGGAATCAATGCACAGTTCACACAAGTGTTTGCTTCTTGAGGTGGAGAGAAATAGGTGAACTGACTCAACATAAAAGTAAAGAGAATGGTCCTTCAAAGAGGAAAGCATCGATTGCTATATTTGTGCTAGAGCTTTTATTTTGAAAACATGAAACAATTTTGTCAACGGTAGTAATAAAGCATATGAGTTATGTAAATTATATCTTACAAGTTGCAAGTCTCATGCATAGTATACTAATAGTGCCCGCACCTTGTCCTAATTAACTTGGACTACCGGATCTTTGCAATGCACATGTTTTGACCAAGTGTCACAATGGGGTACCTCCATGTCGCCTGTACAAAGGTCTAAGGAGAAAGCTCCCATAAGCGCTTTTCTTTAACGCCTTTCAGCTAGGCGCAGAAAGTGTAACTCAAGTAACATCGAAAGATGAAGCATCAACATCATAATTTGTTCTAATGATAGAATCATAAGGTACCTTCATTCTCTTTCTAGGGAAGTGTTCCATACCTTTCTTGAGAGGAAATTGATATTTAATATTACCTTCCTTCATATCAATAGTAGCACCAACGGTTCGAAGAAAAGGTCTTCCCAATATAATGGGGCAAGATGCATTGCATTCAATATCCAAGACAACAAAATCAACGGGGACAAGGTTATTGTTAACCATAATATGAACATTATCAACTTTCCCCAAAGGTTTCTTTTTAGCATTATCAGCGAGATTAACATCCAAATAACAATTCTTCAATGGTGGCAAGTCAAGCATATCATAGACTTTTTTAGGCATAACAGAAATACTTGCACCAAGATCACATAAGGCATTACAATCAAAATCTTTGACTCTCATTTTAATGATGGGCTCCCAACCATCTTCTAGCTTTCTAGGAATAGAAGTTTCAAGTTTTAGTTTCTCTTCTCTAGCTTTTATGAGAGCATTTGTAATATGTTTTGTGAAAGCCAAGTTTATAGCGCTAGCATTGGGACTCTTAGCAAGTTTTTGCAAGAACTTTATAACTTCAGAGATGTGGCAATCATCAAAATCTAAATCATTACAATCTAAAGCAATGGGATTATCATCCCCAAGGTTGGAAAAAATTTCAGCAGTTTTATCACAAGCAGTTTCAGCAGTTTTAGCAGTTTCAGGTAATTTTGCGCGCTTTGCACTAGGAGTAGAAGCATTGCCAACACCAATTATTTTACCATTGATAGTAGGAGGTGCAGCAACATGTGAATCATTAGCATTGCTAGTGGTGGTAATAGTCCAAACTTTAGCTACATTTTCCTTTTTAGCTAGTTTTTCATTTTCTTCTCTATCCCACCTAGCACGCAGTTCAGCCATTAATCTTATATTCTCATTAATTCTAACTTGGATGGCATTTGCTGTAGTAACAATTTTATTTTCAATATCCCTATTAGGCATAACTTTCGATTTCAAAAGATCAACATCAGAGGCAAGACTATCAACTCTAGAAACAAGAATATCAATTTTATTGAGCTTTTCCTCAACAGATTTGTTAAAAGCAGTTTGTGTACTAATAAATTCTTTAAGCATGGCTTCAAGTCCAGGGGGTGTATTCCTATTATTGTTGTAAGAATTCCCATAAGAATTAGCATAACCGTTACCATTATTATAAGGATATGGCCTATAGTTATTACTAGAATTGTTCCGATAAGCATTGTTGTTGAAATTATTATTTTTAATGAAGTTTACATCAACATGTTCTTCTTGGGCAACCAATGAAGCTAATGGAACATTATTAGGATCAACATTAGTCCTATCATTCGCAAGCATAGACATAATAGCATCAATCTTATCACTCAAGGAAGAGGATTCTTCAACAGAATTTACCTTCTTACCTTGTGGAGCTCTTTCCGTGTGCCATTCAGAGTAATTAACCATCATATTATCAAGAAGCTTTGTTGCTTCACCAAGAGTGATGGACATAAAGGTACCTCCAGCAGCTGAATCCAATAAATTCCGCGAAGAAAAATTTAGTCCTGCATAGAAGGTTTGGATGATCATCCAAGTAGTCAGTCCATGGGTTGGGCAATTTTTAACCAGAGATTTCATTCTTTCCCAAGCTTGAGCAACATGTTCATTATCCAATTGTTTAAAATTCATTATGCTACTCCTCAAAGATATAATTTTAGCATGGGGATAATATCTACCAATAAAAGCATCCTTGCATTTAGTCCATGAATCAATACTATTCTTAGGCAAGATAGCAACCAATCTTTAGCTCTTCCTCTTAATGAGAAAGGAAACAATTTTAATTTTATAATGTCACCATCTATATCTTTATATTTTTGCATTTCACATAGTTCAACAAAATTATTGAGATGGGCAGCAGCATCATCAGAACTAACACCAGAAAATTGCTCTCGCATAACAAGATTAAGTAAAGCAGGTTTAATTTCAAAGAATTCTGTTGTAGTAGCAGGTGGAGCAATAGGTGTGCATAGGAAATCATTATTATTTGTGCTAGTGAAGTCACACAACTTAGTATTTTCAGGGTTGGCCATTTTAGCAGTAGTAAATAAAACAAACTAGATAAAGTAAATGCAAGTAAACTAATTTTTTTTGTTTTTGATATAGCAAACAAGACAGTAAATAAAGTAAAACTAGCAACTAATTTTTTTGTGTTTTGATATAATGCAGCAAACAAAGTAGTAAATAAAATAAAGCAAGACAAAAACAAAGTAAAGAGATTGAGAAGTGGAGACTCCCCTTGCAGTCTTGATCTCCCGGCAGGCAGAAATTTGCTTGATGCGTGTAGTTGACACGTCCGTTGGGAACCCCAAGAGGAAGGTTTGATGCGCACAGCGGCAAGTTTCCCTCAGGAAACCAAGGTTTAATCGAACCAGTAGGAGTCAAGAAGCACGTTGAAGGTTGATGGCGGCGGGATGTAGTGCGGCGCAACACCGAGATTCCGGCGCCAACGTGGAACCCGCACAACACAACCAAAGTACTTTGCCCCAACGAAACAGTGAGGTTGTCAATCTCACCGGCTTGCTGTAACAAAGGATTAACCGTATTGTGTGGAAGATGATTGTTTGCAGAGAAAATAGTAAAAACAAGTATTGCAGCAGATTTGTATTTCAGTATTAAAGAATGGACCGGGGTCCACAGTTCACTAGAGGTGTCTCTCCCATAATATAAAAGCATGTTGGGTGAACAAATTACAGTCGGGCAATTGACAAATAGAGAGGGCATAACAATGCACATACATGACATGATGAGATTTAATTGGGCATTACGACAAAGTACATAGACCGCCATCCAACTGCATCTATGCCTAAAAAGTCCACCTTCAGGTTATCATCCGAACCCCCTCCAGTATTAAGTTGCAAAGCAACAGACAATTGCATTAAGTATGGTGCGTAATGTAATCAACAACTACATCCTCGGACATAGCGCCAATGTTTTATCCCTAGTGGCAACAGCACAACACAACCTTAGAACTTTCTGTCACTGTCCCAGGTGTCAATGCAGGCATGAACCCACTATCGAGCATAAGTACTCCCTCTTGGAGTTAAAAGTAAAAACTTGGCCAGAGCCTCTACTAGAAACGGAGAGCATGCAAGATCATAAACAACACATGTGTAATAACTTGATAATTAACATGACATGGTATTCTCTATCCATCGGATCCCGACAAACACAACATATAGAATTACAGATAGATGATCTTAATCATGTTAGGCAGCTCACAAGATCCAACAATGAAGCACAATGAGGAGAAGACAACCATCTAGCTACTGCTATGGACCCATAGTCCAGGGGTGAACTACTCACTCATCACTCCGGAGGCGACCATGGCGGTGTAGAGTCCTCCGGGAGATGAATCCCCTCTCCGGCAGGGTGCCGGAGGAGATCTCCTGGATCCCTCGAGATGGGATCGGCGGCGGCGGCGTCTCGAAGGTTTTCCGTATCGTGGTTTTCGCCTCGGGGGTTTCGCGACGGAGGCTTTAAGTAGGCGGAAGGGCAGAGTCGGGGGCCGACGAGGCCCACACCATAGGTCGGCGCGGCCAAGACCTGGGCCGCGCCCTATGGTTTGGCCACCTCGTGGCCCCACTTCGTGTGTTCTTCGGTCCTCTGGAAGCTCCGTGGAAAAATAGGCACCTGGGTCTTCGTTTCGTCCAATTCCGAGAATATTTCGTTACTAGGATTTCTGAAACCAAAAACAGCAGAAAACAGGAACTGCACTTCGCATCTTGTTAATAGGTTAGTTCCAAAAAATGCACGAATATGACATAAAGTGTGCATAAAACATGTAGGTATCATCAATAATATGGCATAGAACATAAGAAATTATCGATACGTCGGAGACGTATCACATCTATGCCTAAAAAGTCCACCTTCAGGTTATCATCCGAACCCCCTCCAGTATTAAGTTGCAAAGCAACAGACAATTGCATTAAGTATGGTGCGTAATGTAATCAACAACTACATCCTCGGACATAGCGCCAATGTTTTATCCCTAGTGGCAACAGCACAACACAACCTTAGAACTTTCTGTCACTGTCCCAGGTGTCAATTGCATGAACCCACTATCGAGCATAAATACTCCTCTTGGAGTTAAGAGTAAAAACTTGGCCAGAGCCTCTACTAGTAACGGAGAGCATGCAAGATCATAAACAACACATATGTAATAACTTGATAATTAACATGACATGGTATTCTCTATCCATCGGATCCCGACAAACACAACATATAGAATTATAGATAGATGATCTTGATCATGTTAGGCAGCTCACAAGATCCAACAATGAAGCACAATGAGGAGAAGACAACCATCTAGCTACTGCTATGGACCCATATTCCAGGGGTGAACTACTCACTCATCACTCCGGAGGCGACCATGGCGGTGTAGAGTCCTCCGGGAGATGAATCCCCTCTCCGGGTGCCGGAGGAGATCTCCGAATCCCCGAGATGGGATCGGCGGCGGCGGCGTCTCAGTAAGGTTTTCCGTATCGTGGTTTTTCGCATCGGGGTTTCGCGACGGAGGCTTTAAGTAGGCGGAAGGGAGTCGGGGCCGACGAGGGGCCACACCATAGGGCGGCGCGGGCCCCCCCGCTGCCTTGTGTGTCGCCACCTCGTGGCCCCACTTCGTATGTTCTTCGGTCTTCTGGAAGCTCCGTGGAAAAATAGGCCCCTGGGTCTTTGTTTCGTCCAATTCCGAGAATATTTCGTTACTAAGATTTCTGAAACCAAAAACAGCAGAAAACAGGAACTGGCACTTCGGCATCTTGTTAATAGGTTAGTTCCAGAAAATGCACGAATATGACATAAAGTGTGCATAAAACATGTAGGTATCATCAATAATATGGCATAGAACATAAGAAATTATCGATACGTCGGAGACGTATCACTGATCATCCACCACCGGTGGCGGGATTACAAACGGGAGCATCGGGTTTTCTGCAATATTAGAAATGGAGACGAATAGGGTGTTACTGGCAACCATATTCAAACAGCAGCATTGTTCATCGTTCATGCTCACAGTATAAATACGACTATGTAAGCTAAGGACATTGGTCATTCATGTGTTCAAATCGAGTGTCCAATATATCAGTTATACTGCATCCATCCCACGAAACTAGTCTAAACTTCGCCAAAACTAGACACTAGTTAGTGTATACACAGTTATATACTACCTCTGTCCCACCGAAAGTGTCTGAGATTTGTCCAAATTCAGATGTATCTAGACAGTGAAAGCATATAGATACATTCAAATTTTGACAAATATATATCATCTTAAGTTTAAGTCCTGTGCTGTAGTTAATTCCCTTTGTCTTAAGTGATCTATTAGAGAGCTTCCCTGTGACCACCCGAAGGGTAAGAAATGTTTAACTGTATAAGTGGATTGCCTAGACCTTTCCATCAGTTCGGACTTTTGGTTGCGTTGGCTAGTCCATGAAGCTTGACATGGTGTCAGAGCCAGGGTCTCGAGTTCGAGTCCTGGCTTTCGCAATTTATCCTAAAATTGTTGTTGCCCCCTCGGAGTCCACGTATATGCCTCTTGAGCTATACCTCTGAGTCTTTCCACATGTTGACTTGTCTCCCATCACACGTGAGGGGGGGTGTTGAATTGTATAAGTGGATTGCCGCCCTTGCGATCAGTTCGGACTTTTGGTTGTGTTGGTAGTGCATGAAGCTTGACAAGAAAGAAATGCTCTTTGTAGCTAACCCCAAGTCTGGTAACATTTGCAAAATAGGTATCAGATGCAGCTATCCATTCAGTAGAAGAATTTGCATTTTAGAGTTGAAGGTTCATAATCTCTTCTCTACTATTGATAGTAAAGGGTACACATGGTATTTGTTTACCTCATTTTCGCGTTCTAAAAAAGGTACGCTATATGGTTGTGCTAAGTTAAACTGATTTAAGTCTGTTCAAGTTTATCGAAAATTATACTACCAACATCTAAAACATCAATATAGGTTCATATATTACAAAAGATATTTAGATTTTCTTTTCTCGAACACATGCCTAGTCGTGCATCATTATATATTAGAGCATACAGGGTTGTAGCAAGGCTACGAAAAACTGAGAAAGCAAAAAGAAAGAACTATACAGGGGACTAGAGGCAGCTAACTTTGTTAGGCCTGCAGGTGCTAAATCTTATATATATATGAGGTTGTAGATATTAATCGTAAACTTACTCAAACTTAAATATCATTGAATTAGGAAAAAGATAACCTGAGTTATTTTGAATGAGGGGACGTCACAATCACTAATGAAAGATAATTGTGGGAAACTGAAATCTATTCAAGAAAATGGGAGAAAAAATGTATCAAAAACAAAATTAATTATACCATTCTGCAGATTGTTCACCGATATAAACAAAGAACTGTTTGATCTGCATGTAGGTACATCCAATCAAGGCTTTTTCCCCGATCTCTAGAAAATATAAGCTACGCATGTAATTACAAACGATTTTCTTCTATTTTTCTGTTTCTACGTTAACATTTGAGATACTTGTTAATTACATCCATATTCTGCAGTTGCATAGAGTTACTAATTCAGGAATGCATTCACATACGGAGTATACTATGTTTGCTGATGACTGACTAGTACTAATTCATTGCAAGCAACGGTTCATTCATATTCAGATAAAGGATGTGATCGTTAAGTCATATACTTATGAAAGTCCTTATGCATCTCTCTGATGCAGATGGCGGGGGTCTCTCGTCCTCCTTTTGGAGGCAAAATCAATTAGTTATATATGAAACAATGGGTGTAAAAGGTTATCAAAAAGGGTGCCTTCATAGTGCCACGTTATCTTTTGAGATACTGGTTAATTACACCCATATTCTGCAGTGGCGTAGAGTTACTAATTCAGGAATGCAATCACATACTGAGCATACTATGTTTGTTGGTGACTAATTAGTACTACTAATTCATTGCAAGCAACGGTTCATTCATATTCAGCAAAAGGGGGTGTGATCATTAAGTCATATAAGAAAGGTAAAATATAAACAAGGTAGTTCATGAATAACTTCATTGGTTAAGGCAGTGTATCATGCAATGCAACATAAGGACTGAAAAAATACCATTTGCGGTGTCCCAGAAGTACGTGGAGCCGTCAGTTTCGTCCACCGCAAAAACGTGGCCACGGAGTTCAATGGCATCACAGTAATTTGGATAATCAGGTGCAGGTGTAAGGGCCTCCAGCATTCTCCAGTCGCCACCCCCTTCAAGGTAGAAAATCGTTTTGTCGAACAAGGCGATGAGCTTGTAATCTGCGTACCTCCCACCTTTTGTGGGCACTTGGCAGATTACAATCTTCAACAAATAAATTGCTGGACCCCAGTTAAAAGAGTATGCAGGTCGATATGAAACAATACTATGATGAATCTTCGAATCAGGTAGGGATGGAAGGGGATATGTCGCTCGGTGTAGACGTTCACGAGGCACCACTGGTACCCATGATGATCGGCGGCGGCGATCCAGTCGCCGTTCGCGCCAAGCCATTTTCTGTCGTGCATGAACGGCAGGGCGACAGAACGGCGAGGATGGTCGAGGGGCACCAGGTCGTACACGGTATCATGCAGACGAGATGCTGTCGCCAGGTCCCAGTGTTCACCGAACCAATAAGCAGGCGGAGGCATCAGCAGGCAGGGTTCATCCCAATGGTGCATCTTACCTTCATCCTTGCTGATCATGTCGTAGAGCTCCCTGGAACATGCAGCAAGTCGGACGGTGTAGGTAACGTCCAGATGCGCAGCGATGAGGTCGATGTTGTCGCCGGTGAGAGCCCCCAAGTGGCCGTCCCCGCCGCCCCGGCAAAGCCTAGAATAATCCATCACGTGAAGATGGATTTAGGTGGATGGCGGATGCAACTGCGCTTGGGGTTTTCGGAGGAGAGGGCGAGCGCTATGGAAGGAACGATGCGGCGCGCGGCCGGCCGGGGTAAGGAGAGAAAGGTATACGGAGTAGTACTAGTGATGCGGCGTGGTGGGGATCGAGATCCTGCGCGTGCGCGTGATTCTGGGAGGGTGAAGAAGAAGATTTTTTATTTTTTTTGTAACGGGGTGAAGAAGAAGATGATAGACATGCAAGGGGCAAAAACTAGGTAGTACTCTAGGCTGCTGCTGCGACTGGGCGCCGATTTGACTGTTGGTAGACTAGCACGCCACCCATCTATAAATTTGCGACGACGTTTGGTGCAGTGATGTCTCGTCACATCAGGTTGACCAGAGAGGGCTTTTTTTACAGTTTCCATTTCGATATATTTTTCGCCAATAATCGTAGTTCTCTACATGCCAGAGACACGTACCTTAACACGTGGGCAGCATGCAACCGCGCGAGCACCAAAATGGAATGAGAAATGTTTTAGAGCAGAACTTCATTTTCAATGCCTTTCCTAGCTTGGTTTGGAAACCGGACAGAGCTTCAGTGACTTGATGCTTCCAAGATACATTGTGACTGTGTCCCACCATCTACCATCCATTTGAGATCCAACGTTCCAAACTATCTCTTATTTCGAAGCTAAAAAAGAAAAACTATTCAGAAAATTTTGAAAAAAAATCCAGTAATATGTAGATTCCTTGTTTTAAAATCTATGAATATTTCATCCCATTCGGATGACTAGCTTGTGATTAAATAGATTCTTACGTACTCGAGCACTAGTTTAAACTAAATATATATTTGCTCACAAACCTATGATTCAAATCGAATGAAACTTCACCAAAATATAAATCGAAATATGCATGATTTACTGGAAGTTTTTCAAAATTTTCATGGTCCATGGGGTCCTCCAAAGTGCAAGCTTTTTTTTCTTGGTTGGTACTTCAAAACCGAGTTTGGATGGTGGCAAGACTTGCACAAAGAGGATGTCAAAATTTTGGCCTTTGTGAACTTTGCAATCAACATCAAGTGTCGGACTCTCGAGAAAAAAATATGAGTTGGCGCCCACCTTTCTTTCAACCGTTGGTTCTCAATCCGAGGGTGGTCCAACTAGCTAACAAAATTGGCTTGGTATTCATGGTCTTGAACCAACGATTTGGCATGGCTTTCAATCGGTATGAGAGGTGATGTATGGAGGTGATTCATACGAGAGGGCAATAAAGAAATGTTTTGTCATCCTCGCAAAGCTAGTCTATTTGGAAAGAAATGAATAATTGGTTTTTCGCAACATTGCATGATACTAATTCATGATACTATGCATTGAAGGTGTTGTATCATAGACTAGTATCAGTCTACGATACTTCCCATTGTGACTAGTCTAAGTGCTTTTGCACCATGAACACTAGCTATGCACAGACCTCAAAAAACACTTCTCCATCATTCTACTATTCACACTTTCTTTTTCTAATAGAACTATGTACCATTGTTTTTAATATAATCTTGTGTCGAGAGTATATATTTCTAATTGTTTCGCATAAGCTCAAAGAGGGGTACTTACTTATGAGAGATATCTTTCAACTAATACGTTGTAGGAGTACTTTAATTATGTGAGCTATAGTGTGAAATGCTTACTAGAACGAGTACAAAAGGTGTTTGATAACATTACAGGCCACACGCCCAGTGTAGCGTGCATTGTAGGAGCATTACATCAATTTAACAACTACGGAGGAGTAGCCTAGGTAGAGATAACAGGCAAAGGAAATAGTTCAACAGATAGTACAACACAACTACGGAAAGGGAGTAGCCTAGGTAGAGATAAACATGCAAATGAAATAGTTCAACAGATACAAATCTTGCATTACAACACGAGTATTACATAAAGTACATCAGCCCTTCTTTCTGGACCTGTGACGCGAAGGCAGGTTCCATTGCCGGGCGTTGGCGAAGCTTGGGATGAGCCACAACGGAACCTGCCGCCATGTCCATCTAATGTTGGTTTGGAAACCAACAGTACAGTCTTCAGAATTCAAACTGAAGCGGCAAATTTCTGGAGAAGGAGGATATGCAAGGCCTACTGCATGGTGCGATGTGTAAACAGAGTTGCTTCTCGCCATATTTGGACGGTCATGTTCTGCCCCGTCTTCTACTGGAATGATAATCGGATAGTTCACTCCAAGGAAGAGAGAATATGATCCAAGGGAAATAATCCTCCTCCATGGCCTCGGTGGCATCAACTGACTGGTGTCCATGCTGTACACCTCGCAGCCAAGTAAACCCTTACCATACCCGCGAATAGTGCGACCATGACGACCCTCAGAGGTAGCAGCAGCAGGTAAAATCCGAACCAGTCCAGTATAATCCCGCCCGTCAGTAACGCCCCAGGTATGGACCAGAAAAAGTCTAGAACCATCAGGAGATCGTGCTAACCACCAGGAGCCAAGATTGTACCGACCTTGTTCATCAAGTTCTGGCGGAATAGGTGCCGTGCTGATCAACAAAGGACCTTGCAAAGGAAAGCACAGCTTGAAGTCAGTTCAGCAAAACTTGATTAGTTCATTACATACATGAATAATGATGTAGCTAAAATACTGCCTCCGATCCAAATTAATTGACTCAACTGGATGTGTCTAGCTAGATATGCACAAATTAATTGACTCAAGTTTGTCTAGCTAGATGCACTGGCTAGACAAAGCTGAGTCAATTTGATTTGGATCGGAGGGAGTACTTTATTTTGACTCAAAGGCATATCGCTGCTGATTTTGATTGAATATAGAGGGGGAAAGGTACAGGCATGACACGAAAACTGCACAACAAAAAGAAAAAGGCTAAAGCTAAATCTGAAACTAGCAGGTAATAGCGAAAACACATCATATGAGATGAGAAAAATTACCCCAAGAAAGTTGATTCCATGCATAAACTTCGCCTGTCTGAGTTACAGCAAATACAATACCCTTGTGGATGATTGCATCGGAGTAGCCGTACGCTAAGAACTGGTTGTCAAGAACTGTCCATCTGCTAGAAGCACAGTGAAGGACTGCAATTGCCGCGTTGAAGATGGCAAGAACAGAGAAACTAGTATAATTTGAAGCAGCTGTTGGAACTCGGCAAATAGCTATCTTCAGCAGTTGAAGATGTTGATCATTAGACTCGAACACAAGTTTATCCGGGGTGGATTTAAACTCACTTATTGGTGGTAGAGGAATCCGGCGACCAGTGTACACATTGACAAGCTCCCAATTCCAGGGGAAGCCAAGAAGGGCGATCCAATCTCCATTCGCGCCTGCCCACATGCCCGTACCACCATCTGGAATCACGGCATCGGAAGAGATCCTGTCCAGCGGCGTCAGTTGGCACAAGGTACCCTTGCGATCTTTTGCATCATGCTGCTTGTCCTTCTGCGCACCCTCCTGCTTGAACTTGTGGACGCGGGAGAAGGGATTGTGCGCGGGCGGTACCTCAGTTTGGTGAGTATGAAGAACACAGGGCATGCCAAACGGCTGAGATGCAGGCAGAGCTACACTTTGTGTTGCTGAATCATGATAAAACTTGCATGAACCGACGAGGCTCGCGGCGGTGATGACATCGCATCGGGATGCGATTTCTTCAAGGGGGCCATCAGGAAACACCCAAGAACTGCCACTCTCATTGATCGATCTCGCCATTGGAAGGATGCGGTCAAGTGGGTGTGGGGGTGTGGGAGTGGGACGCTGGCGTTTGGGTATGAGGTATTGGAGGACAGTGCGAGCGGCAGCTGGTAGAGCGATATGGATAAAAGTCCACAACTCCTACTAGTACCATCAAACAGGTGGCTCGAGATGATCCGAAAAAGGCATGGCGGCGGTGGTGCAGGGGCTGCTGGTGTAGGCGGGGTCGCCAGAGAAGATGGAGATGAAGAAGACGGAGAAGCAGGCAAAAAAAACAATTTGAATTGAAATCAATAATACGAGTACTACGGGCGTGCCTTCTCTCTCTGGTCTCTGCTGCACTACTGCACCTGTCGTGAAGGCGTGTGACCCGAGAAGAAGTTAATGTACTGTATACTGTCCTTGCACGCCGTGGAGCTGTATTTTGTCTCATCAAATCAGCTCTGGACAGTTTCAGCAGAGAAAAGATCCTTTGCCATCATCATGATATATTACCACGGGCCCACGGCAGTGCACATTCATCTTGTACTACCATATACTGTACTATATGTTGCACAAACCACCACTTGGACATTTTTTTTGCAGTTTCCACCATGTGGTGGTCTAATATGTTGCAAATTTCACCACTTGGTTATCTAATCAGCTAGTTAGTCATGTTGATAGCAAAATCGACAAGTGGGTTCAACATGTCAATGCTCCAATTAATGTTTTAGAAAAAATAAATTTTTCAAAATTCATACTTCTTTTATTTAGCTATTTAAAAATGCTTATTCATTTATTTCAACAAATATTGTGCGGTCTTGAATTTTTTTCAAACAAATATTATGGCATCGGGTTCGGGACTCCTGAAAAGGACTGGTCGTGGTACGGGAACCCGAAATGATGCCCACAACATGGTCGAAAGTGGCAAGGAACCCGTCGAGGTGGATGAACTCGGGAAACCTTGGTAGAGGTAGGGATCTTGAGGAGGCCATTAGGGTTAGCCTACCCCCCAATAAGCGTATGAACGAAAAAAATTCACATAAGTAGTAGCTATTATTAAAATTTCACAAATATTACGCGCTTGTTTGACCAAGATTTAAACAAGTTTAAAACATGAAAATGAAAAGGTAAGCCTGGATCCTTCTTAACTAGTCACTCTAAAATGAAGCTTTAATTTTGGGAGGTTTTTGAAATTTCCATGTTTGAAACCAAAAACCACTTCTCTTCATGCTTGACTTCATAAGACAGAGTTTATGGTTTTAGAGGGGTAGATACATGATTTGTCTTATTTGAATATGTCTAGCTAGACCTTGTTTATCAACTTTTGAATGCTTACTATATATATGTATGTGACATAAGAAAACTATGTGCATTGGTATTTCATTTTTCTGATTTTTTTTGGAATTTTGATGCACATTTGAATCTTGGTCAAATCCTAGGTTTGACCAAGATTTAAACAAGTATAGAACATGAAAATGAAAAGGGAAGCTTGTATCCTTCTTAGTCACCCTAAAATGAAGTTTTTGGGAGGTTTTTGAAATTTCCATGTTTGAAACCCAAAACCACGTATCTTCATGCTTGACTTCGTCATAAGACAGAGTTTAGGGGTTAGGGGTAGATACATGATTTGTCTAGCTAGTTTGAATATGTCCAGACCTTGTTTATCAACTTTAATGCTTACTATATGACATATAATAAGACTATGTGCGCTTTGGTTTTTCATTTTTCTGTTTTTTTATTTTATGCCCATTTGAATCTTGGTCAAATCCTAGATTGACTTCATAAGACAGAGTTTAGGGTTAGGGGTAGATATACACATGATTTTTCTGGTTTGAATATGTCTAGACCTTGTTTATCAACTTGAGTGTTTACTATATGACATAATTAAGAAGGCTATGTGCTTTGGTTTTTTATTCTTTAGATTTTTTGTCTGAATTTTTATGCCCATTTGAATCTTGGTCAAATCCTAGGTTTGACCAAGATTTAAATAAGTTTAAAACATGGAAATGAAAAGGTAAGCATCGATCCTTCTTAGTCGCTCTAAAATGAAGCTGAATTTTGGGAGGTTTTTGAAATTTCCATGTTTGAAACCCAAAACCACTTCTCTTCATGCTTGACTTCATAAGACGAAGTTTAGGGTCGATAGGGGGTAGATACATGATTTGTCTTGTTTGAATATGTCTAGACCTTGTTTATCAACTTGAATGCTTACTATATGACATAAGAGGACTATGTGCATTGGTATTTCATTTTTTGATTTTTATGCCCATTTGAGAATCTTGGTAAAATCCTAGGTTTGTTGAGCAAGATTTAAACAAGTTTAACATGTGAAAATGATAAGGTAATTAAGTCTGGATCTTTCTCTTAGTAACTCTAAAATGAAGCTTTTGGGAGGTTCTTGAATTTGCCATGTTTGAAACCCAAAACCACCGTACTTCTGTTCATGCTTGACTTCATAAGACAGAGTTTAGGGTTAGGGGTAGATACATGATTTTTCTGGTTTGAATATGTCTAGACCATGTTTATCAATTTGAATGCTTACTATATGACATAACAAGGCTATGTGCTTTGGTTTTTCATTCTTTCGATTTTTTTCTGAATTTTTATGCCCATTTGAATCTTGGTCAAATCCTAGGTTCGACCAAGATTTAAACAAGTTTAAAACATGACAATGAAAAGGTAATTAATCATGGATCCTTCTTAATTAACCAGCCAGTCTAATTAAAATGAAGCTTTTTGGGAGGTTTTTGAAATTTCCATGTTTGAAACCCAAAACCACACTTCTCTGCTTCATGCTTGACTTCATATATAATTAAGACAAAGTTTAGGGTTAGGGGGAACATGATTTGTCTGGTTTGAATATGTCTAGACCTTGTTTATGAACTTTTGAATGCTTACTATATATGACATAAGAAGACTATGTGCTTTGGTTTTTTTTTATTTTTTTTTATTTTATGCCCATTTGAATATTGGTCAAATCCTAGGTTTGACCAAGATTTAAACAAGTTCAAAACATGAAAATGAAAAGGTATATAAGCCTGGATCCTTCTTAACTAGTCACTCTAAAATGAAGCTTTAATTTTGGGAGGTTTTTGAAATTTCCATGTTTGAAACCAAAAACCACTTCTCTTCATGCTTGACTTCATAAGACAGAGTTTATGGTTTTAGAGGGGTAGATACATGATTTGTCTTATTTGAATATGTCTAGCTAGACCTTGTTTATCAACTTTTGAATGCTTACTATATATATGTATGTGACATAAGAAAACTACAGTATGTGCTTTGGTTTTTCATTTTTCTGATTTTTTTTTTGAATTTTGATGCACATTTGAATCTTGGTCAAATCCTAGGTTTGACCAAGATTTAAACAAGTATAGAACATGAAAATGAAAAGGGAAGCCTGTATCCTTCTTAGTCACCCTAAAATGAAGTTTTTGGGAGGTTTTTGAAATTTCCATGTTTGAAACCCAAAACCACTTATCTTCATGCTTGACTTCGTCATAAGACAGAGTTTAGGGGTTAGGGGGTAGATACATGATTTGTCTAGCTAGTTTGAATATGTCTAGACCTTGTTTATCAACTTTAATGCTTACTATATGACATATAAGAAGACTATGTGCGCTTTGGTTTTTCATTTTTCTGTTTTTTTATTTTATGCCCATTTGAATCTTGGTCAAATCCTAGATTGACTTCATAAGACAGAGTTTAGGGTTAGGGGTAGATATACACATAATTTTTCTGGTTTGAATATGTCTAGACCTTGTTTATCAACTTGAGTGTTTACTATATGACATAATTAAGAAGGCTATGTGTGCTTTGGTTTTTCATTCTTTAGATTTTTTGTCTGAATTTTTATGCCCATTTGAATCTTGGTCAAATCCTAGGTTTGACCAAGATTTAAATAAGTTCAAAACATGGAAATGAAAAGGTAAGCATCGATCCTTCTTAGTCGCTCTAAAATGAAGCTGAATTTTGGGAGGTTTTTGAAATTTCCATGTTTGAAACCCAAAACCACTTCTCTTCATGCTTGACTTCATAAGACGAAGTTTAGGGTCGATAGGGGGTAGATACATGATTTGTCTGGTTTGGATATATCTAGACCTTGTTTATCAACTTGAATGCTTACGATATGACATAAGAACACTATGTGCTTTTTATTTTTATTTTTGTGCCCATTTGAATCTTGGTCAAATCCTAGGTTTGACCAAGATTTAAACAAGTATAGAACATGAAAATGAAAAGGGAAGCCTGTATCCTTCTTAGTCACCCTAAAATGAAGTTTTGGGAGGTTTTTGAAATTTCCATGTTTGAAACCCAAAACCACTTCTCTTTTTTTTTTGAACAGGAGAGGTCCCGAAGGACCTAGAGCTTCATTAACGGTGGGGTTACAATTACACGGAGGGTCAAAAGAAAGAGAAATTACAAACAGACCCCAACAAATTGCAACCAGGCCCTTTGACCAGCGCGAGAAAACGTGATCAAGGACAGCTCCTAAACCACTTCTCTTCATGCTTGACTTCTTAAGACATAGTTTAGGGGTTAGCGGGTAGATACATGATTTGTATGGTTTGAATATGTCTAGACCTTGTTTATCATCTTTAATGCTTACTATATGACATAAGAAGACTATGTGCTTTGGTTTTTCATTTTTCTGTTTTTTTTTTTGAATTTTCTGCCAATTTTGTTTGACCAAGATTTAGACAAGTTTTACACGTGAAAACGAATAAGTAAGCCTGGATCCTTCTTAGTCACTCCAAAATGTACCAATTGATAGGTGCGTTAACTTTGCTTCATGGAAAAAATAATGTCATGTAAATGAGTTAACTTGGATTTCCTACCCTTGAATCCATAGGAAACTTTGTTCTAATGCACTATAATAATCAACCGAGCTTTTACACCAACAGGTCTGTCACTTACGTGTGGTGCGCATGCGTGAGGTCCCACACTTCAGTGAGCACAAGTCACGTGCAATAGGTACGCAAACTCCCAGCCATTTTCTTTGTCAAGAGAAGACGCATCGGGATGCGTATTGGAAGTCTGTGGGTCCTTCTGGATCCTTCGGTTGTCCCTCTCACAAAAAAAACAAATCTCTCTCATTCTCGGCCTCGCTCGACTCGCTCGCTCGCTCGCACCTCCTGCTCACTGACAAACCCTGCACAAAAGTCAACATCATCACCCGAAAAGGGAGACACCATAATTCTCTCCCTTCTTCTCTCCTTCCGAGTGATCCCTCTTCCTCCGAGTTTCACTCGACGGGCAAACACACATGTGCTGCATAGTAATAATAAAAAGGTAGAAAAATCGACCTACGAATCTATAATTAAATAGGTTAAACTAGGGTTTTGCCCAGTACTACAGATCAAGGTTCAAAAAATCCAACTACGGGGTTCGAACAACCCCATTTCTAATCCAAGATTTTTTTCGACCTCATCCAATGGCCTCAAACTATAGGCCGGGTTAGCATCTAGTGCAGTATGTGTGAGAATGTATGCACTATGTGTGCTATAACTTGTGTGTCTTTCAAATTTGAACCAAATTTGAATAAGTTTGAAATATTTGAAATGGGGCTTTTGGCTTAAACGTTTGAAACCCAAAACGACTTCTCCTCATGCTAGACTTCATAAGACCGAGTTTAGGGTTAGGGGGTAGATACATGATTTGTCTGGTTTGAATATGTCTAAACCTTGTTTATCAACTTGAATGCTTACTATATGACATAAGAAGACCATGTGCTTTTGTTTTTCATTTTTCTATTTTTTTAAGAATTTTATGCACATTTGATTCTGGTCAAATCCTAGGTTCAACCAAGATTTAAACAAGTTTCAAGCATGAAAATGAAAACGTAAGCCAAGATCCTTCTTAATTAGTCACTCTAAAATATATGAAGCTTTTGGGACGTACTTGAAATTTCCATGTTTGAAACCCAAAACCAATTCTCTTCATGATTGACTTCATAAGACAAAGTTTAGGGTTAGGGGTAGATATACACATGATTTTTCTGGTTTGAATATGTCTAGACCTTGTTTATCAACTTGAGTGTTTACTATATGACATAATTAAGAAGGCTATGTGCTTTGGTTTTTCATTCTTTAGATTTTTTGTCTGAATTTTTATGCCCATTTGAATCTTGGTCAAATCCTAGGTTTGACCAAGATTTAAATAAGTTTAAAACATGGAAATTAAAAGGTAAGCATCGATCCTTCTTAGTCGCTCTAAAATGAAGCTGAATTTTGGGAGGTTTTTGAAATTTCCATGTTTGAAACCCAAAACCACTTCTCTTCATGCTTGACTTCATAAGACGAAGTTTAGGGTCGATAGGGGGTAAATACATGATTTGTCTTGTTTGAATATGTCTAGACCTTGTTTATCAACTTGAATGCTTACTATATGACATAAGAGGACTATGTGCATTGGTATTTCATTTTTTGATTTTTATGCCCATTTGAGAATCTTGGTAAAATCCTAGGTTTGTTGAGCAAGATTTAAACAATTTTAACATGTGAAAATGATAAGGTAATTAAGTCTGGATCTTTCTCTTAGTAACTCTAAAATGAAGCTTTTGGGAGGTTCTTGAATTTGCCATGTTTGAAACCCAAAACCACCGTACTTCTGTTCATGCTTGACTTCATAAGACAGAGTTTAGGGTTAGGGGTAGATACATGATTTTTATGGTTTGAATATGTCTAGACCATGTTTATCAATTTGAATGCTTACTATATGACATAACAAGGCTATGTGCTTTGGTTTTTCATTCTTTCGATTTTTTCTGAATTTTTATGCCCATTTGAATCTTGGTCAAATCCTAGGTTCGACCAAGATTTAAACAAGTTTAAAACATGACAATGAAAAGGTAATTAATCATGGATCCTTCTTAATTAACCAGCCAGTCTAATTAAAATGAAGCTTTTTGGGAGGTTTTTGAAATTTCCATGTTTGAAACCCAAAACCACACTTCTCTGCTTCATGCTTGACTTCATATATAATTAAGACAAAGTTTAGGGTTAGGGGGAACATGATTTGTCTGGTTTGAATATGTCTAGACCTTGTTTATGAACTTTTGAATGCTTACTATATATGACATAAGAAGACTATGTGCTTTGGTTTTTTTTTTTATTTTTATTTTATGCCCATTTGAATATTGGTCAAATCCTAGGTTTGACCAAGATTTAAACAAGTTCAAAACATGAAAATGAAAAGGTATATAAGCCTGGATCCTTCTTAACTAGTCACTCTAAAATGAAGCTTTAATTTTGGGAGGTTTTTGAAATTTCCATGTTTGAAACCAAAAACCACTTCTCTTCATGCTTGACTTCATAAGACAAAGTTTATGGTTTTAGAGGGGTAGATACATGATTTGTCTTATTTGAATATGTCTAGCTAGACCTTGTTTATCAACTTTTGAATGCTTACTATATATATGTATGTGACATAAGAAAACTACAGTATGTGCTATGGTTTTTCATTTTTCTGATTTTTTGGAATTTTGATGCACATTTGAATCTTGGTCAAATCCTAGGTTTGACCAAGATTTAAACAAGTATAGAACATGAAAATGAAAAGGGAAGCCTGTATCCTTCTTAGTCACCCTAAAATGAAGTTTTTGGGAGGTTTTTGAAATTTCCATGTTTGAAACCCAAAACCACTTATCTTCATGCTTGACTTCGTCATAAGACAGAGTTTAGGGGTTAGGGGGTAGATACATGATTTGTCTAGCTAGTTTGAATATGTCCAGACCTTGTTTATCAACTTTAATGCTTACTATATTACATATAAGAAGACTATGTGCGCTTTGGTTTTTCATTTTTCTGTTTTTTTTTATGCCCATTTGAATCTTGGTCAAATCCTAGATTGACTTCATAAGACAGAGTTTAGGGTTAGGGGTAGATATACACATAATTTTTCTGGTTTGAATATGTCTAGACCTTGTTTATCAACTTGAGTGTTTACTATATGACATAATTAAGAAGGCTATGTGTGCTTTGGTTTTTCATTCTTTAGATTTTTTGTCTGAATTTTTATGCCCATTTGAATCTTGGTCAAATCCTAGGTTTGACCAAGATTTAAATAAGTTTAAAACATGGAAATGAAAAGGTAAGCATCGATCCTTCTTAGTCGCTCTAAAATGAAGCTGAATTTTGGGAGGTTTTTGAAATTTCCATGTTTGAAACCCAAAACCACTTCTCTTCATGCTTGACTTCATAAGACGAAGTTTAGGGTCGATAGGGGGTAGATACATGATTTGTCTGGGTTTGGATATATCTAGACCTTGTTTATCAACTTGAATGCTTACGATATGACATAAGAACACTATGTGCTTTTTATTTTTATTTTTTTGTGCCCATTTGAATCTTGGTCAAATCCTAGGTTTGACCAAGATTTAAACAAGTATAGAACATGAAAATGAAAAGGGAAGCCTGTATCCTTCTTAGTCACCCTAAAATGAAGTTTTGGGAGGTTTTTGAAATTTCCATGTTTGAAACCCAAAACCACTTCTCTTCATGCTTGACTTCTTAAGACATAGTTTAGGGGTTAGCGGGTAGATACATGATTTGTATGGTTTGAATATGTCTAGACCTTGTTTATCAACTTTAATGCTTACTATATGACATAAGAAGACTATGTGCTTTGGTTTTTCATTTTTCTGTTTTTTTTTTGAATTTTCTGCCAATTTTGTTTGACCAAGATTTAGACAAGTTTTACACGTGAAAACGAATAAGTAAGCCTGGATCCTTCTTAGTCACTCCAAAATGTACCAATTGATAGGTGCGTTAACTTTGCTTCATGGAAAAAATAATGTCATGTAAATGAGTTAACTTGGATTTCCTACCCTTGAATCCATAGGAAACTTTGTTCTAATGCACTATAATAATCAACCGAGCTTTTACACCAACAGGTCTGTCACTTACGTGTGGTGCCCATGCGTGAGGTCCCACACTTCAGTGAGCACAAGTCACGTGCAATAGGTATGCAAACTCCCAGCCATTTTCTTTGTCAAGAGAAGACGCATCAGGATGCGTATTGGAAGTCTGTGGGTCCTTCTGGATCCTTCGGTTGTCCCTCTCACACAAAAAAAACAAATCTCTCTCATTCTCGGCCTCGCTCGACTCGCTCGCTCGCTCTCCCGCCTTCACTGACAAACCCTGCACAAAAGTCAACATCATCACCCGAAAAAGGGGAGACACCATAATTCTCTCCCTTCTTCTCTCCTTCCGAGTGATCCCTCTTCCTCCGAGTTTCACTCGACGGGCAAACACACATGTGCTGCATAGTAATAATAAAAAGGTAGAAAAATCGACCTACGAATCTATAATTAAATAGGTTAAACTAGGGTTTTGCCCAGTACTACAGATCAAGGTTCAAAAAATCCAACTACGGGGTTCGAACAACCCCATTTCTAATCCAAGATTTTTTCGACCTCATCCAATGGCCTCAAACTATAGGCCGGGTTAGCATCTAGTGCAGTATGTGTGAGAATGTATGCACTATGTGTGCTATAACTTGTGTGTCTTTCAAATTTGAACCAAATTTGAATAAGTTTGAAATATTTGAAATGGGGCTTTTGGCTTAAACGTTTGAAACCCAAAACGACTTCTCCTCATGCTAGACTTCATAAGACCGAGTTTAGGGTTAGGGGTAGATACATGATTTGTCTGGTTTGAATATGTCTAAACCTTGTTTATCAACTTGAATGCTTACTATATGACATAAGAAGACCATGTGCTTTTGTTTTTCATTTTTCTATTTTTTTAAGAATTTTATGCACATTTGATTCTGGTCAAATCCTAGGTTCAACCAATATTTAAACAAGTTTCAAGCATGAAAATGAAAACGTAAGCCAAGATCCTTCTTAATTAGTCACTCTAAAATATATGAAGCTTTTGGGACGTACTTGAAATTTCCATGTTTGAAACCCAAAACCAATTCTCTTCATGATTGACTTCATAAGACAAAGTTTAGGGTTAGGGGTAGATATACACATGATTTTTCTGGTTTGAATATGTCTAGACCTTGTTTATCAACTTGAGTGTTTACTATATGACATAATTAAGAAGGCTATGTGCTTTGGTTTTTCATTCTTTAGATTTTTTGTCTGAATTTTTATGCCCATTTGAATCTTGGTCAAATCCTAGGTTTGACAAAGATTTAAATAAGTTTAAAACATGGAAATTAAAAGGTAAGCATCGATCCTTCTTAGTCGCTCTAAAATGAAGCTCAATTTTGGGAGGTTTTTGAAATTTCCATGTTTGAAACCCAAAACCACTTCTCTTCATGCTTGACTTCATAAGACGAAGTTTAGGGTCGAGGGGGTAGATACATGATTTGTCTTGTTTGAATATGTCTAGACCTTGTTTATCAACTTTTGAATGCTTACTATATATGACATAAGAAGACTATGTGCTTTGGTTTTATTTTATTTTTTTTATTTTATGCCCATTTGAATATTGGTCAAATCCTAGGTTTGACCAAGATTTAAACAAGTTCAAAACATGAAAATGAAAAGGTATATAAGCCTGGATCCTTCTTAACTAGTCACTCTAAAATGAAGCTTTAATTTTGGGAGGTTTTTGAAATTTCCATGTTTGAAACCAAAAACCACTTCTCTTCATGCTTGACTTCATAAGACAGAGTTTATGGTTTTAGAGGGGTAGATACATGATTTGTCTTATTTGAATATGTCTAGCTAGACCTTGTTTATCAACTTTTGAATGCTTACTATATATATGTATGTGACATAAGAAAACTACAGTATGTGCTTTGGTTTTTCATTTTTCTGTTTTTTTTTGAATTTTGATGCACATTTGAATCTTAGTCAAATCCTAGGTTTGACCAAGATTTAAACAAGTATAGAACATGAAAATGAAAAGGGAAGCCTGCATCCTTCTTAGTCACCCTAAAATGAAGTTTTTGGGAGGTTTTTGAAATTTCCATGTTTGAAACCCAAAACCACTTATCTTCATGCTTGACTTCGTCATAAGACAGAGTTTAGGGGTTAGGGGGTAGATACATGATTTGTCTAGCTAGTTTGAATATGTCCAGACCTTGTTTATCAACTTTAATGCTTACTATATGACATATAAGAAGACTATGTGCGCTTTGGTTTTTCATTTTTCTGTTTTTTTATTTTATGCCCATTTGAATCTTGGTCAAATCCTAGATTGACTTCATAAGACAGAGTTTAGGGTTAGGGATATACACATAATTTTTCTGGTTTGAATATGTCTCGACCTTGTTTATCAACTTGAGTGTTTACTATATGACATAATTAAGAAGGCTATGTGTGCTTTGGTTTTTCATTCTTTAGATTTTTTGTCTGAATTTTTATGCCCATTTGAATCTTGGTCAAATCCTAGGTTTGTCGTGGTGAACGAGCAGATGCCATAGGATGGCTTAAGTTGGGGCCGAATGGACGTATGAGGATTCGGGGGAGGGTTTGCGATTAGATGGGAAGAACTTCCGGATGCTCTCCTCAAGAACACAACCAAAGGCCGGTATGCAAGAAGAGAGACAAGAGGAAGAACTCTTTACTAGATCGCTAGCTTCATTGATCTCAACATGGTTACAGGTTTCTCGGTACAAGATCTATCGTCTAATCTCCTCGTGAAGAAGGGCTGCCCCCTCCTTATATAGAGGAGAGGGTGGCTTACATGGAAGAAACCCTAATGGCATCTTTGACTAGACAAACTACTTTACAAAGCTACTTTAATCATAGCTGACACCGGAGTCCTCTTTAATCAGGGGCGCTGACGTCCTCCGGCTTCTTTGACCGTCACTCTTCTCTTTATCGTCAGCCCTTCGTCAAAAGCTACTTTGCTTAGCTCATCTTTGTCTTCTAGCTCTGGAGAGAATCTTTGACCGGTCCTTGCCGACAAGCCCTTCCTTCCGGTGGCCGGTACCTTTTCTATCCGGTTCCGGTATCCCTCTTATGAGGATACCGGCTTAGCCTGTTCAGCCAAACGCCTATCTTAGACTCCGGCATGAACATCTAACCGGTATCCTGATGGCTCAAACCATCCGGTTTGGCATGCCTTTGGCATACCGGGGGTCATCCCCCCAACATTAGTCCCCGAAGCTGGTATAGTCTGATGGATCCTATCCAATAGACCATGCCAGGTTCCTATGTCTTTGATACCGGTTTGATTCATCCGGCGTCACGTTCGGATCCGGCATCTTTGCCCGGATCCTCCTCATCTTTCTTTGCAAGTCATACCTCGGTATCTTATCTTCCGGTATCTTAACCATTAAATACTTCCTCGGCGAAGTCGAGAATATCTCGGCCCCGCTCCGACAGACATGCGCACTGTGACGACGCGCCAGTGTCAGTGTCATTTCGCCGACTCCCGCGCTCATTTAATGCACCGTAGCGGATCCCACTAGCCGTTCCAGATCTCTGTGTGCCCCCGTGTGGCCTTATGTTCTTTGCGTGTATCCCTTCGACACGTGGCGGCCCATGGTGAACCGTGGGCCGCGAGGCGAACCGCCGCCCCAGCGGTTTCCAGCCCACTTCCCTCCTTCTTTATAAGCGCAACCGCCGTTCCTTCTTTCATCTTCGCATTCTCCACTTCCCGCGCAGAGTTCATCGCCTCCGCGCCTTTGCCATTCTCCGTCGCCGCTTGTTCGAGCCCGTCGCCCGGCGAACTTACTCCTTCGTTCCGCGGACCTCGCCGCGCGGAGATCCTTTGCTGCAACTTCACCGCGCCCGCAGCATTTGTGTTTCCCCAAGCTGTTCTTCGCCTCGCCGTCGCCGGACTTCCTCGGCGGCCCCAGGCTCGCCGCTCCTCCAGCAAACTTCTTCCTCGCGACTTCGCCGCCTCAGGTTAGGTTCGACGCGCCTTTACCTCTTTCTCTTCTGCACTTTGGATCTCGGGGACGGTAGAGTATTTATTCGCTCTTTGTTTTGCTTTTCCTCTTACTCGTAGATCTTCGCGCGAGGGTTCGTTTGGGGAAAACTGTTTCTTAGTAGATTTCGGCATCTCCTAGATTCCCATGTCTAGCGAAGGATCTCTTCCTGCTGCCACCTCTAGCACCCAGGATAGCAACGCCTCCGACGGGTTAACACGACCTCGCCCGGATGGGCGCATCCAGCCGGAAGCAAGAGGCCGGCACATCTAGCCGGGCCTCCGGAAAGGACAAGACACGCGGAGCCTGGAGAGGTTCCGACGTGACCCAGTATGAGATCGACTGGCTCTACCGGTCCAGGAGGATTCCGGAAGGAGTTACCTGCCGGCTTCCTCGCGGCGAAATCCAACCGGTGCTCGAACCGGGTGAGGCCGTTGTTTTCCTTGCTCACTTTGAGCGTGGCTTCGGCCTTCCTGCCTCAGATTTCTTTCGCCAACTCTCGACTTCTATCGCCTCCAACCTCATCATCTCCCCGGCAACGCCGTTTTTTATCTTTCTTGCTTCGTGGCCTTCATGGAGGGCTACATTGGCATCCGTCCCGCTCGCGAGACGTTTGCCCGCTTTTTCTCCCTTCGGATCAATTCGGTCCAGGGCAAGGACATTCCTAAGCCCAAACCCCCCGTTCAATGCGGGTCTTGTATTATCGGCTCCCGCCAAGGGAGCCCTTTTTTAAGTTCAACGGCCTCGAGTCTTGCCGCTTGTGGCAGACGACGTTCTTCTATGTGAAGAACGGGCGCGACGAGGACCTCATCAACTTGCCGGCGTTCAACCCGGCGCCACCCGCCAAGACCAACTGGCAGTACAACCCCGGAAGGGATCACACCGAGACGAACCGGGTGGTGCGCTTCATGCAGGGGTTGATGAGGGACACCAACATTTGCTCCGACGATATCATCCGTGCCTTCATCAGCCGCCGGGTGCTTCCCCTCCAGCAGCGCGCTCACAAAATTAGTGAGATGTACGGCCCCGGCGATCCCACCAAGATCACCGGCTTGGCTTTGAGCAAGGAGGACGTGGTCCTGAAGGCGGGCCAAATCTGCCAAACGGACATGCCGGATGACTGGGAGTGGGGCCTTTGCCCTCTTAGTGCCAGGAACCCTCCGTCCAAAGATGTAAGAAGATATGCGGCTCGGGTTGTGTAACCGGTAACTTTTGTGCTAGTGTCTAACTTTCCTTTTTTCCTTTGCTTTCAGGCCAAGGCCCGCTTCCCCCGGATTGACTCAGACCGGCGAGGCCCTGTCCAGAAGCGGCCCTTGGACAAGTACGATCCGGATCCTGTCATTCAGGCTGGATCTGAGGATGGGCCGGACTCCAGCTTCCGCCTCGGCAAGTCTCCGCCGAGCCATGGTTCGTCTGATGATTTGACCATGCTTGAGGTAGCCTTTCTGTTTGTTTTCTTATGCTCTTTTTGCTATTTCCGTTCTGTAGACATTCCCTCGGTCAGCAACAAACCACAGGTCCACGAGCACGTGCCTCCGCTGCAGCTGAGGTGGGGGACGAGTTCCTGGACAACCTTATAGCCGAAGGCCAGAAGAGTGATCCTCCGGCTGCTGATGCCGGCCCCAGCCGTGCCTCTTCCGGCAAGCGCCCTCGGACCGAGGTCATCGGCGGGAAGCAGGTCAGCACCAAGCGCTACAAGCAGAGGCGGATGCCGATGTCTTCCGGGTAAGTTTTATTCTTTTTACTTTCTCTTTTTTCTAAATTCTTCTCCGGTTGCTTTTTTCCAACTTGTTCTCCTTTTCCTTTCTTTCAGCCCTGCGCTTGAGCTTGGCTCGCCCTCTGGCTCCGCCGGCTCCGCGAGGACTTCAACTCCTCCTCCTCACTCAAGTCCGGCACCATCTGGTGCCGGCAACACCTCTGCCTCCCCTTCGGGGGGCACTACAAGTTCGGGGCGCGCGGCCCCAACACCTCCAGATCACCGCGCGGAGGAGGACTCTACCTCCCCTCCAGAGACCCAAGACACCGGCGCCAGCAACATCGGCGCCGGCCAGACTGATGCCGGGCGGGCGGAACCTCTGGTTCCCTCCCCCGAAGAAGAAGAAGAAGGAGCCAAGCTCTTCCCCTACCGTCCGGATGCTTCCGCGCCGGTTTTTTTCCTCCTCCTGAGGCCACGCCGACACCGCCACCCAGCCAAGGATCTTCCGCGGCCAAGCATCCGGTGCCGTCCAAGACCCCCAAGATCACCACTTATCTGAAGCCCGGGGCTTCCCGCGGCAAGGCTGTGGAGGGCGGCATCTCTGGTGGTTCAGGAGATGTGGTGCTGCACGTCAGCCCGCCGCGCTCGCTGCACGACAAGCCCACCGGCCTCCTAGGTCGGATCGTTGAACTGAAGCGCGCGGGCAAGGACCTGGGCACCTCCTCCCCTATGCCCAGAAGTGGAACGAGGCGGATATCTCTGCCTCAACCCGCGGCCTGGGGAAGGACCGCCTTCCTGCGCCGGATCCTGCTGGGGCTCGGTCCACTGAAGAACACTTCACGCGTGTTAAACGCGCCGTGAAAGAGTTCGACAGTGCTTGGTACGATGCTACCAACAATGTGGTGGTAAGTTCTGCTAAACCTCTTTTATAATTTCTGTTGATGCCGGTTTCTTCTCTTTCCGGATCTTATCTATTCTCCCAGTCCCCGAGTTTTGTGGTGAGAGCGCAGCTCTTGGCGCAAAACTTTAACTTAAACCTTAGCGTGAAACCGGCACTGCCAGTCCCCGAGTTTCGGGTTAAGAACCTTGTTCTCTAGCGTAAAACTTAGCTCAAAAACTTAGCGCCAAACCGGCACTGCCAGTCCCCGAGTTTCGGGTTAAGAACCTTGTTCTTAGCGCAAAACTCAGCTAAAAACTTAGCGCAAAACCGGCACTGCCAGTCCCCGAGTTTCGGGTTAAGAACCTTGTTTTCTTTCTCACAACTGCTTTCCTTTGAACAGAGCACTGCTGACACCCGGAAGCAACTCTTCGAGGAGCTTTTGTGGGAGCATCGGGAGCTTGCTGAGGCTCACAGCCATTGCCAAGGTTCGTTTCTTTTTCGCTCCGGCATCTTTTCTCCGGAATGTTTCTTTCCTTGATACTTATGCACTTTCTGTTTAGCAGTTGTTCCGGAAGCTAGCCTCGAGGCCCTGAAGGCCCAGGTTGCCAAGCTTCAAGGTATCATTCTTTCTTTTTCTGCGACCCTCTCCTTTTTTCATTCGACTTAGTGTTTCTTGCTAAGACTTTTCTTTCCGGTACTAGGCGAGAAGGAGCAGCTTCTCAAGGAGCACAACGAGGCGCTGGAGGCCCAGAAGACCGCCTTGAGGGAACTCAAGGAGCAGGCCATACAAGCCGCGCTTCAGCATGAGCAAGCTTTGAAGGATGCCCGGGTTGCAGCGGAGGCCAGGCTGGCGGAGGTTGTGGAGGACTCCACGAACGCCAACACCGTCTTGACGGCAGAACTTGAGGAGGAAAGAAAGGCGCGGAAAGCAGCGGAGCGCCTTATTGATACCATGACCACCGATCACCGGGAGTACGATCGGTTGGTTATGAAAATAGATGCGCTAGCTCTCCGTAAGTCCTTGCCTTGTCCCTTCTTTTTTACAAGCTTTTTCCTTTTGAAGATATATCTTTGTTCCTTTCTTTTCCGACATACTCTTTTCCGGTGTCTTGTGCTTATGTTTTTTCTTTCTTCCTGTAGAGCACTTTCCGGAATCCCAGGCCTATGCCGTGAAGAAGGTGAGGGAGGATCGGATTGCGCGGGAGTTTCCCAATATGGATGCGCACTGGGACGGGTACGACTATCTTGTCGCCCTCTCAGCGCGGGTCCAACATATGCGCTGCGTCGACCGGCTTCTTGTCGACCTGCCAACCGCCGCCATCCAGATCTTCAAGGTGTTATGGCCTGAGGAGGAGCTGCCGGAGAACATCACGCTCACCGCCAACCGGCTCAAAGATGCCGGGCACCGGATCCGCGAGTGGCAATGCTCTGCGGCTCGTGCCGGAGCGACACGGCGCTGCGCTCCGCGTGCTCATGGTATCCTGCTCTTGATCTGGACGCTCTTCAGGGCGTGCGCGCGGATGCTCCCACGGACACGAACTCGCTGCGAAGCGGCAGGACCGTGCATACCGGCTTGCTGAGTATGCCGAGGTCCGCACCTTCATCCCTCCCCCTCCTGGTGTCAAGGACTACCTCAGTGATGAGGAAGAAGAAGACGAGGGAGATGAAGGTGAAGCTGCCGGGGACGTGCCGCCGGAAGCTCCCGAAGCCGGCGCTGCTCCCCCTGAAGATGCCTGCTGCCTCCACCCGACGCCCCTTGATGACCTCTCATCAACCGTTTGCCTGAGACTTATCTGTTTGCCCTGCTTGCCTTAAAAACAATGCTTGTTAAATTCTGCCCCGGAATGCCGGGGTCTATGATGTAAAACTTAAGTTTGCTTGTGGTTGTGGTACAACATTTCCTGCCGGTGAGTTATACCGGTAGCTAATTATCTTAAGTTTGCTTTGGCACATTTGCTTTTGGTTTTGCTTTTATCCTGTACCGCAAAGATTTCCCAATTGTTTCCGCATCCAATTTGATGCATACTTGGTTCTTTTGCCTTGGCTCTGCCTGCCTTCTCTGGGCGTTCTTTGGCATATGAGCACAAGGTTCTTTCACCAAACAAGCATCTTCTTGAACTTAGAAATAACTTTGAAATTTTGCAAAAAACCGGTTTAACCGGGGTTAGTTAAATTTTCCGGATTGTTCTTTCCTGCTCTCCCTCTTCGCAGTTCATGTGCTTATCTCCTACCGGTTTATCTTGCTTGCCATGAAGCCGGTTTGACAGCAGCAGAGTCGAAGACTCCGGTAGGATTTGGCACACTACTAAACCGGAAAGAAAAGACATTCAATAAGCAACCGGTAAACTGAAAAAATAGACAAGTTACATGCAACTTAAGTTGGGGTAGTCCCCGAGATTCATTTGAGGTTCCGACATCTTTTATTCATAGCATATAAGGTACAAAAAAGGAACTTCTTACACCACCACTTCAAGAGTAGAAAGGACGCAACAGAGCTATGTTCCATGGACGCTTGCTCTCCTCTCCGGACTTGTCCGCCTTTCCTTTTTTCCACTCCTGTGCATCAATCAGGTAGTATGCATCATTGTGAAGCACCTTGCTTACAATGAAGGGACCTTCCCATGGTGGCAAGAGCTTATGCCGGCCTTCAGTGCGCTGCACTAGGCGAAGCACAAGATCTCCTTCCCGGAAAACTCTTGGATTGACTTTCCGGTCATGATAGCGTCTTAGGTTTTGCTGATAAATGGCTGTTCTTGCCAACGCTAGCTCTCTTGCTTCTTCTAGCAAGTCCACATCATTTTCTCTGGCCTCTTTGACCTCTTGCTCAGTATAGAGCTGTACCCTTGGTGAATCATGGATGATGTCGGTTGGTATCACTGCTTCTGCTCCATAAACCATGAAGAATGGAGTGTATCCGGTAGACCGGTTTGGGGTTGTTCTTATGCTCCACAGCACTGATGGTATCTCATCAAGCCAACACCCCGGTGCTCTTTCCACTGCGTCAATGAGTCTGGGTTTGATACCGGAAAGTACCAAAGCATTCATTCTTTCCACTTGGCCGTTGCCTTGTGGGTGTGCCACTGAGCACAAATCCAACCGGATATTCTTATCCTCACAGAACCTTTTGAACTCCCCTTGAGCAAAGTTGGTTCCATTGTCAGTGATGATGCTGTGCGGGTATCCATACCGCAAGATGATATCCTTCAAGAATTTCACAGCTGTATGCCCATCACACTTTGCGATAGGTTTTACTTCTAGCCATTTGGTGAACTTATCCACCATGACCAAGATGTGAGTCATGCTGCTCCTTGCAGTCTTGAATGGGCCAACCATGTCCAGGCACCAAACAGCAAATGGCCATGTCAGCGGTATTGTCTTTAAACCGGACGCTGGGGTATGATTTTGCTTGGCGTACCTCTGGCACCCGTTGCATTTTCTTACCAAATCCTCAGCGTTCTCCAAAGCAGTGGGCCAATAGAACCCATGCCGGAATACTTTTGCTACTAGCGCCCTTGACGAAGCATGATGCCCACATTCTCCTTGGTGAATTTCCTCAAGCATTTCTTTCCCTTCCTCCGGTTCCACACATCTTTGAAGGACACCGGTAACGCTTCTCTTGTACACCTCGCCATTGATGAATGTGTATGCTTTGGACCTTCTTTGGATTCTCCTTGATTCATTTTCGTCAGCCGGCAAGGTGCCGTTGATCAGGAATTCCTTAATAGGTTTAACCCATGATGGTATCTCTCGAACCAAAAACACCGGTGCATCTATCTCCATGCTATCCACCAGCATCGTTTCTTCCGGTATAGGCACAGCAGTCCCCGAGCTTGCCGGAACAGTCCCCGGGTTCGCCGGAGCAGTCCCCGGGTTCCCTCCATCGATATCCATTGGCACAATGTGTGACTCCGGAACAAAAATTGATTCCGACTCGGGACTTGGCTTGATTGATGGTACTCTCAGGTGTGCCAGAGCTATTCCGGGAGGAATTTCTTGTCGGGATGAGCCTATCTTGGACAAAGCATCCGCAGCTTCATTTTCTGCACGCGGTACATGGTGAAACTCACAACCTTCGAAGAATCCGGCAATCTTTTGCACGTGAAACCGGTACGAGGCCATGTTGGCATCTTTTGCATCCCAATCTCCGGAACACTGCTGTACCACAAGATCTGAATCTCCATAGCAAATGATCCGGTGCGCACCGATTTCTTTTGCGACCTTAAGCCCATGGATCAAAGCTTCATATTCAGCGACATTGTTCGATGCCCTGAAATGTACTTGCAAAACATACCGGAGGTGATCTCCTTTTGGTGAAGTAAGCACCACACCGGCACCCAGACCCTCCTTGAGCTTGGATCCATCAAAGTGCATTTTCCAGTATTCTATCTTCTGATCCGGCGGTTTGTATTGCATCTCCGCCCAATCAACAAGGAAATCAGCCAGAGCCTGTGATTTTATGGCATCTCTTCTTTCATACACCGGTACGTATGGTGATATCTGGATCGCCCATTTCGCAATCCGGCCGCTGGCGTCTTTGTTGCACATGATGTCAGAGATGGGTGCTTCACTCACCACCTTCATAGGATGTTCCTCGAAGTAGTGCTTGAGCTTTGTGGCGGCCATAAACACACCATAGGTCATTTTCTGGAAGTGCGGGTAGTTTTGCTTTGAGAGGGAGAGCACCTCGCTCAGGTAGTATACCGGCCTCTGGACGGTTTTTCCTTCCTCTTCTCTTTCTACTACCACAACAACACTCACGACCCGGTTGGTTGCTGCTATGTACAACAACATGGGTTCTCTTTCCAACGGCGAAGCCAATATTGGCGCGGTAGCTAACATTGTTTTCAGCTCTTTGAATGCTGCGTCTGCCTGAGGGGTCCAGACGAACTTATCGGATTTTCTCATTAAGGCATACAATGGCAAGGCCTTTTCTCCCAACCTGCTTATGAACCGGCTTAGCGATGCTAAGCTTCCGGTAAACTTTTGTATGTCCTTCAAATCCTGTGGTATTGTCATTCTTTCGATTGCCCGGATCTTTACCGGATTGACCTCAATGCCTCGGCTCGAGACGAGGAAACCCAGCAGCTTGCCGGCAGGGACACCGAAAGTACATTTTGCCGGATTGAGTTTCATCCGGAACCTCCTTAGGTTATCAAATGTTTGCCGGAGATCATCGATCAGGGTATCTTTTACCTTAGTTTTTATCACGATGTCATCCACGTACACCTGCACATTCTTTCCGATTTGATCAAACAAGCATTTTTGCATACAGCGCTGGTACGTTGCACCAGCGTTGCGCAAACCAAAGGGCATAGTGATATAGCAGTAAGCCCCGTGCGGGGTAATGAACGCAGTTTTTATTTGATCTTCCTTTTTCAAGGGAATCTGGTGGAAACCGGAATAGGCATCCAGGAAGGACAACAACTCACACCCAGCGGTTGAATCAATCACTTGATCGATTCGTGGCAAAGGGAAAGGGTCTCTTGGGCAAGCTTTGTTGAGGTTGGTGTAGTCGATGCACATGCGCCACACCTTGGGAGCTTTTGCCTCCAGGTTCTCATCTTTCTTCTTTTCAACCATCACCGGATTGGCCAGCCACTCTGTGTGCGTGACCTCCACAATGAATTTGGCAACAAGCAGTTTGGTTACCTCTTCTCCTATGATCTTTCTTCTATCTTCAGCGAACCGGCGCAAAGGTTGTCGCACCGGCTTGGCATCTTTCCGAACGTTCAAGGAGTGCTCAGCCAGCTCCCTCGGAACACCTACCAAGTCTTCAGTTGACCAGGCAAAGATATTCCGATTCTCACGGAGGAAGCTGACGAGCGCGCTTTCCTATGCTTGATCAAGGCCGGCACCGATACGAACGGTGCGCTCTGGGTAGGCCGGATCCAGCACAATGTCCTTTGTCTCATTTGTTGGCTTGAATGCCGGAGCGCTCAGACTTGCACTCATTGCCGCTAAGCTCAGCTGTGAGGACTGAGCCAGCGCAACAGCTGTTTGCATCCTTTTCTTTTCCTCCGCGATCACCAGCGATTCCGCTAGGTTCGATCCGGCAGACGCTGTTTCCAGCGAGACCTTGTAGTTCCCCACCACAGTTAGTGGTCCACGAGGTCCCGGCATCTTCATCTTGAGGTAAGCCGTATGGGTTGAGGCCATGAAAGCTGCCAATGCCGGTCTTCCCAGCAATGCATGGTAGGGACTGTCTAGATCCACCACCTCAAACTCCAGATTTTCCACCCGGCAATTGTCACGTCCTCCAAATGCCACGTCCACCCGGACTTTTCCAACCGGTGCACAGGACAAACCCGGAACGATTCCATGGAAGGTTGTGCGCGTCGGCTGAAGCATGTTTTCTGTTATGCCCAGTGTATGCATGGTATGCTTGTACATGATGTTGATGCTACTGCCATTATCTATCAGCACTTTGCTGAACTTCACTCGAGTCTGTGGCCCTTTCATGATTGGGTCCACAACAAGAGCATATCCACCCGGATTCGGCATGATCTTGGGGTGATCCTTGATCGACCAAGCAATTTCCTGGTTGGACCACTGCATGTACTTGGGCACTGCCGGCATCACGGCATTTACTTCCATGGAGCGGCGATGTAGACTTTGCCTGTCTGTCGGCTCAGTGACAAAAACAACACAGCACACATGTGGATCTTCGTAAACATTCCGGCCTAAAGGTGGCGGTGGAGGTAGCTGGTTACCATCTTGTTCCACCCGGTTAACTTGCTGGTACTGCTGCCGGTTTGGCTGCACCGGTAAAGCATTTGGCCCGGTAAGCGGCGGTGGTGGCGGCTGCTGCTGCCGCGGCATGTCCGGTGGTGGCATCATTGCATTGCCTCCTCGCCCTTGGGCATCTTTTACCGCCCCTTTTTCCATCAAGTACTTGGTCCAGGTACAATCCTTCGTCAGATGGTTTGACGGGTGTGCCGGATTCGGTGTGTGCCACCGGCAAGGTTGGTCCATGGCAGCTTCCATGGTGTATTTTGCGGGTTCTTGCCAGTTTCTTTTCTGGACCCAGGGTTTCTTTTCCACCCATTGTTTCTTTGGACCCGCCCATGGCTGCGATCCGGTTCTTTGCCTCGGCTGCCGCTGGCATCAGAGTTTTCCTGCACAGCAGCAACTTGCTGCGGGCCATACCTTCGATCCGGGAAATCTTCCCTCCTCTTGTTGTTCCGGTTGTCCCGGTGTTGCTCTTGGCGTAGCTGTTCCGGTTCAGGTTGCACTGCCGGCTGCGTTGGGTCTCCCAACGCATAGTTATCCGCCACACGTATCATCTCTGCCAACGTTGTCGGCATGTTCCGCTGCAGCCTTTGCCACAACGGCGAACCTCTTTTGCACCCACTGCTGAACCAAGCAATGGCCTGCGCCTCGATTATTCCTTCGCAAGAGTTCCTTATGGTGTTCCACCGGGCCAGATAATCCCGGTCTGTTTCGTTCGGGCGCTGCAGACACAGAGCAAGTTGCTGCGGCCTGTTTGGCCTCTGATAGGTGCTGCTGAAATTGCTCACAAAAGCCTCCTCAAAATCCAGCCAGCCATTTATGCTTCCTGCCGGCAAGTTGTTTAGCCAGATTCTTGCCGGTCCAACCAGAAACGACGGTATGATCCTTACGGCCCAACGCCGGTTTCCTCCTCCGGCTACGGTTCCTCCGCCTCCAGCGACGTATACCGCGGTCACGTAATCCGCGAGCCAATCTTCCGGCTTCGTAGTGCCATCGTATGTTTTTGTGTCACGGGGCAACGTGAAGTTGCGAACTGGTGGTTTTTCTCTCATGATTCTTGGGCCAAAGCACTTTGGACCTGGAGGACCTTCCTCCTCGATCATTTCTGACAAGTATACTCTATCCAGACGGTGCCTCGCATCCCGTTCCGGTAAGTATCTCTCTCCCAAGCGTTCTCCCAGAGGGTTCCGGTATGCTGCCGGTCGGTTAGAATCAGCTTCATCGTAACGTTCTGGTGCCGCGGCCCTTGCCTGCCGGTACCTTGGTGGAGGCATCTCTTCCTCATCTTCATCATACGCTGCCCTTGCAGCCGGATAGTTTTGCCCGGTTTCATGTTTACCGGCATGTTTGTTTCCGGCATAGCCTTCTTTGGCGTAGCCTCGCTCTGCCCCTTGGCTTTTTCTACCGGCATCGTGTTGCCCGGCTTTCTGCTTACCGGCAAGGACCGGATCATACACAGTCATCTGCCGTGCGTTCACCTCTTTTTCTTTTCTTCTGTCCGGATGGGGGGACGAGGCCTGCCCCTGGGACTTGCTTCCGGCATTCTTTGTTGAACGCGCGGATTTCGAGGCTATTGCCTTGTTCAGCTTAGCCAGCTGCTCAGCGTTCTGCTGCTCTACAGCGTCAAGCAGCTCTCTGACACGCTCTTGTTGTTTTGCCAGAGCCTCTCCGGTAAGCGAATCACACAGATCTACAGCAGCCTTAGCAGCTTTTATTGTTTTATCCGGACTGCTGTACTTAGGTTTCTCTACAATGCTAACAGATGCAGAGGTACTTTTGCCGGTAAGAACTTCCTTACGCAAATCCCGATCTAGATTGCGAGCCTTAAGCCGGTTTTCCGGTATCCTAGCAGCATGAGCGCTAACAGAAGCAAAGCCATGGGCAGCGTTATACTCACGTACGGTTAGGTTCAGCTCGCGCTGCGCCTTGACGACGTCTTTGCCGCTCTCGAGTATCCTCAGGCGCTGCGCCTCCAGCTCCGCTTGAGCCGCTGCCGGGTCGATGTTCTGCGCGATGGGGGTTGCCAGCGCGTTCATCGCCGTTTGGAGAGGCGTTGCCGGTGGCGCGGATGATGCTCCCGCTGCGCCTGCGTCGCGCTCCAGCGGTGGCTTAGCCGCACGGGTCGAAACCGCACGACCAGCACCTTCACCCACAGCCTCTTTTCCTGCACCAGCCACACCAGTCATCATTACCTCGACGCTGCCGGGCGCGCGACCGGCGCAGAGCCATCTTGGCGGGTCCGGTGCCACCAGCACCGGCGAGAGGCGCTGGCGCACGGGGACGGTGCCGAAGTAGATGCGGTGGCTGCCGAACTCGATGACGCGGCCGTTCTTGGGGAAGATGCCGCCGTTGGCGAAGCAGCCCGCGTTGTCGTTGATGAAATCGATGGAGTAGAAGCTCTGCACAAGCGCAGACACCGTCCGCTCGCCGGCGAACTCGAGGAGGCCCGCCCGAATGTGTACTCCAGCATGCGCCACTTCATGCCCCACGGTGGGCGCCAACTGTCGTCGTGGTGAACGAGCAGATGCCATAGGATGGCTTAAGTTGGGGCCGAATGGACGTATGAGGATTCGGGGGAGGGTTTGCGATTAGATGGGAAGAACTTCCGGATGCTCTCCTCAAGAACACAACCAAAGGCCGGTATGCAAGAAGAGAGACAAGAGGAAGAACTCTTTACTAGATCGCTAGCTTCATTGATCTCAACATGGTTACAAGTTTCTCAGTACACAGATCTCTCTATGGTCTCGCTACGTGCCCGTGAAGAAGGGCTGCCCCCTCTCCTTATATAGGGGAGAGGGTGGCTTACACTGAAGAAACCCTAATGGCATCTTTGACTAGACAAACTACTTTACAAAGCTACTTTAATCATAGCTGACGCTGGAGTCCTCTTTAATCAGGGGCGCTGACATCCTCCGGCTTCTTTGACCGTCACTCTTCTCTTTATCGTCAGCCCTTCGTCAAAAGCTACTTTGCTTAGCTCATCTTTGTCTTCTAGCTCTGGAGAGAATCTTTGACCGGTCTTGCCGACAAGCCCTTCCTTCCGGTGGCCCGGTACCTTTTCTATCCGGTTCCGGTATCCCTCTTATGAGGATACCGGCTTAGCCTGTTCAGCCAAACGCCTATCTTAGACTCCGGCATGAACATCTAACCGGTATCCTGATGGCTCAAACCATCCGGTTTGGCATGCCTTTGGCATACCGGGGGTCATCCCCCCAAGATTTAAATAAGTTTAAAACATGGAAATGAAAAGGTAAGCATCGATCCTTCTTAGTCGCTCTAAAATGAAGCTGAATTTTGGGAGGTTTTTGAAATTTCCATGTTTGAAACCCAAAACCACTTCTCTTCATGCTTGACTTCATAAGACGAAGTTTAGGGTCGATAAGGGGTAGATACATGATTTGTGGTTTGGATATATCTAGACCTTGTTTATCAACTTGAATGCTTACGATATGACATAAGAACACTATGTGCTTTTTATTTTTATTTTTTTGTGCCCATTTGAATCTTGGTCAAATCCTAGGTTTGACCAAGATTTAAACAAGTATAGAACATGAAAATGAAAAGGGAAGCTTGTATCCTTCTTAGTCACCCTAAAATGAAGTTTTGGGAGGTTTTTGAAATTTCCATGTTTGAAACCCAAAACCACTTCTCTTCATGCTTGACTTCTTAAGACATAGTTTAGGGGTTAGCGGGTAGATACATGATTTGTATGGTTTGAATATGTCTAGACCTTGTTTATCAACTTTAATGCTTACTATATGACATAAGAAGACTATGTGCTTTGGTTTTTCATTTTTCTGTTTTTTTTGAATTTTCTGCCAATTTTGTTTGACCAAGATTTAGACAAGTTTTACACGTGAAAACGAATAAGTAAGCCTGGATCCTTCTTAGTCACTCCAAAATGTACCAATTGATAGGTGCGTTAACTTTGCTTCATGGAAAAAATAATGTCATGTAAATGAGTTAACTTGGATTTCCTACCCTTGAATCCATAGGAAACTTTGTTCTAATGCACTATAATAATCAACCGAGCTTTTACACCAACAGGTCTGTCACTTACGTGTGGTGCCCATGCGTGAGGTCCCACACTTCAGTGAGCACAAGTCACGTGCAATAGGTACGCAAACTCCCAGCCATTTTCTTTGTCAAGAGAAGACGCATCAGGATGCGTATTGGAAGTCTGTGGGTCCTTCTGGATCCTTCGGTTGTCCCTCTCACAAAAAAAAACAAATCTCTCTCATTCTCGGCCTCGCTCGACTCGCTCGCTCGCTCGCTCGCACCTCCTGCTCACTGACAAACCCTGCACAAAAGTCAACATCATCACCCGAAAAAGGGGAGACACCATAATTCTCTCCCTTCTTCTCTCCTTCCGAGTGATCCCTCTTCCTCCGAGTTTCACTCGACGGGCAAACACACATGTGCTGCATAGTAATAATAAAAAGGTAGAAAAATCGACCTACGAATCTATAATTAAATAGGTTAAACTAGGGTTTTGCCCAGTACTACAGATCAAGGTTCAAAAAATCCAACTACGGGGTAGATATACACATGATTTTTCTGGTTTGAATATGTCTAGACCTTGTTTATCAACTTGAGTGTTTACTATATGACATAATTAAGAAGGCTATGTGCTTTGGTTTTTCATTCTTTAGATTTTTTGTCTGAATTTTTATGCCCATTTGAATCTTGGTCAAATCCTAGGTTTGACCAAGATTTAAATAAGTTTAAAACATGGAAATGAAAAGGTAAGCATCGATCCTTCTTAGTCGCTCTAAAATGAAGCTGAATTTTGGGAGGTTTTTTGAAATTTCCATGTTTGAAACCCAAAACCACTTCTCTTCATGCTTGACTTCATAAGACGAAGTTTAGGGTCGATAAGGGGTAGATACATGATTTGTATGGTTTGGATATATCTAGACCTTGTTTATCAACTTGAATGCTTACGATATGACATAAGAACACTATGTGCTTTTTATTTTTATTTTTTTGTGCCCATTTGAATCTTGGTCAAATCCTAGGTTTGACCAAGATTTAAACAAGTATAGAACATGAAAATGAAAAGGGAAGCTTGTATCCTTCTTAGTCACCCTAAAATGAAGTTTTGGGAGGTTTTTGAAATTTCCATGTTTGAAACCCAAAACCACTTCTCTTCATGCTTGACTTCTTAAGACATAGTTTAGGGGTTAGCGGGTAGATACATGATTTGTATGGTTTGAATATGTCTAGACCTTGTTTATCAACTTTAATGCTTACTATATGACATAAGAAGACTATGTGCTTTGGTTTTTCATTTTTCTGTTTTTTTTGAATTTTCTGCCAATTTTGTTTGACCAAGATTTAGACAAGTTTTACACGTGAAAACGAATAAGTAAGCCTGGATCCTTCTTAGTCACTCCAAAATGTACCAATTGATAGGTGCGTTAACTTTGCTTCATGGAAAAAATAATGTCATGTAAATGAGTTAACTTGGATTTCCTACCCTTGAATCCATAGGAAACTTTGTTCTAATGCACTATAATAATCAACCGAGCTTTTACACCAGCAGGTCTGTCACTTACGTGTGGTGCCCATGCGTGAGGTCCCACACTTCAGTGAGCACAAGTCACGTGCAATAGGTACGCAAACTCCCAGCCATTTTCTTTGTCAAGAGAAGACGCATCAGGATGCGTATTGGAAGTCTGTGGGTCCTTCTGGATCCTTCGGTTGTCCCTCTCACAAAAAAAACAAATCTCTCTCATTCTCGGCCTCGCTCGACTCGCTCGCTCGCTCGCTCGCACCTCCTGCTCACTGACAAACCCTGCACAAAAGTCAACATCATCACCCGAAAAAGGGAGACACCATAATTCTCTCCTTTCTTCTCTCCTTCCGAGTGATCCCTCTTCCTCCGAGTTTCACTCGACGGGCAAACACACATGTGCTGCATAGTAATAATAAAAAGGTAGAAAAATCGACCTACGAATCTATAATTAAATAGGTTAAACTAGGGTTTTGCCCAGTACTACAGATCAAGGTTCAAAAAATCCAACTACGGGGTAGATATACACATGATTTTTCTGGTTTGAATATGTCTAGACCTTGTTTATCAACTTGAGTGTTTACTATATGACATAATTAAGAAGGCTATGTGCTTTGGTTTTTCATTCTTTAGATTTTTTGTCTGAATTTTTATGCCCATTTGAATCTTGGTCAAATCCTAGGTTTGACCAAGATTTAAATAAGTTTAAAACATGGAAATGAAAAGGTAAGCATCGATCCTTCTTAGTCGCTCTAAAATGAAGCTGAATTTTGGGAGGTTTTTGAAATTTCCATGTTTGAAACCCAAAACCACTTCTCTTCATGCTTGACTTCATAAGACGAAGTTTAGGGTCGATAGGGGGTAGATACATGATTTGTCTTGTTTGAATATGTCTAGACCTTGTTTATCAACTTGAATGCTTACTATATGACATAAGAGGACTATGTGCATTGGTATTTCATTTTTTGATTTTTATGCCCATTTGAGAATCTTGGTAAAATCCTAGGTTTGTTGAGCAAGATTTAAACAAGTTTAACATGTGAAAATGATAAGGTAATTAAGTCTGGATCTTTCTCTTAGTAACTCTAAAATGAAGCTTTTGGGAGGTTCTTGAATTTACCATGTTTGAAACCCAAAACCACCGTACTTCTGTTCATGCTTGACTTCATAAGACAGAGTTTAGGGTTAGGGGTAGATACATGATTTTTCTGGTTTGAATATGTCTAGACCATGTTTATCAATTTGAATGCTTACTATATGACATAAGAAGGCTATGTGCTTTGGTTTTTCATTCTTTCGATTTTTTTTGAATTTTATGCCCATTTGAATCTTGGTCAAATCCTAGGTTCGACCAAGATTTAAACAAGTTTAAAACATGACAATGAAAAGGTAATTAATCATGGATCCTTCTTAATTAACCAGCAGTCTAATTAAAATGAAGCTTTTTGGGAGGTTTTGAAATTTCCATGTTTGAAACCCAAAACCACACTTCTCTGCTTCATGCTTGACTTCATATATAATTAAGACAAAGTTTAGGGTTAGGGGGTACATGATTTGTCTGGTTTGAATATGTCTAGACCTTGTTTATGAACTTGAATGCTTACTATATGACATAAGAAGACTATGTGCTTTGGTTTTTTATTTTATTTATTTTTTATTTTATGCCCATTTGAATATTGGTCGAATCCTAGGTTTGACCAAGATTTAAACAAGTTTAAAACATGAAAATGAAAAGGTAAGCCTGGATCCTTCTTAACTAGTCACTCTAAAATGAAGCTTTAATTTTGGGAGGTTTTTGAAATTTCCATGTTTGAAACCCAAAACCACTTCTCTTCATGCTTGACTTCATAAGACGAAGTTTAGGGTCGATAGGGGGTAGATACATGATTTGTATGGTTTGAATATGTCTAGACCATGTTTATCAACTTTAATGCTTACTATATGACATAAGAAGACTATGTGCTTTGGTTTTTCATTTTTCTGATTTTTTTAGAATTTTGATGCACATTTGAATCTTGGTCAAATCCTAGGTTTGACCAAGATTTAAACAAGTATATATAGAACATGAAAATGAAAAGGGAAGCATGTATCCTTCTTAGTCACCCTAAAATGAAGTTTTTGGGAGGTTTTTGAAATTTCCATGTTTGAAACCCAAAACCACTTATCTTCATGTTTGAGCAAGATTTGACCAAGATTTAAACAAGTTTAAATCATGAAAATGGAAAGGTAAGCCTGGATCCTTCTTAGTCGCTCTAAAATGAAGCTTTTGGGATTGTAATAACCCAGAACATAGGAACAACGAAGGGTAGATTTAGAAATGGGATGTGCATTTCATTGCAAAACGGGGGAAATTTTCGCGCCTTATTGCAACTAAACCTAAGAGGGATCGAGGTTCTCTCTCATTTTGCATCTAGGGTTAGGCAATGTGAGTTAGGGAAATTTCGACATGATCTCTTTTGTAACTTGTTACTTTGGGGAATGTTTGCATTTGACAAGTGTTAATACATTAAACTATAAACATTGAACAATATAAATGGAATTCATAATTTAAACAACTTTGAATTTCAAAGTAAATCATAAATACAATATGTAATTCAGAATTTAAACATTACATAAATCCAAAAGCTCATAAACAAAAACTTGAGCTTTATTGATCATCAACACATAATACATAGTCTTTACAATATTCTTGATACAAGAATTGATAAATAATAAACAGAAATGAAAATGGAGATTACAATTTGCTCCTATAACTAAAACCTAAACTAAATGCTTGAAAAACATATTCTGGTCATATTCAACTTCAAAACCTGCAAAACAAATCACAAACACTAGCCAGAATATAAGTGTTAGCTCAAGATTCAGTTTAGACAGTTAGCAAGTGACACAATCTTCAGTTTGGACAGAACCAAGTCACAGCACACTTGTGCTTGTCCAAAACCAGGGACAGCACAAGATAGGATCAGGCAGACCAAAACTGAGCAGCTGCAGGGGCTCAAGTTTCAGCATATGAGAGCACACAGCTCAAGTGTGCTGGGCAGCAACAGCAAGGCCATGCAAAGGCATAGTCACCAAGCATGCCAGGCTTGTGTGTCATGGCCAGGGAAGAAGTAGAGACCATATAAATAGCACACAAACCCTAGAACCAGTGCACAGTCGACCAGATAAGATCACCAGGTAAGGGTGAAGCAAAAACAAGCATAGTTCATCTGTTCTTGAGCAAGAACAGAACCAACACACAACTCCTCAAGCCACCAGAGATCATGGTGACCTAGAAGATCATCCAAGCTCTGGAGGTGAAGGGCTGTGAACAAACCCAAGTCTGCATCAACAAAGCATTACTTTCTAGGAGCTGGAACAAGGTATACCTAGTTCCTGGAAGAGATCCAATGGATCTAATCCATCATATGCATAAGCATGGGATGAGCAGATGCTCATATGGGTAAATCATCACTTGGTTTTCACCAAGGATTACTGCCAGTCAAAAGCTACTAAAACAGAAACCATCCAGATACAGATCTGGTGCACAGAAGCTAGACAGCATGCACAGATGCACACTAACAAGATCACATGCACAGATAGCACCAGTAGATAGCATAGATTAGCAGCTAAGACTACACAGAAGATCCTAAGCAAGCAACCATCAGAAACCCTAGATTTCTTCACAGGCAAGCATATTGGCATTCATACTTAATATGATCCCCTAATATGCAAGCAAAGTTGAGTAGCCAACAAGATCCAACCACTAGGTGAGCAACCAGTCAGTAGCAAGGCTACTGAGGTCACATCACACTTAGCACCAAATAAGAGCAAGCCAAATAGACCACATCACTATCCAGAAATGGATTCAGAGTTTAATTGCTTGTAAAAGAATCATGAACAGCAAACTCATATACAAGCAAGACATTTAAATCATCACTGCATAAGCAGTTCATCATAATTAAGTAATCTAAGCATGAATTTATCACAGATCCATGCTAAGCATGACAACAGCATACTGTTAAGCAATACAACTTAATTCATAGCCACTAGAGCAAGTAAGCAACAGCACAGTGATGCTTGAGCATCAGCATCACCAAATAAGTGAACCATATAACCACAGTGTTAGCCAGTAAGCAATCACTGACAAACAATTGATCAAATTGATCAATCATAGCAAGCCAAGCTACACAGAGAGATTTGCCAACAAGCAAGAAATGATCCAATGGATCATTAGATTGCAGAATTAGTACTGAATCATATCACAGGCACCTCTGGCACACACACAAGTGTCACAGATGCATCACAAGTACACCTAGACAAGCAAGCATGATAGTCCAGTAAGCATAAGCAAGTCATAACCAAGCATAGCATGGAATAGATAACTTTTGAGCAAGCACAGTAGAGCATGGCAAGTACAGAGCATGCTAGGAGCAGCAGAGAAGTGAGCATAGCATAGCAAGCAAATCGACATGTGCCAGTACCAGCAACTGGTAATCTGACCATGAGCTTGCAGTAAACCGAAGCACAGTAAGATTGCGCAGCAGTAGTATGACTCTAGATGATCACAAGACCACCAAAGAGCAACAGATCATGAGGAGGAAGAAGAACAGTGGCAAGGGAGGCGCACAGAAGAGAAGGAGGAGGAGCAGAGAACCTTACCCGCGCCTGGAGGCAGAAGCTATGGCATGGCGAGGCAGTGCCCGCGCGGCCATAGCAGCTGCAAAGCCAGGGAAGTCGCCGGCGTTACGCCGACGAACACCACCACAGCAGCACAGCATGGAGACGACGGCACAGGCGCTGCAAGCAGCACCCGCGCCAGGTCGGTCTCGGAGGCGCACACGTCGACGACGAAGGCGAGAGCTCGTCGGAGAATCACCAGATCGCCCATGGCGATTCTCCAGGAGATCCAGACCGAGGCGATTCGCCAGGAGAGGACGAGAGGAGAGAAACGGCTCGGACAGATCGATAGATCTGCTCGAGGCGGTTCTAGATCGGTAGGTGACCACGGCGGAGGAGGCCGGTGATGGCCGGAGCAGGGCGGCGGCCATGGCGGCGACGCCATCGCCTCAGGGTCGCCAGAGATTAGGGTTAGACGAGTGAGAAGAGGGCCGAGTGAGAGTGAGAGTGGTGGGCCGCTTCGGCGCCACCAAACCCAAAAGGGGGCCAGCCTATTTGGGCCGTCCCTGGGTTAGTCTATTGGGCTGGGCCCAATATGAGTCCAAGGGGTATTTTGGTCTTTTTCTAATTAATAAAAGATCAAAACTTTACCAAATTTTAATAAATCATAAACAACTCTAAAAATCCAATAAAAATTGGATTTATGAATGAAAAATAAATCTTAACCAGAATAAAATATGAAATGGAATTTATGAAACAAATTCAAAATCATGAATTTTCAGAATTTAAATAATCACTTGGAATTTTCAATTATTATTTCCTTGTATTTAAAATTCAAGGAAAAATCTCAAATAAGTTCAAAAACTTATTTTCAAACATTTCAAAATGAGATTCTATTATTCCAAGTCATCTCTTTTGAACCAGAGAATTTTTCCCAGAAAACTACTATATTCCCTTTTATTCCAAAAACTATAGAGGTAACTCTATAATTTCAAATTATTTTGGAATGACTAAGGTAATTACCAAGTAAACTCATGTTACTTTGAATTGTTGTACTTTGTGTGAATTACAATGATTAATACTTTTAAATCAATTGTAAATTACCGTCAAAGACATAAATCTTAAATACAACCCTAAATTGTAATAATTCAATGGGGTAAAGGGATTCAACATAAAATAATACATCCATGATTGCATTATTTGGATTTTTATAACATTGTCCTTACCGGACGATGATGCTTCTTACAGAACCCGAGGTCCAGGTTCCATCAACTGCATTGAACTGCACTATCTCGCAGTCCACAGGCAAGTTCACCCTTGCTCATGTCAATTTGATTATCTTCTACTACTTTTAATGCAAAGCTATATACTTATCATTCCTGCATCGCAAATGAAATGTTAATTTCCAACTATGAATATGACTATGTGGCTGGCAATGGAACCATGGTATGTGTTGATATGGTGGAGGTTCCATTGCAATGGGTTATATCACCCTAGGATTAAATTACCAATGCCGTCCAGTGATTCTAGCGCCGTACAAACCGCGTTGACCATGAGATCTATAATGGCTCTGGAAAAGCCAGCTGTATCTTTTCCCTTCTGCACGCCAACGGATCGGAGAGACGGTGGGGTGCTGGAGGCACTGCCGCAATAGGTTGGGAAATCCTTTTAAATCCCCATCCATTGGTGATGTTAATCTCTTCCGATCTATGAAGGATTGTCCAAAGTACACCATGAGTAAAGCCGTATTATCGGGGGAAGTCTACTGGAGGTGTGCGGGTGGACAAAAGGGTGGGTTTGCAGTCGCGGAGAAGGCGGTGTGGGCTTGGATCTTTATACCTGGCCTCACACCAAAGGAAGTGTGAACGGGGGCAAGTCCCTGCGGATGGCAAAAAGGGTGAGATCTCTTGTGGGAAAAGTAACGCACCTCTGCAGAGTGTATCAAATTGTGGCTGTCACTCCTTGTTCCGGGAAGGGAACTGAACGCGGCAGGAAAGGAACTCCACGAAGTTCTGGTCAACCTGTGAAGACTGACGGGCATAGTTTTCATAATAAAAGCAACCTTTTGAAGAAATGTTTGCAAAACATGCATTGACCTGCGATTTCCTGATCAATGGTCGTAGCTAGTGCATCAAACACCTTTTATTCTTTTAGAACTTGCTGAGTACCTCTGTACTCACTTTCTTTCGACACCCTTGCTAGACTGTGATCCCGAAGTGGAGGCTATCAACGATGGAGCACCAGAAGGAAGCTACGAGCTGGTCTACGAAGAACCTGATCTTACCGGCGGAGTGGAAGGCGTAGACTATGGGATAGTCTACGGACCAGATGACACGGAGGTGGAGGAGTAGTGACATACCTTAGTATCATAGAGCCGAGCAACGTAGAACTTACCTAAATAAGTTGTTGAGCTCTTTTCATATTTAGTATAAGTTGTAATGGTACTTTAGTAGTCTCTTAGGGTGTTCTCATAGGACCTGTGAGAATACCAACTTGTAAGACAATGTTTGTAATAAGTATGGAGTGTTATGACCTGCAATGTTTCTGTTGTACCACTCTGAGGGATATGGCAATTTGTGAGGAAGTCCCTTCACAAAGATCATATCAACGACTTGTATACTACAACATGCAGTGGTATGCTGGGTCACCGCAGCTGGTATCAGAGCAAATGTTGCGACCTTAGGTTGGAAAAACCTAGTATAGGGAAGAAACCTGTAGGAGCCTAGTAGAAATAGTAAAGGATTCTCTAGAAATATGGTGGTTATTCACTTGAGAATAGCAAAACCATATATTTTAGTGCGATAATTCTTTATTATAGCTATTATGATGCATTATCACTACTAATATTCTGCTTTTGTATACAGCCATAATGGCGAACACTTTTCCCAAGAGGACTTTGAGGAAAGTTGAGGGTTGGCTCGGTGATTATGATGGACCAATAACAGCTCTCCTGTGTGGGATGCTGAAGGAACTTCATTGCGATCCACGGATACCTGTTATCAAGTATACTTACTATGATGGGGAAATCCTAGCCAAGTGCAGAGTATCGGTCCAACTACCGGAAAAACTGCTGATGAGTCGTATAATGCCATACGGAGAAGCCAAAACTATCACCACAGCCTACCATATGGGCCTATTCAAGGCAATCCTTGAGATAAGGCAGCACAAGTCAGTAGAACTCCTATGTTCAGAGTTTTCTCATATACCTCATGCCGAGGAAGATGAGGATCCCACTCTTAATCATTTGGTGTTAGCCCACAGAAGTCCTGAAGCTGCAGCACAGCACATGGATAGCTGTAAGTCTTTATTGACCACGATGTATCTTTTACACATGAAGATGAGAGGTGAGATTGACCACATGCTAGCTGAGTTCACGGACCCTGATAAAGTCCAAACTCGGATGCATGACTTGAGGGCACAACCACAACATACTACACCCTTCTTTAACCCAGACAGTGATGTAGATTTGAGTGACCAGTGGTTCAAGAGAAATCTACCTACAAGAGACCCACTTACACCTAACTTTGTTCCGCACTATCCACATGTGTCAGCATCATATGATACTGGATATGGGGGAGACCACTCATGGAACATAAATTGCTCGGAGTCACCGATTGAAAACTCGACGGGTTGGCGTTTCGGGGAACCTTTCGGTGATGAGGAGGAGCCAATTCCATGTGATACAGGAGATGAGAGTGATGCGGTTAACCCAAATGTTAACCAACACTACGAGCAGGAAGAGAAAGGTACTGATTCCATTTCTTTAGATTTGGAGATGGGCATATCTAAACCATCGCAGTACGAAGTAGGTGAGAGTTCTGGAACCAAGAAAAAGAAGAAGAAGAAGATGAGGGGTCAAGTGAATAGGAATCCTCCATGGATGACTGGAGAAGAGGCACTGTATTCCACTGGGGATATGTATGAGTCTTTATCTAGTTACTTTGGAATGACAGATCTCTGTCTCGGCACTTCGTCCGATTCAGATTACATACCTACTGGAAGGACCTTTGTTCCGGACGGTGTTCGGAAGACTAGTCGCTGTACTGGTTGGACCCCAGGGATGTACGCGGAGGCGAATGAAGACGATGAGGAGTAGAGCTCCAAGGAAGAATAAAGTAATCTAGGTGGTATTGTAATAGAACGTATTTTAAATTCCCGTTGGCTTGGGCTTGGAGCCAAATAAGTGGTTTATATATACCACATGTAATATAAGTTTGTGAGTGTGTTATGTATTATACGGTGTATATACATAATAAATGTTTGTTTTGGATTTGCTTCTTGATTTAATTGTGTGACTAGTACTGGGCAATGAGTTGAGCTCAGAAAACATTCGCATGGTGTAATTATGAGTAATCGCTCTTTGTTACAGGACTAGGGGGAAATGGCGTTAGTAGAAACCGAAGAGGCTCGCAGAGAGCGGGAAGAAAGAGAAAAAGAGGAGGCAGATGCAGCAGCTAGAGCAGAAAACGCACCACCACCACCACACCCAATGTTGCACCCAGACTTCCAACAGTATATGAGGTCAATGGAGGAAGATAGGAGGCGTTACCAGGAAAGCCAGAGCAAGAATATGCAGGATTTCTTTACCCATGTCATCAATGAGAGGGGTAATGAAGGCAAGGGAGTAACACTATCGGACTTCCAAAATGCAAGACCACTACCATTCACATCAGCTCCAGAACCAATGGACGCTGAAGATTGGCTTATGGATACTGAACGGAAATTGAAGACCGTTGGTTGCAACGATGAGGAGAAGATCAGATATACCACTTATCTGTTGTCAGGACCAGCAGCATCATGGTGGGAGAACCTTGTAGCAGTACACCCTCCAGATAAGGTATTCACCTGGGAGGAGTTCAAGAAGAAGTTTCGGGATGCTCATGTTCCGGACAGCGTGGTGGAGCTGAAGAAGAGGGAATTTGAAGAACTGAGACAGAATACTGCACCAATCATGCAGTATGTTCGGGATTTCAATAGGTTATCCAGATATGCACCTGAGGATGTGGATACAGAGGAGAAGCGGAAGAAGCGGTTCATGAAAGGCATGAATCCATACATGAAGATGCAACTGAGGTTGGCACGGACTGCCGAATTCCAGGAACTGATTGACTCGGCAATCACTTTCGAGGATGACTACAGGCAAGTCCAGGAGGACAGGAGGAAGAGGGCTCGTATAGAGCCAAGGAAGTACCCAATTAGTAAACCATTACCTGATCGGAGTTTCAAACCTCGATATCGACCTACTACTGGTAATCAATACAATCGGGGAGGTCAGAGTCAGAACCCAATTAACCAGATCATCTGCAACAATTGTGGCCTGAGAGGTCATTTGCAGAAGGATTGTCGAAAACCCAGAATCATTTGCTATGGTTGTGGGAAGGAAGGACACATCAAGCCGGAGTGTCCAAACAAGTCGTCTTGGAGTGGACAGAGCTCGACAACAACAACAACAACAACAACAACCGCAACTACAACAACAACAACAATAAGAGGGGAAAGCCTTATGGAAAGCTGAATTGCACATCTTTGGAACAAGCGGAAGAGTCGGATCAAACAGTCTTAGGTACGCTAAGCATTCTTACTCATCCTGGCAAAGTATTATTTGATACTGGAGCAACCACATCATTTCTTGCATTGGAATTTGTGGAAAAATTCGGGCTTAGATGTTCTAAGTTAGAAACCCCTATAACTGTCCTATCCGCGGGGGGAACGATCTTAGTAACCCACGTGAAAGAAGCACAAGTCCTAACCATATGTGACTGTGTGTATTTCGCGGACCTATTCATCATACCCATGAAGGACATATCAGTCATCCTAGGGATGGATTGGTTGACAGAAAATGGAGCGGTGATTAACTGTGGAGACAAAACAGTATCACTTCGCAACTCCATCGGAGGTAGAATAGTGTTCCAAGGAGATAAGTACAGTGAATTAGAGATTGGATTGGAACTCAACAGCCTGAAGGAAGTGAGAATTGAAGATATTCCTGTAGTGAATGAATTTAAGGATGTATTTCCTAAGGAACTACCGGGAATGCCACCCGATAGAGAGATCGAATTCACAATCGACCTGATTCCAGGCACAGCACCAATAGCACAACCACCATATAAGATGGGGCCAAAGGAGTTAGTGGAACTAAAAGCTCAGATAGATGAACTGGAACAGAAGGGATTTATTCAAGAAAGTGTGTCACCATGGGGTACACCAGTTATTTTTGTGGATAAAAGAGATGGAGGAAAGAGAATGTGTGGAGATTATAGAAATTTGAACAATGTAACTATCAAGAACAAGTATCCTTTACCTAGAATTCAAGATCTTTTTGATCAAGTTCAAGGAGCAGGAGTCTTCTCGAAGATAGATTTAAGGTCAGGATACCATCAAATCAAGATCAAGAAGGAAGATGTACCAAAAACAGCATTCGTATCAAGGTATGGACACCATGAATACTTGGTTGTACCATTTGGACTAACCAATGCACCAGCAATTTTCATGAATTTGATGAACAAGATATTCATGAAGTACTTGGACAAGTTTGTGATAGTGTTCATAGATGATATTTTAATCTATTCCAAAGATAAAGAAGAACATGCCAAACATTTGAAGATAGTTCTGCAAACTTTGAGAGAACATCAGCTATATGCAAAGTTCAGCAAGTGCAAATTTTGGTTAGATAGTGTTGAATTTCTTGGACATGTCATAACCAAAGAAGGCATAGCGGTGAATCCAAGCAAGGTTCAGTCCGTATTGGAATGGAAATCACCTAAAAATGCTAAGGAAATACGAGGATTTCTTGGTATGGCAGGCTATTATCGGAGATTCATAGAGGGATTTTCGAAGATTGCAGGACCAATGACCAAGTTACTCAAGAAAAATACTCCATTTGTGTGGACTGATGAGTGTGAAGCCAGCTTCCAAACACTCAAGGATAAGTTAACCACAGCACCGGTGTTAGCAGTTCCTGAACCTGGAAAGGATTACACGGTGTATTGTGATGCTTCCAAGAATGGACTTGGATGTGTTCTTATGCAAGATCGGAAGGTAATAGCTTATGGATCAAGACAGTTGAAACCACATGAACACAACTACCCAGTACATGATCTCGAGTTAGCGGCAGTTGTGTATGCTTTGAAGAGTTGGAGACAATTTCTATATGGATCCAAGTGTGAGTTATACACTGATCACAAAAGTTTGAAGTATTTCTTCACCCAGAAAGAATTAAACATGAGACAGAAGAGATGGTTGGAGTTGATTAAGGATTACGACCTTAAGATCAACTATACACCAGGCAAGGCTAATGTAGTAGCAGATGCCCTAAGTAGGAAAAGTACGGAGAATCAACCTACGGAATGGGAGATTCCAAAGGAACTTCGGAAGGAGTTAGAAGATGCTCAGATTTTGTTTATTCAAGGTGATATCAAAGGAAGTATAGCAACCATGAGGATTATGGATGAGATGTACTCAGATTTGAAATATGAGATTATCCGAAAGCAAGCGGATGATTTGTTCATTCAAGAGGAAATCAAGAGGATTGGCGAAGGAAGACCATCGGAATTCCATCTAGGGGATTTTGATTCATTATATTTCCAGAAAAGGATCTGTGTACCAGATGATCCAGAAGTGAAGTCAATCATATTAAAAGAAGCACATGAAACCCCTTATTCCATACATCCAGGAAGTACCAAGATGTATATGGATTTGAAGGAGATGTTCTGGTGGAACAACATGAAAAGAGAAATAGCACAATATGTCTCGGAATGTCATACATGTCAACGAGTGAAGGCAGAACATCAGAGTCCTGCGGGATTACTCAAACCACTAGAGATACCGGAATGGAAATGGGATGAAATCGGAATGGATTTTGTTACTGGTTTACCAATGACTAATAAGAGGAAGGATATGATATGGGTAATAGTGGATAGACTTACCAAGAGCGCTCATTTCATAGCCGTAAACACAAAAGATACTGCAGAAAAGCTTGTGGATATTTATGTGAAGGAAATTGTGAGTAAACATGGAGTACCAAAGAAGATAGTCTCAGATAGAGGTTCGATTTTCACATCAGCATTCTGGAAACAACTACAAGAATCTTTGGGATCCAAGTTGGATTTCAGTACAGCATATCATCCACAAACCGGAGGACAAACCGAAAGAACCAATCAGATACTTGAGGACATGCTTAGAGCTTGTGCTCTGAACTTTGGAGGCTCATGGGAGGATCATTTACCTTTAGCGGAGTTCTCATATAACAATAGTTATCAGAGTAGTATTCAGATGGCACCGTACGAAGCATTGTACGGAAGGAAGTGTAGATCACCAATTTGTTGGTTTGAAACCGGAGAAAACAAGGAGTTTACACCGGATTACATCAAAGAGAGACAAGACGTCATCGAGGTGATCCGGGATAGACTCAAGATAGCTCAGAGTCGTCAGAAGAGTTACGCCGACTTAAAGAGAAGAGATTGGGAACCGAAAGTGGGAGACATGGTTTATCTGAAGGTTAGCCCAATGAAAGGACTTAAGAGGTTCGGAGTGAAAGGAAAGTTAAGTCCTCGATATATTGGACCATTTAAGATAATCAGTCAGAATCGAGGAACAGCTTTTGAGTTGGAGTTACCGGCACAACTAAGTCAAGTTCATAATGTATTTCATGTTTCACAACTCAGAAAATGTTTGAAGGCACCGGATGATCCTATCACATATGAAGAAATAGAATTGCAATCTGACCTAACTTATGTGGAAAGGCCTGAAAAGATCTTAGAAGTACAATGGAAGAAATTAAGAAACAGAGCAATCAAATACTGCAAAGTGCAATGGCAACATCATCCTGAGCGAGAAGCTACTTGGGAGACAGAAGAAGAACTCAGGAAGTCTTACCCCGAGATGTTCAGGTACCAATCTTAACTTCGGGACGAAGTTTCTGTTAAGGGGGAGAGGCTGTAATAACCCAGAACATAGGAACAACGAAGGGTAGATTTAGAAATGGGATGTGCATTTCATTGCAAAACGGGGGAAATTTTCGCGCCTTATTGCAACTAAACCTAAGAGGGATCGAGGTTCTCTCTCATTTTGCATCTAGGGTTAGGCAATGTGAGTTAGGGAAATTTCGACATGATCTCTTTTGTAACTTGTTACTTTGGGGAATGTTTGCATTTGACAAGTGTTAATACATTAAACTATAAACATTGAACAATATAAATGGAATTCATAATTTAAACAACTTTGAATTTCAAAGTAAATCATAAATACAATATGTAATTCAGAATTTAAACATTACATAAATCCAAAAGCTCATAAACAAAAACTTGAGCTTTATTGATCATCAACACATAATACATAGTCTTTACAATATTCTTGATACAAGAATTGATAAATAATAAACAGAAATGAAAATGGAGATTACAATTTGCTCCTATAACTAAAACCTAAACTAAATGCTTGAAAAACATATTCTGGTCATATTCAACTTCAAAACCTGCAAAACAAATCACAAACACTAGCCAGAATATAAGTGTTAGCTCAAGATTCAGTTTAGACAGTTAGCAAGTGACACAATCTTCAGTTTGGACAGAACCAAGTCACAGCACACTTGTGCTTGTCCAAAACCAGGGACAGCACAAGATAGGATCAGCAGCAGACCAAAACTGAGCAGCTGCAGGGGGCTCAAGTTTCAGCATATGAGAGCACACAGCTCAAGTGTGCTGGGCAGCAACAGCAAGGCCATGCAAAGGCATAGTCACCAAGCATGCCAGGCTTGTGTGTCATGGCCAGGGAAGAAGTAGAGACCATATAAATAGCACACAAACCCTAGAACCAGTGACAGTCGACCAGATAAGATCATCAGGTAAGGGTGAAGCAAAAACAAGCATAGTTCATCTGTTCTTGAGCAAGAACAGAACCAACACACAACTCCTCAAGCCACCAGAGATCATGGTGACCTAGAAGATCATCCAAGCTCTGGAGGTGAAGGGCTGTGAACAAACCCAAGTCTGCATCAACAAAGCATTACTTTCTAGGAGCTGGAACAAGGTATACCTAGTTCCTGGAAGAGATCCAATGGATCTAATCCATCATATGCATAAGCATGGGATGAGCAGATGCTCATATGGGTAAATCATCACTTGGTTTTCACCAAGGATTACTGCCAGTCAAAAGCTACTAAAACAGAAACCATCCAGATACAGATCTGTGCACAGAAGCTAGACAAGCATGCACAGATGCACACTAACAAGATCACATGCACAGATAGCACCAGTAGATAGCATAGATTAGCAGCTAAGACTACACAGAAGATCCTAAGCAAGCAACCATCAGAAACCCTAGATTTCTTCACAGGCAAGCATATTGGCATTCATACTTAATATGATCCCCTAATATGCAAGCAAAGTTGAGTAGCCAACAAGATCCAACCACTAGGTGAGCAACCAGTCAGTAGCAAGGCTACTGAGGTCACATCACACTTAGCACCAAATAAGAGCAAGCCAAATAGACCACATCACTATCCAGAAATGGATTCAGAGTTTAATTGCTTGTAAAAGAATCATGAACAGCAAACTCATATACAAGCAAGACATTTAAATCATCACTGCATAAGCAGTTCATCATAATTAAGTAAATTAAGCATGAATTTATCACAGATCCATGCTAAGCATGACAACAGCATACTGTTAAGCAATACAACTTAATTCATAGCCACTAGAGCAAGTAAGCAACAGCACAGTGATGCTTGAGCATCAGCATCACCAAATAAGTGAACCATATAACCACAGTGTTAGCCAGTAAGCAATCACTGACAAACAATTGATCAAATTGATCAATCATAGCAAGCCAAGCTACACAGAGAGATTTGCCAACAAGCAAGAAATGATCCAATGGATCATTAGATTGCAGAATTAGTACTGAATCATATCACAGGCACCTCTGGCACACACACAAGTGTCACAGATGCATCACAAGTACACCTAGACAAGCAAGCATGATAGTCCAGTAAGCATAAGCAAGTCATAACCAAGCATAGCATGGAATAGATAACTTTTGAGCAAGCACAGTAGAGCATGGCAAGTACAGAGCATGCTAGGAGCAGCAGAGAAGTGAGCACAGCATAGATAGCAAGCAAATCGACATGTGCCAGTACCAGCAACTGGTAATCTGACCATGAGCTTGCAGTAAACCGAAGCACAGTAAGATTGCGCAGCAGTAGTATGACTCTAGATGATCACAAGACCACCAAAGAGCAACAGATCATGAGGAGGAAGAAGAACAGTGGCAAGGGAGGCGCACAGAAGAGAAGGAGGAGGAGCAGAGAACCTTACCCGCGCCTGGAGGCAGAAGCTATGGCATGGCGAGGCAGTGCCCGCGCGGCCATAGCAGCTGCAAAGCCAGGGAAGTCGCCGGCGTTACGCCGACGAACACCACCACAGCAGCACAGCATGGAGACGACGGCACAGGCGCTGCAAGCAGCACCCGCGCCAGGTCGGTCTCGGAGGCGCACACGTCGACGACGAAGGCGAGAGCTCGTCGGAGAATCACCAGATCGCCCATGGCGATTCTCCAGGAGATCCAGACCGAGGCGATTCGCCAGGAGAGGACGAGAGGAGAGAAACGGCTCGGACAGATCGATAGATCTGCTCGAGGCGGTTCTAGATCGGTAGGTGACCACGGCGGAGGAGGCCGGTGATGGCCGGAGCAGGGCGGCGGCCATGGCGGCGACGCCATCGCCTCAGGGTCGCCAGAGATTAGGGTTAGACGAGTGAGAAGAGGGCCGAGTGAGAGTGAGAGTGGTGGGCCGCTTCGGCGCCACCAAACCCAAAAGGGGGCCAGCCTATTTGGGCCGTCCCTGGGTTAGTCTATTGGGCTGGGCCCAATATGAGTCCAAGGGGTATTTTGGTCTTTTTCTAATTAATAAAAGATCAAAACTTTACCAAATTTTAATAAATCATAAACAACTCTAAAAATCCAATAAAAATTGGATTTATGAATGAAAAATAAATCTTAACCAGAATAAAATATGAAATGGAATTTATGAAACAAATTCAAAATCATGAATTTTCAGAATTTAAATAATCACTTGGAATTTTCAATTATTATTTCCTTGTATTTAAAATTCAAGGAAAAATCTCAAATAAGTTCAAAAACTTATTTTCAAACATTTCAAAATGAGATTCTATTATTCCAAGTCATCTCTTTTGAACCAGAGAATTTTTCCCAGAAAACTACTATATTCCCTTTTATTCCAAAAACTATAGAGGTAACTCTATAATTTCAAATTATTTTGGAATGACTAAGGTAATTACCAAGTAAACTCATGTTACTTTGAATTATTGTACTTTGTGTGAATTACAATGATTAATACTTTTAAATCAATTGTAAATTACCGTCAAAGACATAAATCTTAAATACAACCCTAAATTGTAATAATTCAATGGGGTAAAGGGATTCAACATAAAATAATACATCCATGATTGCATTATTTGGATTTTTATAACATTGTCCTTACCGGACAATGATGCTTCTTACAGAACCCGAGGTCCAGGTTCCATCAACTGCATTGAACTGCACTATCTCGCAGTCCACAGGCAAGTTCACCCTTGCTCATGTCAATTTGATTATCTTCTACTACTTTTAATGCAAAGCTATATACTTATCATTCCTGCATCGCAAATGAAATGTTAATTTCCAACTATGAATATGACTATGTGGCTGGCAATGGAACCATGGTATGTGTTGATATGGTGGAGGTTCCATTGCAATGGGTTATATCACCCTAGGATTAAATTACCAATGCCGTCCAGTGATTCTAGCGCCGTACAAACCGCGTTGACCATGAGATCTATAATGGCTCTGGAAAAGCCAGCTGTATCTTTTCCCTTCTGCACGCCAACGGATCGGAGAGACGGTGGGGTGCTGGAGGCACTGCCGCAATAGGTTGGGAAATCCTTTTAAATCCCCATCCATTGGTGATGTTAATCTCTTCCGATCTATGAAGGATTGTCCAAAGTACACCATGAGTAAAGCCGTATTATCGGGGGAAGTCTACTGGAGGTGTGCGGGTGGACAAAAGGGTGGGTTTGCAGTCGCGGAGAAGGCGGTGTGGGCTTGGATCTTTATACCTGGCCTCACACCAAAGGAAGTGTGAACGGGGGCAAGTCCCTGCGGATGGCAAAAAGGGTGAGATCTCTTGTGGGAAAAGTAACGCACCTCTGCAGAGTGTATCAAATTGTGGCTGTCACTCCTTGTTCCGGGAAGGGAACTGCGAACGCGGCAGGAAAGGAACTCCACGAAGTTCTGGTCAACCTGTGAAGACTGACGGGCATAGTTTTCATAATAAAAGCAACCTTTTGAAGAAATGTTTGCAAAACATGCATTGACCTGCGATTTCCTGATCAATGGTCGTAGCTAGTGCATCAAACACCTTTTATTCTTTTAGAACTTGCTGAGTACCTCTGTACTCACTTTCTTTCGACACCCTTGCTAGACTGTGATCCGGAAGTGGAGGCTATCAACGATGGAGCACCAGAAGGAAGCTACGAGCTGGTCTACGAAGAACCTGATCTTACCGGCGGAGTGGAAGGCGTAGACTATGGGATAGTCTACGGACCAGATGACACGGAGGTGGAGGAGTAGTGACATACCTTAGTATCATAGAGCCGAGCAACGTAGAACTTACCTAAATAAGTTGTTGAGCTCTTTTCATATTTAGTATAAGTTGTAATGGTACTTTAGTAGTCTCTTAGGGTGTTCTCATAGGACCTGTGAGAATACCAACTTGTAAGACAATGTTTGTAATAAAGTATGGAGTGTTATGACCTGCAATGTTTCTGTTGTACCACTCTGAGGGATATGGCAATTTGTGAGGAAGTCCCTTCACAAAGATCATATCAACGACTTGTATACTACAACATGCAGTGGTATGCTGGGTCACCGCAATTTCCATGTTTGAAACCCGGCCAAAACGACTTTTCTTCATGCTAGACTTCATAAGATCGACACGGGGTACATACATGATTTGTCTGGTTTGGATATATCTAGACCTTGTTTATCAACTTGAATGCTTACGATATGACATAAGAACACTATGTGCTTTTTGTTTTTCATTTTTTGTGCCCATTTGTATATCTTGGTCAAATCCTAGGTTTGACCAAGATTTAAACAAGTTTAAAACATGAAAATGAAAAGGGAAACATGTATCCTTCTTAGTCACTCTAAAATGAAGTTTTTGGGAGGTTTTTGAAATTTCCATGTTTGAAACCTAAAACCACTTCTCTTCATGCTTGACTTCATAAGACAGAGTTTAGGGTTAGAGGGTAGATACATGATTTGTCTTATTTGAATATGTCTAGCTAGACCTTGTTTATCAACTTTTGAATGCTTACTATATATATGTGACATAAGAAGACTATGTGCTTTTGTTTTTCATTTTTCCAATTTTTTTAATTTTATGCCCATTTAAATCTTGGTCAAATCCTAGGTTTGACAATGATTTAAACAAGTTTCAAATATGAAAATGAAAAGGTAAGCATGGATCCTTCTTAGTCACTCTAAAATGAAGCTTTTGATAGGTTTTTGAAATTTCCATATTTGAAACCCAAAACCACTTCTCTTCATGCTTGACTACATAAGACAAAGTTTAGGGTTAGGGGGTAGATACATGATTTTTCTTGTTTGAATATGTCTAGACCCTTGTTTATCAACTTTAATGCTTACTATATGACATAAGAAAACTATGTGCTTTGGTTTTTCATTTTTCTGATTTTTTTGGAATTTTGATGCACATTTGAATCTTGGTCAAATCCTAGGTTTGACTAAGATTTAAACAAGTATAGAACATGAAAATGAAAAGGGAAGCATGTATCCTTCTTAGTCACCCTAAAATGAAGTTTTTGGGAGGTTTTTGAAATTTCCATGTTTGAAACCCAAAACCACTTAATCTTCATGCTTGACTTCGTCATAAGACAGAGTTTAGGGGTTAGGGGGTAGATACATGATTTGTCTAGTTTGAATATGTCTAGACCTAGTTTACCAACTTTAATGCTTACTATATGACATATAAGAAGACTATGTGCGCTTTGGTTTTTCATTTTTTCATTTTTTCATTTTATGCCAATTTGAATCGTGGTCAAATCCTAGATTTGACCAAGATTTAAACAAGTTTAAAACATGAAAATGGAAAGGTAAGCCTGGATCCTTCTTAGTCGCTCTAAAATGAAGCTTTTGGGATGATTTTGAAATTTCCATGTTTGAAACCCAAAACCAATTCTCTTCATGCATGCTTGACTTCATAAGACAGAGTTTAGGGTCAGGGGGTTAGATACATTATTTGTCTAGTTTGAATATGTCTAGACTTTGTATATCAACTTGAATATATTATTGTACCATGTCTCCACATAGCCCAAAATGCACATATTTTCAAAAGTTTTCATGCATGAGTACTTGTAACTAGTAAAAATAGAAAGTACAAATAGGAACCCCATGTATGAAGGATACTAAAAAGAACTCTTTCACATTTTTTGGTATAGATTATGAGTTTGCTTGGCTTCATACACAAGTGAGTACATGTCATGCAAAAATTAACACGAAATTTAGTTATCATGACCCATTTTTGGCAGGCATTGTGCATATCGCCTTGAGAAACATCTTTGCGAGCTAGTGTATTAAACGTTTATTCACATATAATGGATTTTTTTACTTTATTAGTGCACACAATGACAGAATCGGCCAAATGTGTATGATTTTTGTGAAGGTGCTAGAAAAACAAGATGCACTACGATGAAGCATGAAAGGAGGCAAGGGGAGGGATAGTGAAGAGGTGGGAGAGACCGAGAGATGAACCGCAAGGTAATTAAAAAATTGGGGCCAAAACGATTCCAACTTCCTAGGCATTGACCAACTTTGCCCGTCTTAACCCAACGTGGCAGTGAACCCGTATAAGCAACAACTTCCTCTTACTCCGCTTCTCCGAAATGGTACGTAAGAGATCTCTCCAGCTTAAGTGACCAATCGACATAGCTATGGCCTTCCGACTTGGCTCTGGTCGCCGCGCGCGTAGTCCTACCACCGACGAGGAAGCGGAGCATCAGCGCCGCCTTCGCTTCGTCCATCGCGCACCAAGGCATAACCCGCCCGCTCTGCACTGGCCGGTTGTTCAGCCCGCGGCGGCGGCGCTGGCCGTGGAGCCCCTCGCCAGCCGCTTCCCGTGCGGGCCGATGGATGCAGAGGCAGGGATCTCCCACGCAACCCCGCATGCGACGCCCGCTCGGCCCTGGCCGGCTTTTCCGCCCGCGCATGCCGCATGGTTTTCTTTGCCAGCAGGTGAGATCCCCTTCCCGGCCGGCGCGAACGATGCGGAGGCAGGGAGCTCCCGTGGCCAGCCGCCTAATCCGACCGCACTTCAGGCGGTGCCGGCCGTGGAGCCAGGCCGTTCTTTCGAAGCGCATCACGGCGACGCCCTTTGCAGGAGCAACACCGCCAAGGAGCTCGTATATAACGTGATGTTCCCGGCACTCTATAGATGCCGGGATGCTCTGCAAGCTTTCGTGCAGGCTAAGAATGCGGCGGCTGCAAATCCCAGGGACGCAGCATTGCAGCGGCGCGCCGATGAGGCTAAGGTGGCGCACGCTTTCCACCAGGCGTGCCTCGACAGGCTTAACATCCAGCACGGCTTCGTGCAACCGCCAAACGCCGCTCCAGCTAAGATCCAAAAATACTCCGGTGAGCATATCACTCCGGAGTAGAACAATCCAATTTCTAGTACTGTAGAAGTACTTTATTAGTGCACAAACCTGGCGAAATTAAAGGTGTGTTCTTTGTGTGTGATGTAAATCTAAAAATTTGAAGGTTCTAGCAAAAACATTTCTTCACAAATATTCGATGTGTTTGCTTGGCCTTATCTATATATCCGGTGAGCATATATGGATGCCAAATCCTTTACAAACTTAGGGCTCCTTTGATTCATAGGAATATGAAGAGTGTAGGAATAGGAAAGGTGTAGGATTGGAATGTCATGCCAAGTTGAATCCTATAGGAATATGGTGTGTCTTTGATTGTAGCAAAGGAATTTTTCCATGAGGTATGAGCTAATGCTTTTTTCCTATAGGATTTGTACTACAAGATTCCTATAGGAATAATTCCTATAGGATATGTTCCTATGAATCAAATGACTTGTATAGAAATTTTCCTATAGGATCCAATTCCTACATAATTCCTATATCAATCCTATGAATCAAAGGAGCCCTATATTTTTTAAGAGATCGATGTGCATGCATCTATCTCGCCATGGTAAATTAATGAAACAAGTTGCATATTTGCCAGAATTCCAAACTTCGTGAGCAGTATAGAGATCGAGACCTTAATTAATTATTATGGGTAGGATGCATGCATGCATGGCCATTTTCTAGGGTTTTAAAGGATACTAGAGCTTTTCTAGGTTAATTTGCAACTATATGTATATTTGTTTTCTAGTTCTGGGCTGATCATTAAACTCAACATTGAGTTGTAGATTATGTGAAATTAGTACATGCCATAAAATATAGTAATTTTTTATGTACCCTACGAGGCAGTACGTGTGGTGTACCCTTAATTATTAATTGGTAGACATGTACCGTTGGCATGTTTGAAGAAAATTTGAATTTGGAAGAAGTTTTTTAAGTAAAATTAACGCAAGCACAAAATCATGTGTGATGGTGAAATTTCTAGAACAAATTAATACAAACCTAGTAATATGAGTTTGTTTGGCTTTCTGCCCACAAGTGAGTATTGTGCGCATGTACTTTGATGCAAAATCCCGCCATACAAAACTTTTTAGTTATCATATGACCTCAAGTTTGGAAGAGATCGTATTTTAAGCAACTTCACAAACAAGAGATTCTAACAATTATATGCATGCATGAAAGAATGATTTCCCTTTTTTATTACTGTACAAAAATGGCTAGATGTGTGTTATTTGTGAAGGAGGGCTACCAAATTTTAACAGTTGCACATTATTGTCATAATTCCACCTTTTGGAAGCAGTAGGGTAGACATGCTTTCCGCTTGGTAGGATGTGTTAGTGCCATCAATTTTGTAGATATAGGTTCAAGGATTTGTTCATCTTAATCTGCAACTATGTATGGATTTTTAAGCTTTTGCCTAGTAATTAAACTCATAATTGAAATAATGTAGGTTATTTAACTACATACATGCCATAAATTCTGACAGGAAATACTTGGACGTGCCTTGCGAGGGTGGTAACAAACAAGAACACAATGACCAAACTTCAAATGCCAATCCACCCACCAAGCTATACGATTGGCATGTACAATCGATCGACTCCTTCTAATCAAATTTGAATACAATAGAAGAAGTTTAAATTTTTTTCAAAATGAGATCAACTTGTGCATTGAGTCATCCTTTGTTATTTATTTGCTTGTAAAAATAGAAACATAGGCATATGAATGTATTCGAAACACTTCACTTTTCAACGGGGAAGGGACCCGAAGGTCCCAGAAAAACAAAAAAAGATTACAATAGTAGTACTCCTTTGAGAAGGCAGTAGAAGAAGGATCCTCGAAGAGCCAAATGCTTTTATTATCCACAGCTGTTCGGCTCTTTTCCTTCTCGTGTAAGCTATCGCGCAATGATTATACTAATGGTCGGATGGTAGTACAACCATTTTCGCAAACTTCTGCGCCCTTCGTCATGTCAGCATCGTATCCCAGTGTGCAAGCAGTCTGCTCGAATGAAATACTCCTAAGTACGTACGGTATTCCCTCCAAAGACACACCACACACGGTATTCCCTCCAAAGACGCACCGTCGCCCCGATCTGCTCGAATGAAATACTCCAAAATACTTCTGCGCCCTTCGTCATGTCAGCATCGTATCCCAGTGTGCAAGCAGTCTCCTATGAAATGGAGACGACATTTTGTTGAAAAGTGTCGGTGCATGCTATATACCACACTAGTATGAGAGTTTTTACAGCATTATTCCGATTTCCACAGAATGCATTAAATTTGGACGCGATGCCACACTGACAAGAGTGGTTTAAACAAGGCCATTATTTTTATTATGTTATATTACTACAATACTCCAAGGTAGCACTAGTAGCCTTCGGTTGTACTCTGCCGGTCGCGCTGCCTCATTCGACCAGACTTTATTCTTCTTCTCATATATATATACAAAATACTGTCTGCCGAGGTTCGATGACCGCACCGTCGCCCCTCTCCGCGCCGCCGTCTTGGGCCGCGCCACCATTCTCCCCGCCGAGTTCTCCCCCGTCCCCGACGCACCACCGTCAAGCACCACCGGACCGATCTTCGCAGGTATGTACATCTCCAACCTCCGGCGAGTACAGAGGTTCATCGGTCATTGTGTTTGATATAACCTTAATTTGGGGATTGCAATGTGAGTAACTTACTGGGTTTTCTAGGAAATGAAAACGGCGTCGCTCGATGCCTACACTGCGTCGGCGGATACATGGAAAGCGGAGACGGATGCTCTGCATGCATCGGCGGAGACATGTAAAGCGGATGCGGATGCGGAGGCAAAGGCGAAGGCGGTGGCTAGGACGGGCCCGGGCGCTGTGGCGCTGGCAAATGCTCGTATCGAAGCTGCATTTTGTTGGAAAGTCTTGGCGCGTGCTTCGAGAGTTTTGGCGGCGCAGCCGGGAGAACCGTCGGAGGCTTCGAAGCTGGCTGCTTTGAACGCGTCGAGAGCTTGGATGGTGACTTCATCTAAGGCGGCGCTTGTTGCATATGATCGTGACTCGTCAACCCCTTTGTAAGTTCTACCTTCCCCAACTGCAATGAGGTTAGATCTGGTGGATTGGGTTTTTTGCCCAAACCAGACGTGATGATGCATTGAGATGTTTTTGTATTTTTGATGATGCATTCTGCTTCTTTTGTAATTTGGGTGATTCATTATGCTTTTTAGGTAGTAATTTTTCTGATGCACTCACCTCTTCAGGAATTTTTCATGGTTTTTTTTGTTTTTGTTTTTCTGTCAACCTAGCTAATGCTCTCTGCTGTTTAGCCAAAAGTTGGATGATGCATTGTACTGTTTACATATATTTTACTCTGATGATGCATTTTGCTCTTTTAGCCTTTTAGGTAATTTTTCTGATTCCTTGAACAGTGTGGGAAATTTCGATGAAGAATTTTGCTGTCAACTTAGATGATGTATTGTGCTGTTTACATTTTATTACCTATATCAAAGCTAACCCCATCTGATGTTACCACAGCGTTTTGGGTCCTGTAGAGGTCTCTTTTTCCTCCAATCGTGTTGACACGTTAGCAATTATTACTGTATATGCGAGATTGCCTTCCGTTGGTGCGTCCTATTTTTGTGGTGTTTTTTTTGCAAATTAAGGGCTTCATTGATTATGCAACAGGATTACAATTGCATTGTCCTGTTTACAATATTTTGATTTTGCTGATGCATTGTGCTGTTCACATTATTTTGATTTTGCTGATGCATTGTCCTGTTTACATTATTTTGATTTTGCTGATGCATTGTGCTGTTTACACTATTTTGATTTTGCTGATGCACCGTGCAGTTTAGGAAACTTTGATGATGAATTAGATGATGCATTTTGCTGCTTAGTCAAATTAGATGTTGCATTTTGTTTTAAAAAATAGATGATGCAGTGTGCTGTTTACATAATTTTGACGATGCATCGTGCGATTTGCATAATCCTACCAGCTTCAGTCGAAGGACACCCACAACAATCAACGATCTGCCTGGAGATGTAGTCTCTCAGATTCTTGTCAGGCTTCCTCCCCATCCAACCTGCTTACTAGCTGCATCAGGCACCAAGAAAGCATGGAGGCAATGTATGGGAAGCAATTATTTCAGAAAGCTAACTGTGTCACACAACGGAGGAAACCCGTTGCTAGGGTTTTTCACCAACAACTCCGAGGACAATCGATTCATCACAGAGCATGATCTTCACCCGGCCATCTTGAAGATGCTGGCAATCCCGTCTCAAGTGAACGGTCCCAAAATCTATGTCCTGGGATGCCGCGATGGTATGGTGCTACTCCATTCTAATGTATCCAGTGGGTATATATCAGTCTGGGATCCAATTAGGCAAGTTCTCACAGCGATACCAGAACCACCATTGTGGCGCAATCACACAATTGAAAGCAGCGGCTCAATTCTCTGTTCGAGAAACAACTCTGAACCGTTTACACATTGTGGCAAGTTCTCGGTTGTTTGGATAACAACTAAACGTTACGATGCACAGGCTCATATCTACTCACCAGATTCAAAAGAATGGGAGTTTCTAGCTCGATCAACTCCGATGCTGTCAGAGATTGACCGTAGACCGGCAACTCTCATAGGGGGTATTTTGTACTGGCCAACGAAGTCTAGATATATCATTGAGCTTGACCATGCAAAGAAGGCTCTGAAATATATTCAGTGCCCTCATGAGACGCATGATATATTCATGCTTAACATTCACATCTTCAAGGGACATAATGGAGATGTTGCCCTTGCTGTTATAAGAGACTTCACCCTACAAACATGGGCCAGTACAAGATCATCAACAGGCGATCACGAGTCATGGACATGTCATATAAATTTTGAATTGGATACTTTTTTTGGCCTTGACACATCATTTCCATACAATTGGAAACATGCAGTAAGGTTACTCTGCGTATTTGAGGACAAAAATGAGCTGGTTGTACGGGCAAAGGAGGGAGTATTCCAATTAGATATGAGCAACTGGCAGTGGAGAAAGTACAATTCTGCTAGACGTTGGTGCACTTTACATCCCTACTCAGTTAGACCGGGTTAGTCATTCATATGTAACCTTTGCATTCATTTACATATGACTTTTGCTGATCAATTTGTTCATTTCCTGACAGTAACCGACCTGATCCAGAGTGCAACATCAAGGACACGAAAAAGAACGCGCTGTCAGGAACCCATCTAATTCAAAGTTCAACATCCATAAGAGAAAAGGAAGTCGCATATGAAGGAGCAAGGCTTGTTTGGGCAAGAAGTGATAGCCCAGCTTTTGTTTGGTCTGATGTCTTTTAGTTTTCGTTCTGGTGGAAATGTCGCTGCACCATTTGTTTGTACTGCAGCTCCATAGTGCTAGCTGCTAGTACGTTGGCGCTGTCCTACGTCTGCTTGTTTTGGGGGCACAAATATGCCACGAAACCTTTGTTTTATGTGATCAAACGGTCATCTCTGCATGTATATGTTCGGGTTCTGATGAAACCTTTTTTGTGATCTGTACATATATTTGAGTCAGTCTGTGTTTTGTTTTATGATGGGCAGGAGTATTTGTTTTACTACACCATTGCTTATCCGAATTGTATTACTCACTCTATTCAAAAAGTTAGCGGCTCACCTTTTTCCTTCAAGATACGGATGTATCTACACACTAAAAACATATATAGATGAAACCATCTTCAGACAAAGTTTAGTCACTTATGTATGGACGGGGGTAGTATTATTTATGTTGTGCTCCCAAACAAGCAGACATCGGACAGCGCCTGTTTAAAGTTCATATGTGTAATCTTATTCCCTTTGGAAGTTAAGCATTAAACTCTACTAGTACAACCGTGGTGGTCTTGTGATGTAGTACTCTTTTGATGCATTTGTGATGTAGTAGTACAGTACTTTTTTTTGAACTGGTATAGTACTATCTAAGAAGAGTACTCCCTCCGATTCACATTCATTTTACACGAAGAAATATGGATCGGAGCGAGGGAGTAAATTAAACATGGCATCTCGTGCATGAAGCTTGACAGATCGATCAGGTTGGCTAGAATGGCAATACAATGCTCCTCATTAGGCAAATGCATGCCATGTACGATAGTATACATCCAGTAAAGAAGTCTATACTGACATAAAAAAGACTACATTGGGGATGAGAGTCAATTGGGGAATCTACAATACATAAAATCTTGCTCGTAGCTGATTTTGGCTAAGAGGGTTTTACTCACATTACACGTGCCACTTTCCTTGTCTGCAAAACAAGTTCCAATAAAGGAAGAGGAAAGAAGAGGACATTGTGGGCGAGATTGAACACCTTTTTATGTGTTAAGCTGAGGCCTTGTTTAGCTGAGGATTTCGACTTAGGCCTAACAGCTCAGCACACCCAGAAATAAATTTCCTTGCGCGCACCACTGTCAGCAAAAATAACAAAATTAGCACGCAAGATTAAGAACGAAGTGAATTTAAGTAACTTGGTTAGCTTTTCAAGCAATATATTCAGAGAAAGAGCACACATGTCCGGCTAGAAATAATCGTAAGAGAAGAACAATAAATCTAAGGCATCCCACTTCATATGCAGAAGGGACGCGACAGCGCATGGATTCATACCTTGAGTCGACTCTGGCTCGTAGAAGGGCGGTCGCGCCTCGAGGATGCCGGCGACGTCTCCACCTCGATCTCACATGTGACTGCTTCTCGGTGGGCGGTGCGCCATGCCATGTAGAAGATCTATCAAAAGAGGAGAGCCCGATGACGCTACCGACGCCTCAACCTTGATAGCACCGGCTTGTTGCTTCGCACCGAGATGCGCCACGTGCAAGATTTAGCGGATGCGCCAATTTTAGAGATATGTCATGATCGTTGTAACAAATTTCAACATGATGATGATTTGATCCTTCACTCGGCCTTGAACATAAGTACTAGTACAGTCTCACAATTTTTTTATCATTATACTTTGCGAGATTTAGCGGATGCGCCAAATTCAGAGATAGATCATGATCATGGTAACACAATTTAATGTAATGATGTTTTGATGTTGCACTAGACCTTGAACATAAGTACTAGTACGGTCTCACAATTTTGTATCATTATACTTTGCAAGTTTTAGCGGATGCGCCCATTTTCAGAGGATCATGGTAACAAATTTTCAACGTGATGATGATTTGATGTTGCACTCGACCTTGAACAGAAGTACTACTACTGTCTTACAACTTCTTTATCATTATACTTTGCAAGATTTAGCAGATGCGCCAAATTCAGAGATAGATCATGATCATGGTAGCAAATTTTCAACGTGATGATGATTTGATGTTGCACTCGAACTTGAACAGAAGTACTAGTACAGTCTCACAATTTTTTTATCATTATAATTTGCGAGATTTAGCGGATGCGCCAAATTCAGAGATAGATCGTGATCATGGTAACACACTTTTCAATGTAATGATGATTTGATGTTGCACTCGACCTTGAACATAAGTACTAGTACGGTCTCACAATTTTGTATCATTATACTTTGCAAGTTTTAGCGGATGCGCCCATTTTCAGAGGTAGATCATGATCATGGTAACAAATTTTCAACGTGATGATGATTTGATGTTGCACTCGAACTTGAACAGAAGTACTAGTATGGTCTCACAATTTTTATTATCATTATACTTTGAAAGATATAGCGGATGCGCCAATTTCAGAGATAGATCATGATCATGGTAACAAATTTTCAACGTGATGATGATTTGATGTTGCACTCGGCCTAGAATAGAAGTACTAGTACGGTCTCAAAATTTTTTTATCATTATACTTTGCAAGATATAGCGGATACGCTAATTTCAGAGATAGATCATGGCCATGGTAGTGACCAATATTCAAGGTGACGATGATTTGATTTTGCACTCGGCCTTGAACAGAGGTACTAGTACGGTCTCACAATTTTTTATCATTATACTTGGACCTTAGCGAAATTCAAAATCTCATAGCGGCAAAACTTCCCGCCTACAAAATACAAAAATTTCACACGCTTCCAAATTCCCATTCTACCCCTGTGGAGATGGCAGCAAAGTCGGTTGGTGGGGGGTCTGCCCGTCATTTTTTGGATCACCACCTCCCTAGCCCGGAAACCCTCCCAAAAAAATTCATTTCCCTCAGACCACCCACCGGAACTTCCCAAGTCCCTCTCTCCCACCTCCACGACCACCGCACCGGAACATCCCCGCCGGACTTCCCTGGCCTACCCGAGCCCTCGCGATCCTCGTCATCCGGCTGCCTGCCGGAGCCGCTTCATCGACGCCGTCATCAACCGGATCGGATCATCCCCGCCGAACCTCGAAACCATATGCTCATCTAGCAGTCTACCGTAGTCGCTTCAGCTGCGGTATCGTCCACCCCACCGGAGCCGCTTCGCCGGATCCGTCGTCCACCGCATCGGATCTTGCTCACCGACACCGCTGTGCATGAACCGGATCTGCTTCACCGGCGCCGTGCATGATCTAAACTCTTCTACTGTCGCTTTTCTATTGCTTGCCTGCAAGTTCTTGTTTAATCTTGGGGGAACCTGTTTGTGCTAACGACGCGCCGTTACGTTTTTGCAGATGAGATGAGTAATCATGAAGTGTAATGGCCGTCTCTCCAACCCCAAGTAGCACATGTAGCGTACTTCATCACCGGATCTATCAACCCCAGGAAGATCTGTGACTCCCACAGAGTGCTTCTCCTAATGTAAGTCCCTTGTTTTAGCGCCATGTTCTGGGTTCAGATGCTTGTTTGTCTGAAGCTCTTTTAGTTCATTCCTAGCTATGACCGTAACACGTTGCTATTTTCTACTTCATTGCTAACTTTAAGCGATTGAACATTTTGGTTTGCATTCCCTGCTCTGTAGATGTAGCCATCATACCTTCTATCTTGCTCAGTCGTTGTTACAAAAATTATAGGTATTATAGTAACATCCTGCTATTATTTAGTTCATGGCCAATTTTAAGTAATTGCACATGTTGGTTCGCATTCCCTGCTCTATAGCTTTTGGCATCGTAACTTCTATATTTGGTTTACATTCCCTGCTCTGTAGATCTAGCCATCATAACTTTATCTTGCTCAGTCGTTGTTACAAAAATTATGGCCTGCTACTATGTTGTTTGTGCCAATTTTTTACTCCATGAACATGTTGGCTTGCATTCCCTGTACTACAGGTGATGCCATTGTTTTGTATCTAGTTCATTGTAAGCTAACAAAGTAAGGACTTAGTTTGGCATGCTATCACTCTGCTATCTAGCCTGTAGTACAAATAAACTTGTCATACTACTAGATAATAATTTTGCGTGCCATCTTGTTCTTCAAAAGCTGCATTATTGACTTGTTTCTCTGACTTGGCATGACGCTCACATATGGAAAGCTGAACATATTGGTTTGCATTCCCTCTTATACAAGTTCACAGGTGATCCCACTATATTCTGTATCTGGTCCATCCTAAGCTCCAGCATTAACTATCCTCTATGTGTTGCTCATTACAAGTTTATATCCCGAAACATCTTGATTTGCATCCCCTTCACTATAAGTTCAGGAGTATTATTTAGTTCACGGCCAAAATTAAGTAATTGCACTTGGCACATGTTGGTTCACATTCCCTCCTCTTTAGCTTTTGCCATCGTAACTTCTATTTTTGGTTTACATTCCCTGCTCTGTAGATGTAGCCATCATAACTTCATCTTGCTCAGTCGTTGTTACAAAATTTATAGCCTGCTACTATGTTGTTCATGCCAATTTTGTACTCCCTGAACATGTTGGTTTGCATGGGACTCGACAGTAGTAAGTCTGCTGTTTCATTCTAACATGCTCTGTTATATTGGCTGTTGGTATAACGACGAAATGATGAGTTCCAAATTCTTTGGCAAATAATATTGCAGTGTCTTTGCCTTTCCATTGTTGCTGTCTTAACTTGTAATGTCTTTGTTTCAGATATAGGTGCTGCATGGACAACTTAAAATATTGCCGGATCGCTTCATTGTATTGCTAGGTTTAATTACCATTCAATTTCTCTGGGTTCTGTAATATTTTTTCAAAGCCTTGCAGCTGATGTAATATTTAGTTAGTTTTTATAGTTCTTTCGCGCATTTTTTCTTTGGTGCTTGTGGTAAGTGAGGCTATCCGACAGAAATCAATTCTGCGTAAATATTCTCAGTATCTAAATCACGAATTCCCATCCCTTAAACGGTCCAATTAAGCGAAATCACATACGTGTGCCCGCAAAATCCTAAAGCGCCTTTTACGCCGGCATATAAACAGAACTAAACGGTGGCCCACTTACTTATTGGGCCAGCCCATTTGATTTACCGTGGACCCCACACTCTAATTGGGCCCCCACTTGCTTTAAGGTGGACCCCACCCACTACTGGGCCGGCCCACTACCTAGTTGGGCCAGCCCAATTGCTTTTGTGGTGGACCCCACGTACTAAATGGGCGGCCCTTTAAGACGAAAGTGGGACCCACGTGTTTTTTGCCCGGCCCACTATCTTTGGCCGGCCACTTGCTATATAGTGGACCCCACATACTAAATGGGCCGGCCCTTTAAGACGAAAGTGGGACCTAGTGTTTGTCCCGCCCACTAGCGTGTTGGGCCGCCCACTTGCTCTATGGTGGACCCCACATACTAAATGGGCCGGCCCTTTAGCAGGAAAGTGGGACCCACTGTGTTTATGGCCCGCCATCTTGTTGGGCCGGCCCACTTCTATATGGTGGACCCCACATACTAAATGGGCGGCCCTTTAACAGAGATTGGGACCCACCGGTGCTTTTCCGGCCCACTAGCTTGTTGGGCCACCCATTTAATCTAATGTGGGCCCGACGTACTAAATGGGCCGCCCGATAGCAGGAAGTGGGACCCACATGCTAATTGGGCCGGCCCACTAACTTGGCCGGCCCATTGCTTTAATGTGGACCCCACTTTGTAAATGGGCCGGCCCGATAAAAAGTGGGTCCCACATGTTTTGTGGGCCGGCCCTTTTGCCTGTTGACCGGTCAAACGAGTGCATTCGGCCCGGCCCACATGCTTAGTGGGCGGCCCATTAAAGTTTTGACCAGAACCTTAGAGGTTAGGCCCGGCCCACGTAACTAATGGACCAGCCCACTATATAGTTGACCGGTCAAACTAAGTCAGCTGGCCCGGCCCGCAAACTTAATGGGCCGGCCCGCTTAAGACGTGGCAGGCCTCGTGTGGCCTACCATCTACCACGGGGTTTCAGCCGTTAACGCCGTTAACGGCGTCGCCACGTGTCGTTTGCATGACGTCGCACAACGGGCTCCCGAAACACTTGCGCAACGGTTCGATTTTCCGTGGCGGAAGGGCGCAAGCGCGACGGACCGAAAAAACGTCGTTGGACTTTGCCTGACGCAGTTTCCACAACAGAACCCATATCGTCGGGTTAGGCCCATAGGCGACGAAAAATACCCCTTAGCGGACGATTTTGAGACGTTGTCTATCAGAACTTTTCTTGTAGTGTCTCATGCATCGGTAACCCCAGAAATTCATATGTCGGTGAACAACATGATGAGTTCAATTAATCAATATGGAACACCCAATGTTAGAAATCTCAGTAGCATGCATTATAGTGTTTCATCATCTGCAAATAGTTCACAATATGTAGTTACAGCTTCAAACATGCTAGTGGAAGAGAAATTGGCTGTGCTACTAATAGTTATTTGGCCAATTACTCTCAACCCTCATATGGTACACCTTATGATACTAAATTTCCAGCACCATACGCAACTGGAGATATTCATAATTCGCTTATGCACCTCCTTAATAGTTACAACCGAATAAGTGTAAATTCAATAAATGCTCATGTGACTTCATCTAGTGTTGTAGCGTATGAGAACAATGATTGGAGTGGAAAACTTGCAACTGAGTTCAAGAAGCTTAATGCTCTTCACCGGGAACTAGAAGAAAATCCATGTGATCTTGCAACAATACATGCTGATGAATCATACAAGTAGAAGCGTGAAGAAGAGCAACAAGCATGCAATATAAGGTTTTGTCCTTCATAACTACAAAGTTTCGGCAACACTTCATTGAAGAAAGAGAAAACAAGCATCAGAGGGCAACAATGTCTAGCCGAGGTTAACGCCGATAAGGTCATTATGTTTGATGATTTATCAAGGAGCAACGCCAAGGCTACGAAGTATTAAAAAAAGGCGCAATGAGGAGTTTGATGCACTTGAAAAGAAGCTTAATTAGGAGCATGAAGCATACAAGAAAAAAATTCAAGACGAAGATTTGCAGGTGTTCCATGCAAAGATTAAGAAGGATCCTCAAGATAATGTTACTCCGGTTGAAGAAACCGAATCCTCTCCTCCACACAAAAATCAAGTTGAACCCTTTGAAATACGAAGCAAGAAGAAGAAGATTTGAATAGTAATAAGATCCATGAACAAAAGAAGAATGACTCAACCGGAATGGTTAATTCGGTTGTTGAAGTCGGATCAAAGAGTACATGTGCTGAATCTAATGGATCAAAAGATGCAAGCATCGTTGGGCAAGAGCATGGTGAATGCGAAATAACCGTGCTTGATTTTTCTTGATGTAAGGGAGCTTACATGTTGCCCTACGAGTGTTCTGCCAAAGGAATTGACGAACATCAAGATGAACGAAATATAGCCGTGCCATGTTCGGTTGATGAAGAGCATCAAAGTGAAGAGGCACATGATTCAGAAAAGGATGAAGACAAGGCGTTGGAAAATCATCCAAAGGTGGGGCAAGTTATTTTTCATGTCATACAACCATCATACTCACCCAATGTCTTCAAAGAGGTATATCCAGCAAATAATTTACTTATTTTCCAATTTGGTCAAAACTATATTGTTGATGCATATATTAGCAAGATTTTCATAAGAAACTTTGAAAGACCAATTGTGAAAGGTAATTTATTTGTTAGCATGTAAGTTGCTACACAACATATCGGTCAACATGTTGTACCATTTGGAAAGACCGATAGTGAAAAATTATTACACCCAAGGATTTCCACATTATTTCATTTGAACTTTATATCTACATGGGTAGCTTTGCTTACTTCATACCTGGCTTACATTTGGTCTCAAGTGAGACATGTGTGTTATAACTATTTTGGTTTCAGAAATGTAAAGCCAAGGTTAGTGTCTTGTGAGAAAGCCGATGGTAGTATAACAACTTATTCTACCCCATCGGAAAAAGAGTGTGAAAGGCAACATATAGCTGAATGGGGATGTAAAATCTGAACCATTCGGTTGCTTAATTCCAAAGCCGCTCCCTCAATAAGATCGGCTAGTAAATCGAAATCGTACCTTCAGTTTGAGCATGTGTGATAATATCTTTGATGTTTTGTTTAAGAATGAATATATTAGCATTCTTGATCACAATGTCAAGCCATCAATACAAGGATGAATTTATTGCAAGTTTCATGATTCATTTGAGCATAGTATTCAAAATTTCACCATGTTCCATCAAATAGTACAATCGGCTGTAGATAAAGGACGATTGTAATTTGTTGAAACACAAACAAATAGCCAATGTATTTCGATTGGTATTGATGGTCAAAAGTTGTTGCATTGGTTACCTCTAGCCGATTCATATGATGATGCGAAGGTACACACGGAAGATAATGGGATCAAACTTTCAAATAAAGAAATTATTCAAGAGCATGCTGAAGACAATCTTGAAGGCGGACATTCCAGTAAAGCTACATCAAGGAAATCTAGCACCGTGGGGCAACAAAAAAATTCAGAAATTGATGCATGCTAAACCAAAAATAATAAAGGCCACAATAAGGCATAAGCACAAGAGAAAGAAAACTAAAATCACTTTCAGAGAGTTATTTCAGAAATACAAAAAGGAAAGTGAAGCAAAAAAGTGTCTATCGGCCAGGTAGTGCAAAAGCATCAAGATTACCCTCAAGGCAAAAGTCTAAAGACCGGGATTGACAAAGGGAGAGGTTCAATGCAGCAGCTTAGTATCCTCCCTTTGGGCCACCAATGCTAATGTCATGGATACCTCCCTATACTGATTGTTATCCATATCCATCATGGGACAAGTATGACCCAAGGGCACATTTTCAATCTTACTATAGATCATCTAAACCAAATTATGCAGCTCCAAGAAGATCATCATTTGATCAACAATCACATGTCAAAAACCGTTTCAATAAAAAGGAATCGGCTAGGATATCAAGGAAGAAGAAGGAGGCGGTCAAGCAAGTTTACCAAGTGAAAAAGTATAACCGTAAGCGTGATGTTTCAGATTCAATCTCAAATATAAAGAGCTGGCCACGTTGATCTTGGCTACTGCAAGCAAAGAGATGAAGCAAGTAAGCGTTGAAACTATGCAAACCAAATTTACAATCGGGATGCCCGCTCAGCTTAACAAGCTGCCAAGAGAGAAATTTGAAACGGCTTAGTGCTGTGAAGCAGACGCCCAAGAAGATGGCGTGGGTCCCTAAGGGAGGATCTCAAAGTAAGGAGGATGTGCAAGTTCCCATTGCAAGGATAGCAGCAAGGATGAAACAAGAAAAGACTGAGGCTGGTAAAAAATCAGCCCTGAATATTCCATCATATTGTAAGAAGTTTCGGTCAGCACGTCGTCATATTACTCAGCTATGCCATTTATACATATGCCATATAGCATATCCCTACGTATGACCAGTTACCCCCCATGTTCTTATTTTTAACCATGGGTACATCATAATTCTTTCAATCATCAAAGGGTATTACCAAATCGTTATTCATTTGATTAGTTGCAATTATGTTGCTAATCTGAGAAGCCGAAATATTTGTAGTTCATAACTAGGATTTTTTTTATGTCGGCTATACATACTTTGGTGGATGAGTTATACATGCCTCTTGAGGCAGACCACATATGGCCGATATTTCTCTTATGGCCCTGAGAGCATTACCTAATCATGGACAGTGTGGTTTGCTAACATTGTCCTTAGTCCTATTTAAAAAAGAAACAAGGTATGCATCCATTTAATATTATGCTTGTTCTTTTGTCATTTGGCTTTTGGAATCTTTAAATCTATGGAAGGACAAATTGTTCTATGTTGAATTGCTAGGCATTTATTATGAGCATAATATGTTTATTGATTCTGTCTCTCTAGTACCATGGAGATAGTATGATGATGGTCATTAGTTTTTGAAAGCAATAGCCAATTCTTTGATATTGTTTATTTATCTCGTAATGGTTATGTTTTCGAAGCCTCATGCCCCTTATATTATCTTAGGCCGAATATCAAGCTTTTCTATTCATGCTAGAACTATTTTTTGCTATAGGTACTACGCATATGTAGGCTTCTAGTGATTCATTGTTGATAGTATAACAAAAATCCAACGTATTCCAATAAGTCGACGAACCATTTGTTGTTTATCTTGATAAATGTATAGTTATTTTTATATTGATTTGCTTTATCATTGCTCATATATCTAGACATGAAAACCGAATAGAAAATGAGTAGGCTCAATGAACATCTGGCTACCGTGTTTTTCATGGTGTATCTCATATTCTAAAAGAGCCGATGCTTTGTTTCGCCAACATAGGTAAGGCCGGATTGGATCGTACTGCTTTGGCCACTAATAAAAAATATAGTGCAGGTGAAGATAAAGACCAGATGAACCTCATTGTTGTTTACATGCGAAATCTTATGAAAAGAGTGAACCTAAATTTTCGGCGATGGTTGCTATGAGAGATGTACATAAAGGAATTTGTGATATCCATCAATCATCAATATAAAATGGTTTTACTCAAAGGCAATTATTTGAAGAAGTTCTACCAAAATGGCAGCCAACCTGAACATAAATGGTCGATTCAGAATAATCGCCCTTTGAACCAATGGACGATGGAGTGTTGACATCGTCCTTAGCTAAAGATGGAGCAAGTTATTTTCTCACACGCAAGCTCTGCCAGAAAACAGGAGGCATGTGTTGACACTCATTTTGGGCAGATGGCTAATCAAGAACATAATTTCGCTGTGACAGATGAAAATGGATAAGACGCATTTGAAAATATTCACTCGGCAAGTTTTTATTGCTCATTGAGGAGACACCATGTCCATCATGTCAAGTCGTGCCATGATCCGGCTTGATATCCGATTATGCTAGCAGTAAGAGGTGATATCGAGGATCGACATATGAAGGCTTCCACTAGAGCTCCCTTAAAATAACCTTAAATGAAAAAATGATAGAAACAAAAGTTGTGCATCTAGATGAAACAAGCAACTTTTCTTTTTTAGATCATCTCAATCCGAGGTCGCATGTGATTTCTAGAGTCAAAACAAGAAACGGAACAGGGGCTTAGTAGTACAAGTACTAGCCGGGTTCTGTAATTTGGTTGCCAAAACACTAGTACAAGTACTAGTCGCGGTCTCTCGAGGCTGAATCCAAACCGAACATAGAAACATGGCAAAAGAATCTCTAGGATCTCCTCAGATGAAAAAGTGGTCAACATGAAAATTCTTAGTTTTTTGGATGCAAACAACTTTGATGTTTAGGAGATTTTGATCCGATGTCGTTTACTGACTCTACAAGGGCCCGCAAGGTACAGATAAGTTTTAAACCGAACAATTTTGGAATGTTCGGCCTAAACCATCCAAATTGGACCCAACTTAGGCTTTTGGACGTGAATCCAAACCTGCATCTTGCACGAAAATTTCAGCCGCCCTTTATATACATAAGGGGTGACGGCCGATTGAAATAACACCAATCAAACACACACATCTACTATTTTTTCGTGTTCATCTACTTTTTATCCCTCTCCCTTGTATCTTTTTTTTAGTTCTTCGTTGTTTTTCAGGATTGGAGGCTATGAATCCACGAGGTCCTAGGGGCGGTCAGGCCAACCTAGGGCATCCCATAGTCGCCGCGCACCCTAGCGGGGTCCTTCCCAGGTGAGTGAGGTTTCGAGTCTACAAAAGCGCTCGCCGGACTGTCTTGTGTATCGCGCTTCCGGCGAGTCTCCCTCGGTGCGTGCTGCTGCGCATCACGATCGGCGTCGAGAGTACACGGCGACGTGTTCGTGTGCAAAGAAGATGCTGCTAAAACGAGAAGAAGATATATGCCCGAAGTAAACATAAATAATTGCAAAAATTAAAAAAAGAACTCTTTGTTGCCATAACATACATGTGAGATGATGCTGCTAAAACGAGAAGACCATATATGCCCCGAGTAAACATGAATAATACAAATATAAAATGGAACTCTAGGTTGCCATAACATACTTCCTATAAGGCTATAACCATGCGATTTTTTGTGTGGAGAATCTAGTACAAATATGCAACACAAGACAAACTTACTCGCCAGATTTCTTCAAGATATTTCTGCAGTTTGACGATGTGCTTCTTTCCTTGGACTACCAACATAAACACGGCAAGCTTACGAACACTACAAGTAGACAATAATGTAGTTTCTTCAGGAAAGTTTTCCTTCATATAGTGGATGAGAAGTGAATACAGTAAAAAAATTGAGTGGTTGATCACGGTTATTAGTTTCTCTTGAAATAATTATGTTATGCTCAGGCATTTGAAATCCTATGACAGATTACCGTCCAAAAGTTCACATGTCTTTACAAAAGTTCATGGACTCAAGAGACAAACTTGCTTTGTTCAATTAAACCAAATGTGAAAAATAGAAACTTAATAGGAAGATACCAACCATAGCCAAAGTTCAAAGCTACCTCAACAAAAAGTATCACAAAATGTTGACCCATACTCCACCTAAATACAAAAATAAACATACTCAGAATAGTGTACCAGAACAAGATGAGCAGAAAGACAAAGGAAGAGAGAAGTACATGGAAGAGCAGGCGGAAAAGGAAGCGACCGGTCCAGGGGCTACCGGCAAACTGTCGGGCGCAAATGAGTGCGCCCGGCAGGAACCATGATCTGCTTGGCCTGGAACTGCCGTGGTTTGGGACAACCACAGACAGTTCAAGAACTGGTCCGGTTTGTTCGGACTTACAATCCCATAGTTGTGTTCCTTTCTGAAGTTAGGCAAAATAAAAGAGTCGTCGAAGCTATTTCCAGAAGGCTAGGTTTTGAGTGTTGTTTTCCTGTGTCTGTTAAGGGTAAAGGTGGGGGATTAGCCCTGATGTGGAAGGAGAGTGTGTCGGTTGAGCTGATAAATTTCAGTCCACACCATATTGATGTAAAAATCAGTGAACCGAATGAAATAAAATGGAGATCAACCTTTGTGTATGGAGAACCCAGAGTCCAAGATAGGCACTTGATGTGGGATCTGCTGAGAAGAATAAAGCCTTGTACCTCAGAACCATGGTTTATGGTAGGGGATTTCAATGAAACGATGTGGCAAAAAGAGCATTGGTCAAATAGAAGAAGAAGTGAACAACAAATGCAAAGCTTCAGAGAAGTGCTAAGGCACTGTGACATGGTAGACCTAGGCTTCAAAGGACTTCCTTGGACCTTTGATAATAAGCAATCCGGAAAAAATAATGTCAGAGTGAGGTTGGATCGTGATGTTGCTCAAACTAGTTGGTTGAAACTTTTCCCTGAAACAAGTGTGGAACACCTAGTAACTTCCAGGTCTGACCATTGCCCTCTGCTGATCCGGTTGGGCAAGAGACAGAATATGCAACTGAGTAAGAAGAATTTCAAATATGAAGTTATGTGGGAGAGAGAAGAGTCCTTAGCTGAAGAAATTCAAATAGCCTGGGAAAGTATAAAATGTGATCAGGATTTGGGAGGAATAAAATTGAAGCTCACAGAAACAATGTCAAACCTACAGAAGTGGAGCAAAGAAACGTTTAGGACGGTGGAAAAGGAATTAAAAAACCTGAGGAAAAAATTAGAGACCATGCAACTAGCTTACAATCCTAATAATCTAGCAGACATTGCGGAGATTCAAAAGAGAATGGATGAACTACTTATCAGAGAGGAGCTAATGTGGTTGCAAAGATCAAGAGTTGCATGGCTGAAAGAAGGAGATAGAAATACGAGTTTTTTTCATAGGAAAGCCTCTCACAGAGCAAGGAAGAATAAAATTAAAAAATTAAAGCACACTAATGGATCTTATGCTGAAAATAATGAGGAGATAAAAGGTATTGTGACTACGTTCTTCAAAAATCTGTACACAAATGATCCAACGGTGAACCCAAGTGTCATCCTTGATCTAGTGCAAGGCGGAGTTACAGATGAGATGAATGGTCAGCTTTTGAAAGAGTACACTGACCAAGAAATAGGAGATGCTCTTTTTCAGATTGGGCCACTAAAAGCCCCAGGGCCAGACGGTTTCCAGCAAGATTCTTTCAGAGAAATTGGGGTATCATGAAGGAGGATGTTATAGGAGCTGTGAAACACTTTTTCAAGTTTGGTGTCATCCCAGAGGGTATCAATGAAACAGTGATAGTCCTTATACCAAAAACTAATGATGCAGAGGACATTAAGGACTTCAGGCCAATTTCCTTATGCAATGTCGTCTACAAAGTTGTCTCCAAGTGCAATGTTAATAGACTGATACCGATGTTGCAGCTACTGATCTCTGAGACACAAAGTGCCTTCCTTCCAGGCCGTCTAATTTCTGATAACGCACTCATTGCCTTCGAATGCTTCCACCATATCCAGAAAAATAAAAAGGCAGATGACAATTACTGTGCCTATAAACTAGACCTGACAAAAGCCTATGACAGAGTGGATTGGGGATACCTGGAAGGCATATTGTTAAAATTTGGTTTCCATAAGCTTTGGGTGAAGCAGGTTATGGCGTGTGTTACCTCTGTAACCGTCAAAGTTAGAGTAAATGGTGACCTCACTGAAGAGTTCAAGCCTGAGAAAGGACTGAGACAGGGCGACCCGCTGTCTCCTTATTTGTTTCTGTTTGTAGCCGAAGGTTTGACAAAAACACTACAAAAAGCAGTTCACAACCAGGAGCTCCAAGATTTGAAATGTTGCAGAGGAGCTCCTGGCATCTCACACCTCCTCTTTGCGGATGATAGTCTTTTATTTTTCAAAGCAACCGGACAACAAGCAAATGTTGTTAGAAAGGCGATAATGAGTTTCGAAAAAGCTACTGGCCAGCTCATTAGCCAATCTAAATGCTCCATTCTATTTAGCTATGCCTGCCCGGTGGCTGACCAGAACCAGATCAAGAAAACCTTGGCTGTCACAAATAGTGCCTTTGAAGAAGAGTATTTGGGCCTTCCTGTTCCTGAAGGAAGAATGAAAGCCAAGAGGTTCCAACCAGTAAAGGATAGATTCAGAAAAAGGTGTAATGTGTGGGATAAAAAATATATGTCAATGGGTGCGAAAGAGGAGCTTATTAAGTCAGTGGCTCAATCCCTTGCTATCTATGTAATGGGAATCTTTAAATTGCCAAAGGGTTTCCATGACGACTATATGCAGATCATCAGGCAGTTTTGGTGGGGAGAAGATGAAGACAGAAGAAAAGTGCACTGGGCATCTTGGGAGACTTTAATTAAACCAAAGATCCAGGGAGGTATGGGTTTTAGGGATTCTGAGCTTTTTAATCAAGCTCTCTTGGCTCGTCAGGCATGGAGGTTAATCCAAAACCCAAAGAGCCTTGCTGCGAGACTTATGAAAGCTATTTACTATCCAAGGGGTAATATTACAGATACTGTTTTCAGAGCGGAGGCTTCACCAGTGTGGCATGGAATTGATCACGGCTTGGAACTGTTAAAGAAGGGTCTTGTATGGAGGATTGGGGATGGAAAAACAATCAGAATTTGGAGGGATAATTGGCTGCCCAGAAATTTCGCATTAAGACCTAGGCATGGTAAGACCAAATGTAGATACAGAAGAGTAGTACAACTGGTGGACAATAATTCGGGTACCTGGAACCAAGAACTTGTCCAAAAAAAAATTATGAACAAGATGCAGAGGCCATATTGCAGCTCAATGCCCCTGTAAACCAGTGTACTGACTTTGTTGCGTGGCAGTATGAAAGCAATGGAATTTTCTCTGTAAAGAGTGCTTACAAACTAGCCTACAACCTGAAAAATAATATACAAAGCAGGCCTGGCAGTAGTTCAAACGGAGATAACAACAGAGCGCTATGGAAGTTGATTTGGAGTGCACCCGTTCCAAATAAAGTTAAATTTTTTGGGTGGAGGACTGCGTGTGATAATTTAGCAACAAAAAAGAATAAACTAAAAAGGAAGCTGGAAACGGATGGTATTTGTGCTCTTTGTGGTTGTGAAGACGAAACTAGCTACCATGCCACAGTAGCTTGCACAAAAGCCAGAGCCCTGAGACAAGAAATGAGAAAGAGTTGGGAAATTCCAAATGAAAGTTGCTTCAAATTTACTGGTCCTGACTGGCTACTTATTCTGCTTGATGGTTTAAATAGCGAGAAAAGAGGCCTACTGCTTATGCTGCTGTGGAGATGTTGGCACCTGAGAAATGATGCGGTCCATGACAAAGGAGAGTGTACCATCAAGGGTTCGGCCATTTTTCTGAATCGATATTTTAATGAACTGAATCTGAATTGTAAACGAGGTGGTTCAGAAAAAGGAAAAGGCCCTATGGTTGAGGAAGGAAATATAGATTCTGGAAGGAGTACAAGTGTGACAGTCATTAAGCTTACTAAACCTGTTCAGAGAAGGAAGTGGACGCCTCCACCGTCGGGATGGCTGAAGATAAACTGCGATGCATCCTTTGACAGTGAAAATGCAATTTCCTCCATTGCATGCATATGCAGAGATCAGGTTGGGAAGGTGTTATCACCAGATTTTGGCTAAATCAGGAGATGGGCCGTAGGTGAGATGGGCTTGAAGGTTAAACGCGTGGAGGATCTCTGAAGCGGCCTGACACGAAGAAGTTGGGCTAAATTGCCCATGTATCTGTATTATAGTAGATCGCGTCTTAATTTAGAAGTTAGAGTTTTACCCGTGCACGGTTAGGTGCACGCCTGAATTAGAAAGTCCCTTGGACTATAAATATGTATCTAGGGTTTATGGAATAAACAACAACCAACGTTCAACACAATCAATCTCGGCGCATCGCCAACTCCTTCGTCTCGAGGGTTTCTCCCGGTAAGCACCATGCTGCCTAGATCGCATCTTGCGATCTAGGCAGCACAAGCTTATTACGTTGTTCATGCGTTGCTCGTGCTGAAGCCTTTTTGATGGCGAGCAACGTAGTTATCTTAGATGTGTTAGGGTTGGCATTGTTCTTCGTATCATATGCGTCGTAGTGCAACCCTTATACATCTAGCCGCCCTTACACCTATCTTAGGTGTAGGGGCGGCACCCCGCTTGATCATTGTTTAGTAGATCCGATCCGTTACGGTTGCTCCTTGTTCTTCAAGGATTAGTTTAATATCCGCAATAGTTAGGCCTTACAAAGGGTTGGAGGATCCAGCGGCGTGTAGGGTGTAGTTTGCTAGCCCTAGACAGGATGTTCCGGGATCAACCTCGTGTTGGTTTTTAGGCCCTGTCTAGGATCGGCTTACGATCACCGTACGCGAGCGAGGCCCAATCGTGAGTAGGATGATCCGATTATGCGGTGAAAACCCTAAATCGTCGTAGATCGCTTTAGCTTTATCTTGATCAAGCAGGACCACCATATATTCGTACACCTCGTATGAATCATGGGTGGATCGGCTCTTTGAGCCGATTCACAGGACAACCTGAGAGCCGATCGAGGCTCGTATTTAACGTTTACGTGTATGCCATGCAGGAAACTAAGCGAGGCATCATCCAACACCTTCCTGACCAGGTATACGTCAGGTGGCACGCCCTTGCGACAGCATCGGACGTGTGACCAGAAGGCTTTGCGGGCCGTCGCTCGAGGGCAGCCAGCCGCAGCCCTAGTTGTTCCCGTCTCTACGGTGTTGCCGTCGCTGCCCGCCGGTGGGTTTCGACCGCAACACATTCTGGCACGCCCGGTGGGACAATCTTCGACATCCACCGCATCGCCATCTACATCCGAGATGGCGGAAAGCACTCCGGTCAAGTACGAGGATCTGCCTGACGAGCTCAAGAAGAAGCATGACGAGATCAAGGCAGTCCTCGAAGCCGACCTCATCGGCTCTTTCCACAGAACCCGCTCCCACGGCGTCAGGTGGAAGGGGTTCTCACCTGAAGGCGCACTCGATGGAGTGGACTGTCCGCCCCGTCAGAAGAACGCACCAGGTCGCTGCGTCAGGAGATCAACTTCATGGTGGCTCATTCGCTGCACCGCCACTCTGAGAGCCTGGTGAACACTTTGGAGCGTGTCGCTCTGCGCGTGATCCAGGAAATCATGAGCCATCAGTATTCTCCGTCGGGACCGGCTCTGGGGACTTACAAAGGAGAAATACCATTCCAGTCCCGTCCACCGCTGCCGTTCGCGTTGGCAGCACCAGAAGTACCGAACTCATCGGCATACGTCGTTTACAAGATTGGTGGTGACCCTAGTGACTACCAATTCCTACGAGGCGCCCAAGGAGATCCCGCACGGATACACGTGCGCATACGTACCGGCAGCACTGGGCACTCTCGGCTGCAACAGCAGGGGCCTCTGGAACAGCAGGAGGGACGTCGGGAGCAGATCTTGAGAAGCAAACGTGGTTAGCTAAGTACGCCACTCCGACAAACCTCCAGAGCTCAGCTCCTGCAGTTGGCTCAGAACTGGAAAAGCAAGCATGGCTGGCTAAGTATGCCACCCCGGCGAATCTTCAGGGTTCGACACCTTCAGCCATCACCGCGGATCAGATTTGTACAATTCTGAAAGATCAGTTCGGCATGATGCCGAAAAGGAAGACGTTCGGCTATACCAAGCCGTACCCCAACGAGTACGAATTGATCCCGCTACCACCCAAATATCGGTTCCCGGACTTCACAAAGTTTAGTGGATCAGATGGTTCCAGCTCCATCGAGCATGTGAGCCGATATTTGGCACAGTTGGGCACGATCTCAGCATCAGACGAGCTGCGTGTGAGGTTCTTCGCACAGTCCCTCACAGGATCGGCTTTCGGGTGGTACACATCGCTGCCACCGAACTCAATCCGGACTTGGAAGCAGTTGGAAGAGCAGTTCCATGAGCAGTATCACTCAGAGGCTTCCGAGGCTGGTATTGCCGATCTAGCACAAGTACGACAGAAGCGCGGGGAAACAGTGTCAGAATACATCCAGCGCTTCAGGACCATTAGGAACCGATGCTATTCGGTTCACGTAAGTGAAAAAGAAGCAGTCGAGTTGGCGGTGGTGGGTCTCTCATCATCGATCAAGGACGTGGCCTCCCAAGCAGACTACCCTTCATTGGCGCACATGGTGCAGAAGCTGTCAGCATATGAGCAGCGCCACCCAGATGTTTACCAGGACAAATTCAAGCGTGCGGTGGTCCTGGTTGAGGCAGACGAGGATGAAGGTGCTGCGGGAGATCGAGAGGTAGCAGTGGCTGAATGGACTCGGGCGGCAGGCCCCGTGTCCTGCAAGTGGGTTAAGCCACAAGGCCCTCCAAAAGGGTTCGACTTCGACGTGACCAAAACTGAGCAGATTTTCGATCTCTTACTCACGGAGAAGCATATAAAGGTACCCGAAGGCCACAAGATCCCTACGGTGCAGGAGCTGAACGGAAAGCCATACTGCAAGTGGCATAACACGTTCACCCACACCACTAACGACTGCAGGGTGTGGCGTCAGCAGATCCAAATGGCGATAGAAAAAGGACGGCTAATTTTCAACCAGTACGCCATGAAGGTCGACACACACCCCTTCCCCGCCGTTAACATGGTGGAGTGTACTTACCATGGAGGGTGCCAGCCAGATTTCTCGTGCAATATCAACATGGTGGGACCTGGGCACCACTCTGGTAAGGACGGAGATGAGGGCAGCTGCTCTCATAGCAAAGAAACAGAGGAAGCCGCTCCACGCGATCGGCTCCGCCACGACGGCAAGCGCTACGTCACAGAGGGAGAAGTGAAGAACATAAGATATCAGCGACCTCTCTCTGATCACCTCCTCAACAAGTATGTGAGTCAGTATGACCAACGCCGACGATACAACGACGATGATGAAAAGGATCGTCTGGCTAGGGACGACAGGAGACGTCGTCGGCATGATCACGACGAGGAGCGATATGAGCGCCACGCCAAGGAAAAGTCGAGGGAGCAAGACGACGTGGATAGGCACTGGGACTGCCCCTTCTTCAGACACTGCTGGGATTCAGGAATGAGCCGATTGCCAACAATCGGCAATTGCCCAGAATGTAAACAAAGGAAGAAGGATGCAGCTAACGTGTCCGTGTTCAAACGTCTAGGGCCTCTCCCGCCTCGGAACAAGCATGCTGAGTCCGCTCGGGTGGAAGATCTCGAGGAACTAGAGGACGATGATGAAGAAGACAAGTATCATCGGCCCAGGTGGTGCCCTGATGGGCTCAGCCGTTCCCAGAAGCGAAGGGTTCCGCATCTACGTGGGTTAGAAGAAGCCGAAAGGTTATACCTGCACACGTTGAGGAAGGCACGGCCTGATCTGGCCGCCAAAATTCAGCGAACCCTGGACGAAGAAGGTCGGCCACAAAGAAAAGAGTGGCGCCCCAAGCAAAGGAAAGCCGATGATGAGACATCGGCTGGCACAAACATGGTGCTCGTCCTTCCAACGGAGTTTGGTGCTCCAGGATTACACGAGGCACCCAATTTCGACGACTGCGAGCGCGTCAACGTGACGCAGGATGGGACTAGGATGGTCTTATCCACGGGCCCGACCGTGTAGCGAACGCAGCGTCTATGGACAAACATGGCGATGCCGATCCAGGAGATCGGCCCCAAGGATTAATGGAGGAACATTACAAAACCTTCATTGAGCAATTCAACGTGGAGGCCGATTCCAGCAATCGGCCAAAATTATCCTCATCATACGTCCTGCCTAGGTTCAATATTTGATCCGACAAGGAATGCCTGAAGAGCCGATACCATCAAGTCCCTTGAAAGAATCGGCTAGGGGAGCACCCAGGTGGATAAAACACGAGGATATGCAGTAGGAGTATCTTTCAAATGCCCAGCAGCCCAAGATATTCTTTGATGATGGGTATTGAAGTATGGGGCCGATACATAAATCGGCCGTAAAAAATTCAAAAATTTTAAGCACAGCCGATGCGCAGACATCGACTTAAGGATAGAAAGCCGATGCATGACCATCGACTCCAGAGGTACAACTGTTATAAGCAGAGATTCAATGGAATGCCAAGTACTCGAGTCTGCAATATCAGCTGGGGTGGATTGCATCAGATCCGCCAAAGGAAAGGAGCCGATCTGACCAGCAAGGCGCAAGAAGTGGACTGAAGAAGCTCGGGGGGGAGCTCACCCTGAAGGTTCTCTGCTCTGGGGAGCCGATGTTGTTGAAATCGGCTAGCTCTGCGTCATGACTTAAGGCCAATGGCGGCACATTTGGCTGACTCACTACCTTCCTCGCCTTGACTGAGGCTCGGGGGGCAGCTTGTCCTGAAAGACCCTTTGCTATAGGGAGCCGATTTTGTTGAAATCGGCTGGCTCTGCATCATGACATGGAAACCGATGGTGACACATTTGGTTAGCCCACTGCTGTTCTCGCCTTGATGGAGGCTCGGGGGGCAACTGACTGCGTAGATATTCTGTTCTTAAGAAGCCGATTGAGAGTTCATCGGATGGCCCTCCATCATAACCTTTTTCAAGGAGATCGGGCAGGTTTGAAGAGTATCACTGAATATCTGAATGTTCAAAGGTGTCGGCTTTAGCATCAAGTCGTTTCAGCAGCGGTTCTGGGGCTCTCTTGAAGGCGTTGGTCTGCCTCGTTGTCCACCAGGGCTCAAAGTCATCGGTCGAAAAGGGTGAAAGATAGATCGTGAAGGATTGATATGTTAACATCAGCTTTTGAGCATTGATCAAGTTCACGATCACTCCGACGTCAAGAAGATGAAGAATGGATCATGAGAGACCGATGCGTTGTCATCGGCTCATTGAGCATTGGCTAAGTGACGATCGGCGGGATCAGTATGAAGGGAAATCGGCTAAATTGGCATAAAGGAAATCGGCAAAATCAAATTGGGGAATTTCTTCATTGATAAACGAGATTTCTTACATAGAAGAGCTGATTGCTCTCAAAAGGGAGTACTAAGGGGATACATTGCCCCGTCTACTACTACTGATCCTATGCTAAGGGTCCTATCTACGGGCCGTCGCTGCCCTCGTCGTCACCCTCGTCGCCGCTGTCGGCGCTGCTCCCGGCGGGCTCGTCGTCGCTGCTGTAGCGGCCGCCGGCAGGACCTTCGTTGTCCTCATCCTCCTCGTCGTCGTCGTCATCGTCGCTGTCGTAGTCACCGACCCCGGCCAGGGGCAGTGGCGCTTGGCCGGCGGCTCGTCGGAGGGGCTGTCCGTCGCTCCCCTCTCCTCCTCCTCCTCCTTCACCTCCTCGGAGGAGGTGAAGTCATCCCAGGAGAAGCGATCGTCATCGCTCTCCTCCTCCGATTCCCCGTCGGCGAGGAAGCGGAGGTTGCTCTCCCCGTCCGTCGAGGACTTGTCGTCCTCGGACCAGATGGAGAAGTCATGGTCGGGCTCCTCCCCGGCCTCTATGGCGCGGCGGGTGTTGGCCGCATGGACCTCTTGTGGGTCCCGTTCTGGCGTCGGCTCGTGGGAGGAAGAGGACTCGAGGGAAAGTCCCGATGAGGCGGAGGAAGAAGAAGACATGGTGCGCAGGAGGGCTTTTGGAGTGCTAATGCGGAAGGATGAGGAGGAGAACTGTTCGGTGCGGTTAAATAAAAGAAGTGGGGATTTAATGTTCGAACAGTTTTCGAGGAGGTGGTGCCAAAAAACTGTCAAATCGTGCAGAGAAGTTGGGAAGGCAAGTTGTCATGATGAAAATACTGCGACGGTTCTGCTCTGCCACGACATGACCCCTCGAAGAAAAAACAGAGTGGTTTTGAAATTATCATTACCAAAACCAGGGGGGCATGTGTTATCACCAGATTTTGGCTAAATCAGGAGATGGGCCGTAGGTGAGATGGGCTTGAAGGTTAAACGCGTGGAGGATCTCTGAAGCGGCCTGACACGAAGAAGTTGGGCTAAATTGCCCATGTATCTGTATTATAGTAGATCGCATCTTAATTTAGAAGTTAGAGTTTTACCCGTGCACGGTTAGGTGCACGTCTGAATTAGAAAGTCCCTTGGACTATAAATATGTATCTAGGGTTTATGGAATAAACAACAACCAACGTTCAACACAATCAATCTCGGCGCATCGCCAACTCCTTCGTCTCGAGGGTTTCTCCTGGTAAGCACCATGCTGCCTAGATCGCATCTTGCGATCTAGGCAGCACAAGCTTATTTGTTCATGCGTTGCTCGTGCTGAAGCCTTTTTGATGGCGAGCAACGTAGTTATCTTAGATGTGTTAGGGTTGGCATTGTTCTTCGTATCATATGTTGTCGTAGTGCAACCCTTATACATCTAGCCGCCCTTACACCTATCTTAGGTGTAGGGGCGGCACCCCGCTTGATCATTGTTTAGTAGATCCGATCCGTTACGGTTGCTCCTTGTTCTTCAAGGATTAGTTTAATATCCGCAATAGTTAGGCCTTACAAAGGGTTGGAGGATCCAGCGGCGTGTAGGGTGTAGTTTGCTAGCCCTAGACAGATGTTCCGGGATCAACCTCGTGTTGGTTTTTAGGCCCGTCTAGGATCGGCTTACGATCACCGTACGCGAGCGCGAGGCCCAATCGTGAGTAGGATGATCCGATTATGCGATGAAAACCCTAAATCGTCGTAGATCGCTTTAGCTTTATCTTGATCAAGCAGGACCACCATATATTCGTACACCTCGTATGAATCATGGGTGGACCGGCTCTACGGTGTTGCCAGTCGCTGCCCGCCGGTGGGTTTCTGACCGCAACAGAAGGTCATCTGGGCAAGAAACGAGTCAAATCTCAGATGCATCGATGTTCCTGAAGCTGAAGCAAAGGCTTGTTTGTTGGGCCTAAAAAGCATACATGATCCCTCAAAAGTCTCAATTATTCTAGAGTCAGATAGTGCCATCGTGGTGGAAGCAATTAAAAGAAGAAACCAAAGTAAGTCCCGGTTATGGAAGTTGTATGAGGATATATCAAAGTTACAGGAAAGTTGTATCCAGTGTGAGATTTCTAAAATAGGTAGAGAAAGCAATAGTGCAGCTCATATTCTAGCTGATACCGCCAGGTTAAACGGTATAAATCAATTCTGGCTGGGGATTGTCCCTACAGTAATAGCTGAGATAGTGGAAGCTGAGATTGTAAAACTTAACAATGATGTAATATAAAAGCTCTCTTTCCTCGCAAAAAAAAAGAATAGTGTACCAGAAAAAGTATTCGCTACCACCAATATTGATAACTCAAAATTACCTTCAATCCAGACTTTAGTGTGATCTCTCGCTGCTGCAAACCCTGGAATAACATGAGGCCATTGCAGGTCATGAATGATTGGAAATAAACACACTAGTGGAAAACGGGGCAATAGGCCCGGTCCATTTGGGCCTTTAGACCCGGTTCCCGAACCGGGACCAACTAGGCGGGACTAAAGGGGTACCCTTTAGTCCCGGTCAAAGATAAACCGGGCCTAAAGGCCTCGACACGTGGTGCGGCCAGGGAGCTCGCGGGAAGGGCTTTGGTCCCGGTTCGTGGTACGAACCGGGCCTATGTTTCTCTGCCGCGGCAGAGAATTGCTATTTCTCTGCCGCGGCACAGATTTGGGCTGTACCAGCGTTTCTCTGCCGCGGCAGAGAAACAGGGCGTTTCTCTGCCGCGGCAGAGTTTCAGCAATGCATATATATATCATTCAAGAAACCACAAAAAATCGTCATGAATATATATAGACATCGTCAACAGTACACGACATCGTCAACAGTACACGTAATGCATGCATATTTACAATACAACATCTCCTCGACGAATATCCTCCGCCGTCACGATCTTCCGATAGTGCTCTCCACCTGGGGTAAGGACCTCGGTAATAAAGAATCCCGCGATTTCCTCTTGAATTGCTTTTATTTGATCCGCTGTTATGAGAGTGTCCCGCAGGCGTGTCATCTATATTTAAAAAAGGAGATCAATATATGAATGGAACTCAATACAATAGATGGTACTAATTAAGATTAATTGTGAAAATTTGTTATCGTACACGAGTGTGGTGTATTTGGGCATCCCCACCCTTGGGACAGGACATGTCACGCATGAAGGTGCAGACGTAGTATCCACATAAGTTATTCCCTTGTTCCTGCCTCATACACTTTACGAAAAAATAGTTCGATCAAACTAATAATCAAGCATCGTATTGAAAGTAAATATCATATATAAAGTTTCACGGACATAGCTATATATATAGTGAAGGAGATATGCCCTAGAGGCAATAATAAAAGTGGTTATTATTTATATCTCTATGTTTATGATAAATGTTTATATGTCATGCTATAATTGTATTAACCGAAACATTAGTACATGTGTGATATGTAGACAACAAGAAGTCCCTAGTATGCCTCTTAAACTAGCTTGTTGATTAATGGATGATTAGTTTCATAATCATGAACATTGGATGTTATTAATAACAAGGTTATATCATTATATGAATGATGTAATGGACACACCCAATTAAGCGTAGCATAAGATCTCGTCATTAAGTTATTTGCTATAAGCTTTCAATACATAGTTACCTAGTCCTTATGACCATGAGATCATGTAAATCACTTATACCGGAAAGGTACTTTGATTACACCAAACACCACCGCGTAAATGGGTGGCTATAAAGGTGGGATTAAGTATCCGGAAAGTATGAGTTGAGGCATATGGATCAACAGGGATTTGTCCATCCCGATGACGGATAGATATACTCTGGGCCCTCTCGGTGGAATGTCGTCTAATGTCTTGCAAGCATATGAATGAGTTCATAAGAGACCACATACCACGGTACGAGTAAAGAGTACTTGTCAAGAAACGAGGTTGAACAAGGTATGGAGTGATACCGAAGATCAAACCTCGGACAAGTAAAATATCGCGTGACAAAAGGAATTGGTATCGTATGTGAATGGTTCATTCGATCACTAAAGTCATCGTTGAATATGTGGGAGCCATTATGGATCTCCAGATCCCGCTATTGGTTATTGGTCGGAGTGAGTACTCAACCATGTCCGCATAGTTCACGAACCGTAGGGTGACACACTTAAAGTTGGATGTTGAAATGGTAGTTCTTGAATATGGTATGGAGTTGGAATATTTGTTCAAAGTCCCGGATGTGATCCCGGACATCACGAGGAGTTCCGGAATGGTCCGGAGAATAAGATTCATATATAGGATGTCATTTTATGTGAATAAAATGTCGCGGAAGGTTCTATGGAAGGTTCTAGAAGGTTCTAGAAAAATCCGGAAGAAACCACCAAGGAAGGTGGAGTCCACAAGGGACTCCACCTCCATGGCCGGCCAACCCTAGTGGGGAGGAGTCCCAAGTGGACTCCCCCTAGGGGCCGGCCACCCCCCACATGGGAGGTGGGAATCCCACCTTTGGGTGGGAGTCCTAGTTGGGCTAGGATTGCCCCCTCCTATGGAAGGATTTGGTTCGGGTCTTATTCGAAGACTTGGACACCACCTCTTGGGGTTCCACCTATATAATGAGGGACCAAGGGGAGGGGGCCGGCCACCCCAAGAACCACCAAGGTGGCCGCACCCCTTAGTGGCCCCAAACCCTAGCCGCCCGCTCCTCCACATCCCGCATAGCTTAGCGAAGCTCCGCCGGACTTCTACACCGCCACCGACACCACGCCGTCGTGCTGTCGGATTCAAGAGGAGCTACTACTTCCGCTGCCCGCTGGAACGGGGAGGTGGACGTCGTCTTCATCAACAACCGAACGTGTGACCGAGTACGGAGGTGCTGCCCGTTCGTGGCGCCGGAACCGATCGTGATCAAGATCTTCTACGCGCTTTTGCAAGCGGCAAGTGAACGTCTACCGCAGCAACAAGAGCCTCATCTTGTAGGCTTTGGAATCTCTTCAAGGGTGAGACTCGATACCCCCTCGTTGCTACCGTCTTCTAGATTGCATCTTGGCTTGGATTGCGTGTTCGCGGTAGGAAAATTTTTGTTTTCTATGCAACGTTATCCTACAGTGGTATCAGAGCCGTGTCTATGCATAGATGGTTGCACGAGTAGAACACAATGGTTTTGTGGGCGTTGATGCTCTTGTTATCTTTAGTTTGAGTACTTTGCATCTTTATGGCATAGTGGGATGAAGCGGCTCGGACTAACTTTACATGACCGCGTTCATGAGACTTGTTCCTCGTTCGACATGCAACTTGTATTGCATAAGAGGCTTTGCGGGTGTCTGTCTCTCCTACTATAGTGAAGATTCAACTTACTCTTCTATTGACAACACTAGTATCACCGTTGTGGTTCATGTTCGTAGGTAGATTAGATCTATATCGAAAACCCTAAACCACGTAAAATATGCAAACCAAATTAGAGAGCGTCTAACTTGTTTTTGCAGGGTTTGGTGATGTGATATGGCCATAATGTGATGATGAATATGTATGAGATGATCATTATTGTATTGTGGCAACCGGCAGGAGCCTTATGGTTGTCTTTAATTTCATGTTGAGTAGTTTTTCAAAGTAGTTGTAATAATTGCTACATGAGGTGAACAACCATGAAGATGGCGCCATGAACCTTGACGCTACGCCGACAATGATGGAGATCATGCCCGTTGATGATGGAGATCATGTCCGTGCTTTAGAGATGAAGATCGAAGGCGCAAAGACAAAAGGGCCATATCATATCACATATGAACTGCATGTGATGTTAATCCTTTTATGCATCTTATTTTGCTTAGATCGCGACGGTAGCATTATAAGATGATCCCTCACATTAAATATCAAGATAATAAAGTGTTCTCCCCTAGTATGCACCGTTGTACAGTTCGTTTCGAAGCATCTCGTGATGATCGGATGTGATAGACTCAACGTTCACATACAACGGGTGTAAGCCATGTTGCACACGCGGAATACTTGGGTTTGCTTGACGAGCCTAGCATGTACAGACATGGCCTCGGGACAACGGAAACCGAAAGGTTGAACATGAGTCATATGGATGATATGATCAACATTTTGATGTTCACTATTGAAGCTACATCATCTCACGTGATGATCGGTTTTGGTGTAGTGGATTTGGATCGTGTACCACTTAACAACTATGAGGGATGTTGTATTAAGTGGGAGTTCATTAGTAATTAGATTAAAACATGAACTAATTATCATAAACATAGTCTGAGTAGTATTTTGAATTAATTTTGTAGTATTGGCATCCGTTTTCTACCATGCGCTAGTCTTGTAATTGAGATAGAAATACTGTTAAAATCTGACAAGAAACTTTACGGATTGGTACCGTATTGTTAAAGAATCAAGAATTGATTAAGTCCTATTGCAAACTTTTAGTAAACCTCACATTGTTGATGCAAAGAGCTATGGTTTCAATTAGTACCTAAAGTTATCTTGTCTCCGTGAAACTTGAAGTTCAAATCTGTTTGAAAAGTAAGGAGCTGAAAATTTAGTTTTCAGAAATAATCAAGGTATGAGATATATGTGATATCTAAGACCTTATTGCAAGATGATAGAATATAATTTGGTGAGACTACATGAACTCATAAGTTTTATGGGAATGTACGAAGGTTGAAGACGCAAGGCGTCACAATCCTCCAACTATTGGGGCACTAACGATATTCGCATATCCATGAAGTGACCATCCTTAATATGCACCGTTGCTAAGACTCGTCGTTTCGAAGCATCACGTGATGATCGGGTGTGATAGATTCTACGTGTGCATACAACGGGTGCAAGCTAGATTTGCACATGCAAATACCAAGGTTAAAACTTTACGAGCCTAGCATGTACAAACATGGTCTCGGAAAGTCGTCATGATATGATGGATAAAATTATGAGTGAAATTTTTCATCATATTACAAGGTTACTAATAGTGAAATCCAGAACACTTGTCATATGATGATCAACTTCAAAATAAGAACCTCAAGGTTATTGGTATCAGACCAACAAACCTAGAAGTTATTAATGTTGAAGTGTTTTTCTGAATAATGAGGAAAGCTAAAAGAGAAACTGCAAAAGATATTTTGGCAGAAAGAAAGAAAAGACTAGAAAGTCTAGCTCAGGTGTATATAAATGATATACATGTTATGATTGTATTCCTAGTTAGGTCACACTATGAAATTCTTGGGTATTAGTACTATATTGGTTGGTATGAAGTGTCATACAAAAACAACGCAATACAAGAATTCAATGGCCTAAGTGACTGACAAGGAATATGATAGGAATGCACGCCTGGAACAAAAATAAAGTGTTATTATGTTCATCGTTGGCATTCTATCTAGCCCTTAGAATTTATAATAAAGAACTTAATAATTGTTATTTTGCTCTGGTCAAATGAAAACAATGAGTTGTTTAAATTATGACATTACTCCATGTACGATGGATAAGTTATTATAAATCTTAATGGTGAAACACACATACATAACACTGACGCTAAAATGCCATAAGGCAAATGATTTGAATTCCACTTATTTGTGGAACCGCCATTTAGGTCATGTTGGAAAGGAACGCATGAAGAAACTCCATGCAAATGGATTTTTGGAGTCATTTGATTTTTTGAATCGTTTGGCGCTTGCAAATCTTTTCTAAAAGAGAATGACTAAAATACCGTTCATAGGCCAAAAGTTGAACGGGCAACTAACTTAGTGGAAAAATACATGATGATGTATGTGGTTCACTGGGCATAGTTGTGTGCGGGAGATTCTTCTACTTCATGAAAACTTTGAACAAAGAATTGAGTATATATATGTGGATATATTCGATAAGGAAGAAGTTTGAAACATTTGAATGGATTCAAATAAATTTCAGCATGAAGTAGAAATCATCGTAATAGAAAAGTCAAATATCTATGATTGGATCATAGTGGAAATATTTGAATTACTAGTTTTAGCGAACATCTAAGAGAGTTATGAAATTGTTCTACAACTCACATTTCTTGGAGTATCATAGTGATGATGAAGTATCCGAGAGATGTATCCAAACCTAGTTGGGTCAATGATGAGATAAAATATTAATGCCATTATATTTTTGTGAATTATGCTTTAGAGACTACCGCTTTACACTGAATAGAGCATCATCATGATCCGTTGAAATGACATCATACGAGTTATGACATGGGTATAAACCCTAATAGTCTTTTCTTAAATTTTGGTATGCATAGCATAAGTAAATAAGTTTACAACCAAAATCGGATGAATGTCTTTGTTGGTTATCCCAGAGAATTGATTGGGAATTCTTCCCACAATGGAGACAAAGACAAAAGTGTTTGTCAATGTTTCTTATTTCCAAGAAATTGTTTCTAGCGAAGTTTTTGAGTGGGAGGACAATAGAACTTGATAAGGTTTATGAACCCGAGCATAATGATCAGAGTAGCGCAGCATCGGAATTGGTTCCGGAAGCGGCCACGACGATCATGGCTCCTATGACTACAAAGTGTTTTAGCCATGGAGATCAAAGTACATATTGAACCTTGTAGGTATGGTTTACTTTGTGATCAAATAAATGATTTGTGGACAAAGGATTGATTTGAACAATGATAAACCAACTACAAAACAAAGAAGATATGATGGGCCCTGACTCCGTTAAAATGGCCATGCGCCATGAAATCCAAGATAGATGAATACTTTATGAAAGTAAATGGATCTATGAAATTGATAGACTTGGATGAAATATCCTTGAAGAAAGCTTGACTTATCGAAAAATTGTTTACGACAAAGTTCAAAGAGTTGAATACGATAAGATTAGATCTTCCGTAGCAATGCTTATAGTCTATGTGGATTATTCTAGTAATCACTACATATTTCTTTTATGAGATATGCTAGTAGGATGGCAAAATACACTACTTAACAGAAGTATGTATACAAGATACAACCAAGAGTTTTGCTGGTCCGTGGAATACTAGATAGGTATACAAGCTTCAATTGGATGAAGTAAGTATCACGGAGTTGGAATCTTCACCAGATGAAATAGTCAAAGAGTTTTTGATTTCATCAGAGACGATGAAGAGGCTTGCATTTGCAAGAAATTAAGTGGGAGTGCTAAGACACATTTATAATACTTTATGTAGGTGACATATAGTTGGTTATAAATGATGTAATTATATACTTGATTAAAAAGGTTTCATTGAGAATTAACTTCAATGAAAGGATATGGACTGAAACAAATTTAGTGTCAAGATCTATGAAGATAGATTGAAACACATAAATAAGTTTAAGTCAAAGTACATATGATGGATATTGAAGTAGTTCAATATAGAAATATTAAGAAAATGTTCTTGTCATGTGAAGGTTTAACAAGACTTGAGTGTATCTGACACTCAATGAGTAAAAACACATGAGTGATTATAGATCACGAATAATATGTACACAATCAGATATCATGTGCTATAAAGTGTTATGAGCATATATCAGAATGATTCATATGATGATCATTGGACGACAGTAAGAATATCCTTGAGTACTTTAGAAGAACTAAGGATATATATATATATTTTTGTATGAAGAAATGACAAACAAATCGCTGTAAGGTGTTACACCGATATTGGTTTTGTCACATATAAAATATAATTTCAATCTCAAATTAGACTAAGTGTTGTTTAAAAGGTAGCACAATGAGCTAGAAGTTGTCTATGCTAGATTTAGAAGAGTTCTAAATATTGTGACGGATTCTACAAAAGAAGGCAGAGTATGTCATTATTTTGACAATGACAAAGGATGTTAAGTCAAGAGGTTCTTTGAGAACTTGGTGTAGTTCCGACAGAGTCAGAACTTTGAAGCTATATTGTGTGTGACAATATTAGTAACATATTTCAGACCGCGGAATTAAGGTTCCACCAGAAGATCAAACATATTTAATGCCGACTCATTTGGAAATGAGTGATGCGTTGAGACGCAAATGAATTACAAAATACATACGTTTCTGAGCGTGTCAGATCCGTTGACTAAAAACCTCTCCCGTGAGCAATACATGATAAAGCACCATAAGGCCAAGGTGTTATATCTTTACAATGTAATCTATATTATTGACTCTAGTGCAAGTGGGAGACTGAAGGAGATATGCCCTAGAGGCAATAATAAAAGTGGTTATTATTTATATCTCTATGTTTATGATAAATGTTTATATGTCATGCTATAATTGTATTAACCGAAACATTAGTACATGTGTGATATGTAGACAACAAGAAGTCCCTAGTATGCCTCTTAAACTAGCTTGTTGATTAATGGATGATTAGTTTCATAATCATGAACATTGGATGTTATTAATAACAAGGTTATATCATTATATGAATGATGTAATGGACACACCCAATTAAGCGTAGCATAAGATCTCGTCATTAAGTTATTTGCTATAAGCTTTCAATACATAGTTACCTAGTCCTTATGACCATGAGATCATGTAAATCACTTATACCGGAAAGGTACTTTGATTACACCAAACACCACTGCGTAAATGGGTGGCTATAAAGGTGGGATTAAGTATCCGGAAAGTATGAGTTGAGGCATATGGATCAACAGTGGGATTTGTCCATCCCGATGACGGATAGATATACTCTGGGCCCTCTCGGTGGAATGTCGTCTAATGTCTTGCAAGCATATGAATGAGTTCATAAGAGACCACATACCACGGTACGAGTAAAGAGTACTTGTCAAGAAACGAGGTTGAACAAGGTATGGAGTGATACCGAAGATCAAACCTCGGACAAGTAAAATATCGCGTGACAAAAGGAATTGGTATCGTATGTGAATGGTTCATTCGATCACTAAAGTCATCGTTGAATATGTGGGAGCCATTATGGATCTCCAGATCCCGCTATTGGTTATTGGTCGGAGTGAGTACTCAACCATGTCCGCATAGTTCACGAACCGTAGGGTGACACACTTAAAGTTGGATGTTGAAATGGTAGTTCTTGAATATGGAATGGAGTTGGAATATTTGTTCGAAGTCCCGGATGTGATCCCGGACATCACGAGGAGTTCCGGAATGGTCCGGAGAATAAGATTCATATATAGGATGTCATTTTATGTGAATAAAATGTCGCGGAAGGTTCTATGGAAGGTTCTAGAAGGTTCTAGAAAAATCCGGAAGAAACCACCAAGGAAGGTGGAGTCCACAAGGGACTCCACCTCCATGGCCGGCCAACCCTAGTGGGGGAGGAGTCCCAAGTGGACTCCCCTTAGGGCCGGCCACCCCCCACATGGGAGGTGGGAATCCCACCTTTGGGTGGGAGTCCTAGTTGGGCTAGGATTGCCCCCTCCTATGGAAGGATTTGGTTCGGGTCTTATTCGAAGACTTGGACACCACCTCTTGGGGTTCCACCTATATAATGAGGGACCAAGGGGAGGGGGCCGGCCACCCCAAGAACCACCAAGGTGGCCGCACCCCTTAGTGGCCGGCGCCCCCCTCTCCCCAAACCCTAGCCGCCCGCTCCTCCACATCCCGCATAGCTTAGCGAAGCTCCGCCGGACTTCTACACCGCCACCGACACCACGCCGTCGTGCTGTCGGATTCAAGAGGAGCTACTACTTCCGCTGCCCGCTGGAACGGGGAGGTGGACGTCGTCTTCATCAACAACCGAACGTGTGACCGAGTACGGAGGTGCTGCCCGTTCGTGGCGCCGGAACCGATCGTGATCAAGATCTTCTACGCGCTTTTGCAAGCGGCAAGTGAACGTCTACCGCAGCAACAAGAGCCTCATCTTGTAGGCTTTGGAATCTCTTCAAGGGTGAGACTCGATACCCCCTCGTTGCTACCGTCTTCTAGATTGCATCTTGGCTTGGATTGCGTGTTCGCGGTAGGAAAATTTTTGTTTTCTATGCAACGTTATCCTACATATAGTACTACTTACAGGGTAATCTCTAAATGTAAGCTCCGGTTTCCATTTACCCGGAACAGTATTGATGAACCGTTTCCAAGCCCTGCCCGGCAAAAAATAATGAGTAAATGAGTAATTGATTAGTTGATGATATCTTCGAATTAGAGCAGATGAAGATGCCAATACGAAATTGATTGAAACTACCTCTGGAGGATGGCAGCCATGTCCGCCCATTCCGCATATTCTTTACGTTTCGAGTCCATGACGTTTACGACTCCAAGGTGAAGATCAATGATTAGGAGAATAAAGTGGAAACTGCACAAGCATAGCTCAATGATTACGAGAATAAAGTGGAAGGTGCACAAGCATAATGTATGTTATATATAACACTCACTTGAAGTTGTAGGGAAAGAATATATCCTCTTTGTCTGCTTGCTTCTCTAAAAACATTACGATGTTGTCCTCTGTGTCCTTGGGGTACCGTCGAACCGTAACTTCATGAACTGTGTTTGGGTCTATGAACCCCAGCGGTAGGAGCTTGCCTCTTTTGTATTCCAGCTTCTTCATTCTGCATAATTAAATGTATAGCGTACACAAAGAATATAATAAGGATAATTGTTAGTGCAAATGAATGAGCTACAAACTTAATTACACAAATAAATCACTTACAGGCAGTAGCAACTGATAACAGCTTTGTCGAGGGCGTCTTGATTGAATAACTGAAACAGTTCTTCTAACTCAAGGTTTATCTCGTCTTCCCCCCGGAAGTAATGCTCATCTCTAAGATACACCGTGAGGTAGCTTTCACTTCTTCGACAGGCTTTCAGGTACCATTCATGCAACCTTCGCATCTGAGTCCCTAGACGCGCGAGCTCGCCAGGTTTGACGAGATCTTTTCCGTATCTATACGTGTTTACCACTTGAGCCGTTGGATAGTAATCTTCGTACTCAACTGATGCTCCCTGAGCTCTAGCCGCCCGTTCGATCATCGATGCCGTCTCTGGATCATGATATGGCTCCACGATGAAGTGGGGTGCGGCCTGAATGTCCTGCTGTCCAAGCTGGGCGACTTTTTTTGCTTCTTTGCTCGCTCTAGAGGACTGTCCAAGAGAGCGGTCATAATCAGCTCTCAGCTCAGGTCTCTTCATTCTCGTCTCGGCAAAGTGCTTCACTGTCTGCGGTGGAATAAACATCTTCTTCGGCGCAAGAAACGCCTTTTGCTCTTCAGTCTGCTCATGTGGTAACAACTCTGGAGTCTGTGCCCTCATTGGAGTTGATGATCTCTTCGGAGCTGTAGGAGGTGCCGCGGACCGCTTCCTCTTTTGCTTAAGTGGAGGCGGCGGAGTCTCCTGACGAGGAGGAGGAGGAGGCGGCGGAGTATTTTCACGCGGAGCAGACTGGTCATGGATAGGGGAATCATCATCGCGCACAGGAGAATCATCACGCGGAGGAGACTCAGGTGGCGGAGGAGGCGGAGGTGGCCTGCTTGTTGGCTTCTCACCTGGAAACACAATGTTCTCCTTCCGCCATTGCACGGTGGTTCTACGGGCTTCTCCCAGTTCTTTGATTTCCCCATCTTCACCTGCAGGGTGCTCAAGCACCAACCCCTCATAATCTCTCATCACTTCATCCACCATCACAACAGCAAAGTCGTCTTGGACCGAACGGCAATGGTAAGACCTTGTAGGTAAGAGGATGCCGACCGCCGCCTTGAAGGATAGGTTGAAAACTTTAACATGCAGCTCACAAGGACGGCTCTCAGTGAGATCATCCACGGGGGGGTAGCGAGGAGGCTCGACCACCTGGTCATCATCATCATCATCATCCACCTGCTGAGAGGAAGCCACGCTGCTTTTCCGGTGTGGTTGAGATTGCAGCGGGGCGATGGCATTGAGCAATGCAGGATCTACAGCCTGCCCCTGAGCCATCTGAGATGTAAGTACTTGGGTTACCATGGTTAATTGGGCTTTCATGGTGCTCATACCCTCCTCTAAGTTAGCCAGGCGGTCTGTTTCCCTTGCCTTCCTCCTCTCATGGCTTTTATCAGGAAATCTCTTCCTTTCCGCAGGAAAGCCATACTTCCACGGAACGGAGCCTTCTGTGCCTCGTGTTCGTCCGCCGTGTTCTTTGTTCCCAAGGGCGCGTGTCAGCTCATCGTTCTCTCTTTCGGGCTGGAACAACCCCGCCTCCACGTCCCTATGTGCTCTTTCCAGGGCATCAATGGGAACCTTCAGATGAGCTTTCTTATAGATGCACTTCCCTGTTTCTGGATGCAACGTTCCCCCAATCCCGTAGAACCACTCCTTGCACCGTTCGATCCAACCGTGTGTCCCTAATCTGATCCCTTTACTGGTCAGTTCCGCCTCAGCTGCTTGCCACTTAGGACGGTTAGCCCTGTATCCACCTGGACCCAGAATTTGGTGATATAGCTTCAACGCAGCATTTGCCTTATTTATTTCCGACCTTCTCTTAAATTCTTCTGACTCCGTGCTGTACTTCACGAATTCTTCCCAGTGAGTTTTTACCTTCTCATTGTCCGGAGTCTTCTTTATCTTGATAAGGCGGCGCAATCTTTTCTTGTGGCTCTTGAATAGTTCGGCCATCTTCTTCTTGCCAAACTCGCGGAGGGCCTGCTCCATCTTGGCCTTTTCAGCGTCACCCCCCTCTTCGGGTACTATGTTGAAATGTGACATGAGCTTGTCCATAATGCTGTTTTTGGCTACATCATCGATATAAAGACCTTGACCTTCTTCCTCTGCAGACAGCACTAGTCCCTTCGGCTTGTGCCATTCTCGAACGGTGATCGGGACGTGGTCCCTAACAAGCACTCCGCATTGAGCTATAAATGCCTTTGCACCTTTCTCTGGAGCAATCGGTTTACCATCCTTTTCGATGTGGGTGATGTCGTGCCTAACACCGTCATCCAACTTTTTGGCCGGGCCTCGCTTCCTCGACTTTACAGAAGAAGTGCTCGATCCGGAGGGCTAAAAAAGAAATAATTCATAGTCAGTACAATTTAATTAGTTAATGCATCTAGTCGATCAACAACGGCTTAATTAGTTTATATACCTCGGTGATAACTACAGTTCGGGAGCCATTATGATGATCTTGTTCCTCACCGGCGCCACTAGGATCTTCTTCCTCAATATTCTCCGCTCCCTCACCGGAGTCATTCAAATAAGTTGCGGTGACATCGTCACCGCCATCATCTGGAATAACGTCGTCGTCGCGATCATCCAGAGTACCGTGGGCTATGAGGTTCTCCATGAAATTTTCTTGAATTTCATCTCTGTCCATGCTTTCTACAACGACCTGCAAGCTATATATAGGAACCATCATATGATCAAATTAAGGATAATGCAGAAAACTGAAAATGGAGTTACATATGTAGTTCTTAACTAAGGATCGATAATATAGTGCTGAAAGCAGATAGTGCAGTTACATGCATACATAGATCGGGTTCATGTTTATTTAACCATAATACATCAATCACTACTACAACCTCTCAACCGCGCCGACCGGGTCCTATAACGCGCCGACCGGGTCCTGAGCCGCGCCGGGTGAACCCCCAAAGCCACGGAACAGTCACGGGAGCATAGCTAACATGAGATCCCTGCATAACGCTCCATCCGGTCCTATACATGTTGTCTAACGCATACATGTAACGGCGAACGTGCTCGTCCTCCGCCGCAATGCGCTGAGCTACCTCCTCCGGCGGGGCCGGCTCCCTCTGAAACGACCGTGGCCCATAAGACCTCCACCATAGAATATCCGGGTCGACGACGGGACCCGGATTCCGCACCAAGGTGCGCGACCCGGAAGCTAAGACCTCCCAGTGCCACCCCGGCGGAGCCCAGTCCCGGACCTCCCCCAGCTGCTGCATCTCCTCTAGAAGAGTCAGACCACGGCGCGGCGGCTGTCGCGGCATCGTAGCTACGAAAACAAATCATATATATATGTACCAACGTTAACATAAATTAAAAAATAACTTCACTACTTTTATGTTAGTCGGCGCCGGCACTACCATTTGGGGGGCGCCGGCACTACATATATACCCTATATATTTTGGGGGCGCCGGCACGGGCGTCGGCACTATGTCGCGGCGGCGCGACGGACTCGGCACAGCCACGGGCGCCGGTAGGGGCACCGCCACGGACTCGGCACCGGCAGGGGCGCCCGCCACCGGACTCTACAGCCACGGGCGCCGGTAGGGGCACACCTACCGGCAAGGCCGCCCGCACGACCGGATTAACTATACTAACAATTTTCTAACTATAATTTTCACTACTTTTTCTAACATATCGGATTAACTATACTAATAATTTTCACTACTATAATTTTTTAACTATAATTTTCTATCTTATTTCTAACAAATATTCTTTTCATAACTTTTTTCTAACTATAATTTTCACTACTTTCCTAACATATAACTTTTTATCTAACAAGTACTTATAACTAATTTTTCTAACTATAGTAATAGTAACAACTATACTATTTCTAGCTAACTATACTAATTAACATACTAACATTTTTTCTAATTAAGTACTATACTAACAATTAATATACTAACAACACAATAATTTTACAAATAAAAAAAATAAAAAAAGGGGGCCGCGGCTCACCTCTTGCTTAAGGAGGGGAGGCGCGGTCGACAGGAGGCGGCGACGGCGGGCTGCGGAGAGAGGCGCGGAGACGGCGGCGGTTGCGGCGGCGGAGACGGCGGCGGTTGCCGGCGGAGAGAGGAGGCGGCGGAGACGGCGCGCGGCGGCGCGCGCGCGGCCGGGGAGGAGGCGGCGCCGTCGCGCGGCGGCGGCGGCGTGGCGGCGGGCGGCGCGTGCGGCGGCGGCGGTTGCGCGGCGTGGGCGGCGGCAGCGACGCGCGCGATTGGGCAGGGCAGGGGCGGCGCAGTGCTGTTCGTCTCCGCGGGATTGATCTCCGCGGAGACGAAGGAGTTGCGCTTATAGTGCTCCCTTTGGTCCCGGTTCGTCTTACCAACCGGGTCCAAAGACCCCTGACCCGGTTGTAATACAAACCGGGACTAAAGGCCATTTTTTGCGTTTCGCTGCGCAAGCGCGTTTTTAGTCCCGGTTTGTATTACAAACCGGGTCCAAAGGCCAATTTTTTTAAAAAATTTCATTCCCGCCTTATTTCAAATCAAAAAAAACGTATGCCACCGCGCCACCGCCGCCACGCACCGCCACATTTGACTGTCCTGAAATGTTACCAAGAGCAGGCCTCATTGATGGTTACGAAAAGCATCGCTCTTAGGTCAAATTCCTCCTGCTTGTGCTCGTCCCACACACGTACACCTGCTAGGGACCACAGCTGTAGAAGTTCTTCGACTAATGGCTTCAGGTACACATCAATGTCGTTCCCGGGTTGCTTCGGGCCTTGTATGAGCACTGGCATCATAATGAACTTCCGCTTCATGCACAACCAAGGAGGAAGGTTATATATACAAAGAGTCACAGGCCAGGTGCTATGGCTGCAGCTCTGCTCTCCAAAAGGATTCATGCCATCTGTACTTAGACCAAACCTTAAGTTCCTTGCATCCTGTGCAAAGTTTGGGAACTCTCTATCGATTTTTCTCCATTGGGATCCATCAGCAGGGTGCCTCAACATCACGTCTTTCTTACGGTCTTCTTTGTGCCATCGCAACAACCTAGCATGCTCTTTATTCCTGAACAAGCGTTTCAGCCGTGGTATTATAGGAGCATACCACATAACCTTGGCAGGAACCCTCTTCCTGGGGCGCTCGCCCTCAACATCACCAGGGTCATCTCGTCTGATCTTATACCGCAATGCAGTGCACACCGGACATGCATCCAAATTCTCGTACTCACCGCGGTAGAGGATGCAATCATTAATGCATGCATGTATCTTTTGCACATCTAATCCTAGAGGGCAGACAATCTTCTTCGCTTCGTACGTACTGGCGGGCAATTCGTTACCCCTTGGAAGCTTCCTCTTAATTATTGTCAGCAACTTTCCAAATCCTGAGTCAGTGACACCGTTCTCTGCCTTCCATTGCAACAATTCCAGCGTGCTGCCTAGCTTTTTATGGCCATCTTCGCAAGTTGGGTATAACAATTTGTTGTGATCTTCTATCATCTTGTCGAAGGCCAACCTTTCCTTTTCAGTTTCACATTCTCTCCTTGCATCAGCAATGGCCCGACCAAGATCATCATCAGCAGGCTCATCTGGTGCCTCTTGATCTTCTACTTCATTGTCTTCATTGCCTTCTGCAGTATCATCGTATTCAGGGAAATTGGGATAACCGTCATCATCCTCTTCCTCTTCTTCATTGTCTTCCATCATAACCCCTCTTTCTCCGTGCTTGGTCCAACAATAGTAACTGGGCATGAAACCGGATCGCAGAAGGTGGCTGTGAATGAGACTCGAGTGAGCGTAATTTACGATATTCTTGCAGTCCACACATGGACAATACATGAAGCCACCATGTTTGTTTGCCTTCGCCACGGCCATAAAATTATCCAGGCCCGCAGTGAACTCGTCAAACCGTCGGTCAATGTACATCCATTGCCGATTCATCTGCATGATATAATTAAGCTGATCAAAACCATTACAGAACATCACGATGTATATATACACATGCATTTTATCAATTGCAGATGAAAAGGATAAAGTTGTTAACCTCGATGAAGAAGAAAAAAGCAAGTTAAGTGTGGTTTGATTTGTGTAAACTCAAGTGGCAAATCCTCTTAAGCATTTCATCGAACACCTCTTGTGCATGTGAAGAAGAGAGGAGAGCAATACACCCCTCTTGTGAAGAAAGTGAAAAAATGGCTAAGTGTGGCTCACACTTGGGCAGGGGCAAGGTTATGTAGCCAGAGGCGGGGCCTTTGGACCCGGTTTGTATTACAAACCGGGACTAAAGGGTTCCCCACACCGACACGGCTCGCCGCGCTGGGACCTTTAGTCCCTTTGTAATACAAACCGGGTCCAAAGCCACTACCGGACAAGCTCCAAATGGTGGTCGCTCAGAACGAATCGGGACCAATGCCCCCATTGGACCCGGTTTGGTTCAGCACTGGGACATTTGCTTGGGACCAAAGGCCTCTTCTCCACTAGTGACACAAACATAGAACATGATCTACAGGAGAATTACATGAGTTACTGTGATAAAAGGCTGATGAACTCGGCCTTCCAATTATCGCCACTTCACTAAACCACAACAAATATACAAGCTGCGGCACTAGATTTGGAAGCTCATGCTCTCTTTTGGTCAACAACATGTCCACCACCACCATGTCCTGCAGCCTCGATGATGACGGCAGCGGTGCAGCAAAGCGCGTCGATAGCAAGTCGTCGGAGCTGACCCCGATGCTCTGCAACTAGAGTTGCTTACAACATCCATGTTGTCACCGCACCATAGAAAAATTGTGGCCTCCGAGCATCCGGGAGCAGCGCAAGAGGCCATGTGCACCATACGTACATGTAGCACAAAGGGTATTGCAACTTGAATCTATGGGTCCCCTTATCTACTTGAACCGGAAAGAGTTATATATTTGTATAGAATACATTGCGATTAAACAAACATCATTGAAAAAATGGTGGGTAACAATAATATGGGAAATCAATCCCGGTTCAAACCAGAGCTCACCAAAATCTACAAATTGTGGAACATACATATCAAGAGGGAAGAAAAATCCTAAATTATGTGGACACGACATAGGAGGAGCTCACCAGAATTTTTTTTCTAAGGATCTAAAAGAAATTGGAGCATAGGAGAGAGAGGAGGATAATCAGGCTCACCTAAGCATCTCTCACCGGAAGAAGCTTCCATCAATTCTCTATCACCCTCCGCTAGTTTCTTAGGTCGAGACGGGGAATCCAGGTGCGCGGAATGGCAGGTGCTTGCGGTGGCCAGCTTCGGAACCCTATCCGCATTGGAAGCTGCGGTGGTAGGTCGCTGCCGGTCGCTCTGTTTTGCGGATATGAAGCAAAGGTGGAGGAGACGAGACCAGCGTCCCATGAGCATGTCCGGGTTAGGAGTGGCGAGGACCGAGTCTAGGGTGCAAGAAAAGGAGCGAGAGAGAGGAGGCGTCGAGTTGCGAATAGAAGGAGGCGACACCAATGTTTTTATCGACACGTGGAAGGACACACACTACTCATGTAACCAGGCGCGGCCATAAAAGGGGAGATGGGCCCCTCTAAGAGGGGGTTGAATTTTAGTGAGGTTGGGGGATATGGAGAGAGTCTACCCCCTATAGTTCTTCCGGTGATATAACCACCTTGCCGGGCTCTCCCCGGCAAGCTAGTTCGTCATTGTAATCCAACCAGAATACATGAAGTGGGGTCACTAGAATTTTCTAGTGACTTGAACCTGGGTAAAGTCGCCGTGTGCTTGCCATGCTGTGTGAAAGTGTTTGGATTGCGTTTCCACCCCTCACTGAACCTATAAGGGGTACTCACCCCTGGTGTTTGCGAACACACCCGCAACAACATGATCAGGCAGTGTGTCACGTTCGACGACATATGCAACATGAGGCGGTGCTAGTCCACCCCTTCTTTGGGGGTGGCCCCGACAATAAAGGCGCCAAAGCTACCCCCACACCCGGTGGGCTACTGTCGGTACCGTCGGAACCAGGGGTGTCACGGTTCCATGCAAGCGAGCACCTTGATTGCCGCCTCCAAACAAAAGAAGACTACCATATGTGCTAGGAACAATTTTGAGATGTATATCTTGCGCACACACACTCAAGGTCTAGACTTTCAACGTGGCAAAGGGGAACGTCCCCACCCCACGTACCGCCACGTTCCTGGCGGGCCAAGGCTTCGGTGGCAAGCTAGCCAAAAGCACCCTCAACGATGCACGACTGGAGCTTTCTGGGGCTCCTTTCATGGAGAATCCGTGTCGTTTCGGTGGCTCAAGTGGTCACTGACAAGCTAGAAGGAAGGCGTCATTTCCCCCGCTTCATGTGGCTTGTCGCCTCTGCCACGGTTGCACTGCTCCCCGCACATGGCAGAAATAGGATGTGACACGATATGGCCATATTATCCATGCGGGCGGCCACTCTCCCCACTTAACAACTCATCTGCCCCTAACCACTCCGGCTCATCGCCATGCACCTCCCACATGTTGTGATTACTACAACACATGTAGCAAGGCCCATCTGGTAAAAGGAGTTCATAGCCCCTTCCCTCGAACAAGATCAAGTATAGTTGTGGCATTTTCCCCTCCCATTGCATGGGAACGAGGCGCACGCGTATTCCAAGATGAACTTTGACCATAAAAATTGAGCAACAAAATCTTGGTTATATTATATGTAATTAGTATTGTTGGATTCATATTGAAAAGCACTTTTTAATGATGTTAATTTCATACAAACAATCTTTATATATTTGAAGTAATTCTTAGTCAAACGAAAAGCACGTAAAACAAGGGCGCCTTATTCCTTGAATCGGAGGTAGTGCGATGATTACTATGAGATTCATTTGGGCTTTACAACAAGATTCATAGACCGTAATCCAACTGCATCTATGACTAATAATCCACCCTTAGGATATCATCCAAACAACTTTGGGTATTAAGTTGGAAGCAATAGATTATTGCATTAAGTAAAGTGTGTAAAGTAAACAATAGAATTATTCTTGGATAAAGCATTGTTGTTTTCTCCCTAGTAGCAACAACACATCTACAACCTTAGAAGTTACTGTCACTCTCTCATATTACAAGAGGCATGAACCCACTATCGAGCATAAATACTCCCTCTTGGAGTCACAAGCACATACTTGGCTAGAGCATCGACTAGCAACGGAGAGCATGCAAGATCAAAAATAACATATAAACATGTCTATAATCAACTCAACCATAGTATTCAATATTCATCGAATCCCAGCAAACACAACATGTAGCATTACATAAAGATGATCTTGATCATGATAGGCAGGTCACAAGATCTAAACATGAAGCATAATGAGAAGACAACCATCTAGCTACTACTGTGGACCTGTAGTCCAGAGATGAACTACTCACGCGTCACTTCGGAGGTGGGAATGGTGATGAAGAGGCCTCCGGTGATGATCTCCCTCTCCAGCAGGGTGCCGGGAAGAGCTTCATAACCCTCCCGAACTAGGGTCGACGATGACGGCGGCTACAGAACTTTTCGTGGATGGAGGCGCGGGTGTTTAGGTTTTCCCGAGGATGTGAATTTATAGGCAAAGAGCGAGGTTGGTGGGCGCCCGAGGGGCCCACACCACCCCCAGGTGCAGCCAGGGGGGCTCGCGCCTAGGCATGGTGTGGCTGCCTCCTGGCTCTTCTCCGTCTCTACTTTGGACTCCGTCTTCAGGTCGGAAAAAATAGGAGGTTTGGCTTTTGTGTCGTCCAATTCCGAGAATATTTCCCGTACAACTTTTCTGAAATACAAAAACAGGAGAAAACAGGAACTTGCACTGTGGCATCTTTTAATAGGTTAGTTAAAAATGCATAAAAATGACACGATGTGTAAACAAAACATATAGAAATTGGTGTAAAACAAGCATGGCGCATCAAAAATTATAGATACGTTTGCAATGTATTAGGGCGCCGTACCTGGTCGACACATTGGTCTGTTCCGCCGACTTCTGTCAGTGGTGAGGTTGGTGGCTCCTGCACGTTGGTGGCGCTGCCGCCGCACTCGGAGGTGTTTGGATCAGTGGCGGGGTTGCAAGTCGGCGGCTTTGCAGGTCTTCCCCGCCTCCGTCCGATTGCATGGGGTTGAGGGGTCTAGGCATCTCCGGGCAAAAGCCTGACGACGCATCGTCCACGGACATCGCTTTCCTCCTTGGGGGGTCGTCGTGGATCTCCCCTTTCCCCTCAACCTCGGGTCATATCTCCAGGTGAAAGCCTTGACCCTGCGGTGCAGGGTCGGACGACGACGTTGTTCCGCGTCGCTTCCCCTCCTAAGGGCGTCGTTTTGGAGTTCGTGATTCTCTTTGTGCTTCTCCTAGGCTGGACTTGCACAATATCGCGGTTCAAGTTGGCCGGCGATGTGTCTGTTCCGTGTGGTGGCTTGTGTGGCAACGATGGTGTTGAAGAGTGATGGTTTGATCGCGACAAGACCTTGTTAGTCGGCTTGGTCCAGCGTGTCCGAGTTTTCCTCCATGTTGGTCTTCCATTGCTGCGGAGTCGGAGCTACCATGTTCTTCGAGGTCTTCTATTAGGCGGCGTACGATGACCTGCAAGGGGCGGTCTAGGTGAAGTTCTCCTTCGGTGCGGGTCTTGCGCAACCCCTCTCTGGAGCCCGTCATCCGAGTCGGAGCTGCTTTTCCCTTCACGAGGAGCCACCTATTTGGCGTAGGCCGGCTTGAGCCTCGCGGTGCCGCTTTGGCAAGGTCTTCTTTGGTGGTTGCTGCTTCGGGGAAGTCGGAGTCGCTACGGGTGCGGATTGATGACGATGACGTCGGTGAGCAACCTCGACGACGATCTTCACCTTGGTGGTGTTTGTGCAGCTTCGGTGGGTTGCCAGGGTGGTTGTGTGCGCCCATGCGACGGTCGTGGTCCATGACCGTCGGCATGGGTGTTTGTACTGGTTTTTGGCCGGTTTTCCGTCAATAAACCGGCCACATATTCTTCTCTATTAATGAAAATGGCAAGTCTTGCCTCGTTTCAAAAAAAAAAAATGGCAAGTCTTGCCTTGTTTCAAAAAAAAAAAATGGCACCAAGCAGCGCACGGGCTACGTGAGAGCCCACAAGAGTTCATTAGAACGTTATTAGAAAAGCTGCGAAAAGAAAGTGTATTGGAGTCCTCTCACTACCTTAAAGGCACCATGAGTAACACACGCAAATTCCTCCTTCTCAATGTCTTGATGTGATTTTCTACTCCCATTTAGTATCCTGGTTAGCAGATCCGACATTCATTTTCCTTAATAGACTTGTAGCAGAACTTTTTGTTCTTAGTTTTTTTTTTCTTTTTTGGCTGGGTGCATTGGTAGGCTATTGCGTTGTTGCATCGGCTGGGTGTAATTGATATCTTTCGATATTAATATATATTTTTTATCGAAAAAAATCTTGTGATGGATGGAAAAGCTTCACTTGTTAATTATCATGGATTATCCATAAGTATAGACTAGGAAACATGCTCGCGCGTTGCGGCGGATTGATGTTTACTGAATATTACATTGTTCCAAAATGTAGGCCTTTTTAAAAAGCTAGTTTAGCTAAAAGTATTATATTATCAAAACACAACTTACCATCAAGAATATGTTTATGTTAATTTCTAGTGTTTAGCACTGTTCATAAATCCCCATCACCTAAATTTCTCTTTAGCTAGTCTTCAGATTTCATAAAATCCAAGTCACCTGAAATTGCAGTGTAGGTTAGTTTGCAGATTTAATAAAACATCAGTGTACTTTTTTTTATCAGTAAGTTAATGACATGCACAGGGAGGTGTGATTCTGCTGGTCAGATGTTCCCCCAATGGTTTAGTTTGGTGTTCCACTCGAAACTTTGCTCGGACGACATATTCACAGGAACATATATAATGCAGAACCAGTACTCGATCAACTTTGTTCAAAGATAAAACCTGAAAATCTTCATTTGCTTGAGGAATGCGATCATTTTTTTTTTCTAACGCTAATGTTGCAAAGCAAATCTCAAAACTGTTTGCTCGGAACAATAGGAAAAGAATAACATTTGTTTATACATGTGTATTGATGTGCATTCCTACTGTAACGTAACGATTACCCAATCAGCACAGCTGAACTGCTCGATGGAGGATCTACCGGAGCCTTTGCCTGCCTGCAGCGCATCAACAAACCTGGAAATAGATAGAATTGTACATCGACAACTTAGTCGGAATCTCGGCCAGCTCCATGGCGGAACAGGTCAACAGAAGCGTGCTCCGCTCCAGCTCTGAGGACAAGTGCATGCCCGTGAACAGCATGTCCGCCTCCAAGATTTTCAGCATCTCCAAGCTACGCGATGCCCCTGAACCGTTGGACAACACCGCCTGGAACAGCATGGCGCAGCAGGAACTTGCGGACCCTATTTCCCCAAGATAAAGGGGAAAAGGAATTAAATGGCGCAGCTCACAGGGTGCCACCGTCCTCCTGCGAGCTCACCATAATATCAGGTGCGAGGAGCACGGATCGAAGCTTTCCATGGACGGATCTCTCGGGTGGAGGTGAGGCGCCGCCGCCTCCCTTCCAGCACCCGTATGTAGGTGCTCGTGCTGCTGCCCGGCGGCGATTCCAGGCGAGGAGAAGGGAGGAGAGGAGCGGGGAAGGGAAGGGTCATGCCGGACGCCGACAGAGGAGGCGTTTCCGGTGGGTAGCGTCATTGCGTCAAATTGGGCGAGATTTTTTCCTAGGAAGGAAGAGACAAGCGACGAAAGGAACAAAAACAAAACATTATTTTCCTCAGCGGTGGCATCTCATGTACTAATTTCGATAAAAAAAAAGCAGAGCAAGAAAAAACAGACCAACAAGAAGCCTTTTTTTTTAATTACGGAGTATGTATAGATTAAAATGGTTAAAATGGTGCGTCACGCATGGTTTACCGAACTGTCCCTATGGTGGTGAGGTCAGATATCAAAAACGATCAAGAAAAATTCGTACAAGTAGCTTCTTGTGGATTACTACTGAACGACCCATTAGTCTGGTCTGTACGTGCATATAACACGATGGATTTGATTTTTCGGACGATCAATTTACCTACTAGCTGGACGTGTTTCTCTGTTCTATGATGGATCTATTATCTGGGAAATTCAATTCAGGACATAGGAACATATACTCCTGTCACTGGAAAAAATATTTTGAAATGTCAAAAATTGCAAACAAATTTTTTCTCACTTACGTATCTACATGCTATATGTGCACATCAAGTTTCGTGAAAAACCGACATATTTTGTGAATTGTGTAGAAAAAACAAAAAAACAAAAGTTAAGTAGGCATTTTTAAACCAAAATCCCTCTCTTTTGTACATGACACAAAAAAAAATCAGTTTTCCATGGAACGACTTTGTGAGCACCTAGAGTGGCCTGAACCTGGGTAAAAAATCCATTGGTGTTTCATGCCCGCTCACATACATTTGAAGAACTTAATTATGGATGTTTCTTTGCATCGGTATGGATGGAGAACATGTTTGAGGACATGAAGAACGACCCCCAATTGACACTTTGGGAACATGGTAATCTTTATAGTAATCGGTATGTGTCATACAATTGGTGTTGAGGTTATTAAGTCTCCTCATTTTCATATTGGTGAAGTTGATGCTAAAAAAATAACCACGCCACACATTAATTATTGCATTACCAGAATAGGGTTGTTACAACTATTTGTCTTTCGATTGACATAACCATATTTTATTGATGTACTCGACAATGGTAAACAAACGTGAAAATGGCATGTGGTGGCGAACATTGGGATACTGGCCACCGATAGCACTAACATACTTCTCATAAGTATATTAGATGGACGGGAGAGGGCTCGGTGAAGCATCTATGCCCACTGAAGAAGGCTTTGAACAATCATCCTGGCATGCACCCATTGAAAAATAGCAGTAGTTATTCGCTAAACAGCAGTAACAAGCTGACTTCTGTTTGCAGGCCGTATAATATTTTTTGTAGACGCATAGTCCAGTTGGTATATTAATCTTCTCATTTTCCTTGCCTTCCATGATTTTACCTATGGAATACGAAAAACCATTAATATATTACTAAATCCACCGAGCGATGAACTACAAAGTCTATCAATAATAAATCCATTGATCGATGAACTATAAATTATAGTAACGACGACATTCATACACAAAAAGTACCATAACTTAGCAAACCTTATACACTTCCAGACATTTTTTTTCACAACGTATGTACTAATCGTTGAACATAAAAAGGTACACGGATTATAAAAATAAAGGAAGTTTTGGTATAAGTTCTGCGGTTATCTAGCACTTACATTGTACATGGATTGCAAAGCACAGGAAAATCACCGTGAGCATTGTCCCAACGTGGAAGAAGTTTATGTGCTTGTCCATGTAATTTAACCTTTGATGCTTGTTTGGTGCTCCTTATAATAGAATTTGTTTTCTAACAAACAATGGCATATATGTTTGTTGTTCAACGCATCATCCATATATATACACATCTTACACACAACGAGAAGGTATTAGGCCACAAAATATACTGAATATAATGAATATAATTAAGTCTATTTATTGGAATGCATTAACTACATACTTGATATGGAATTCATTATCATGTTAAATAATCACCTATCTTTAGCATTCTTTCCAAGAAAGATACCAATTTCCAAAGTTCAAAAGAGTATTGTAACATACATTTATACATTTCCAATTTTAGAGCCTTGCATGCATATATTTGTAGAAATCATTAGGTCACCATCACTACAACATGGTAGGAGGGCCCTGACGGTTCTATACACCGATGCGCTTGCGCTGGCCCGATGAATAAAAGTCGCTAGGGATAACTGCGTCAGGGATACTACAGGCCCGATACTTTTTTCGCGTGGCGTATAACGATACACCGAGCTAGCTCTGGCATTACAATTATGGCTAATGCAACGGTACAATGTCTGGGACGACATACAATAGGTTCCATGCCAGGTTTTGTGGTCTGACACTATTTGGTATGTCGGCCTATGCCATTGCATGCACGACACAACCCCTATGATATTTTTGGTGCTTGTTTTGCCTAATGTTTTATATTTAATTATTGTTCATTTAATTAGTAGAAAACATGGAAAATCATAACATAAATTACAAATGATGCCAACTATCATCACAACAGGTAAGAATATTTCATAATAGTAGATCAATACTTATATATCTAGCTTTCAGGTCCACAATCCACAAACTACTACCTAAACCCAACAGAGAATAACACAAGTTTAAGGCGATGAATTATCATACGTCATCCTCGGAAGAGATACCATACTCTAATCACAAGAAAGAAGCACCATCACGCTTGTAAGGGACATCATTATCTCCTTAATTTTGTTGCTCAAAGTCAGAGTCATCATCAAGATTGAATGAGCATGCATGTCAATCCTAAATTGCAGTTAGGTTTTCATTTGCTTGTATCACCGACTACAGAAGTTATTCGTCTTGTGTGTTCACGTGTACCAACAGCCTATTGATATCCCTGCCATCTACATTAGGTGCCTCGGGATATATTTTTCAGTCACAAACGTTTGGAGATCATCAAAAGCATCAAAAGAAATACAAATTGGTGTACTCCATCCCGGTCAACTGACTGATATGCTTAGTGGATGTGGCCACTTTCTTAGGGCTCCTTTGATTTAAAGGATAGGAAAAGCATAGGAATAGGAAAGGTATAGGATTGGAATGGCATGTCTACTTGAAACCTATAGGAAGATGAAGTTTGTTTGATTGTAGCAAAGGAATTTTCCATGAGGTATGAGCTAATGCTTTTTTCCTATAGGAATTACACTACAAGATTCCTATAGGAATTTTTCCTATAGGATAGGTTCCTATGAATCAAACAACATGTATAGGAATTTTTCCCATAGGAACCAAATCCTACACAATTCCTTTGCAAATCCTTTGAATCAAAGGAGCCCTTAGTGAGTTTGCTAATCTCTTTTTATTGAGCGTTCGGTGTGTATCATATAAGCTTAATAGTTTTATCATGAACTATCATTATCTCTTCGAGGCGCGCACTTGATTGATCATGAGTAGTACGTAGCAGTATCGTTCTGTGATCGACAAGTACACCATAGAGGGTACCTCACAGCGTGTAGAGAGATAGGTGGGCGAAAGGTGGGGAGCTACCGGGATGGTGAGACACGATTTACCCAGCTCCAGATTCTGCAATGGTGGTGAGGACATACTGCTTCTATAATTCACTATTAGGGCAACAAGTGGGTGGTAACAATGGCGAGATTCTATCTCTAAGATTACGTGCCTCAAGGGCTCCCAGGATCCAGTTTGTAAAGGCGCTAGGGTCTAGAGTTTACCTAGAGGAGTCCTACCCGGACACTACAAGTTATATCCTAACGTGGACTACTTCTTGCCATGCACGTAAAGGATTTCGCCTAGCGCACTCCGTATGGATCTGCCTAGCTTCTTCTAGAATGGAATCTCCACCTTTGTCAATCAATAATTATGCCTTTCGGTTAGGACATAGGCCCACCACCAACTATGCTCCACCCGGGCTTGCCGGAATAGTCATCGTGGGTATACCCATTTACCATATCCCCAACAAGCGTATAGTATCGTAGCAAGAGAAGTTTTCCCCACAAGGGTGACTCGAGGGTTTATATCAAACTCTCGGGGAATTGAGTAAAGATTTATTTCCTCCTTTTCTTCTTCTATCAATCTTGTAAAATAAAAAATTTGCCTTGTGCCCCCAACTCCACCGTGTGGTTGTCAAGCACAAGGTTTAGTATTAGTAATTGTAAATAAAAGAGGTAGGTAAAGTAATGCAAGGTAAATAAACTAAGTAGACTAGATAAAAATGGTAAAGAGATAGTTGTTTTTTGGTTTTGTGTGTAACTAAGCAAAGAAAGTATTTTTGTATTTTCAGATTTAATAACTGATGAAATATAAAGTGTGATAAAAGTGTTGGAAAGGTGCTTCTTAGGATTAAAATTGGACCAGGTTCATGGGTTCACTTGTCTATTTTTTTAAGTTGTAGTGGACACTAACAATTCATATTAATGGAACTTTAATATGTGATTGATAAGAATTTATATGTGCATCACGTCCTAACATAGAGATGATGCAACACATCTCTCTTATACTCCACAAGAAAGGAAAAAACTTCAAGCAATCTTGTATTAAGAATTAACAGAGCATAGCTTTAAGTATTTTGACATGATGTTTGAATATCAAATATGCTACCTTGACTTAACAAATTACCATGGTTGTCACATCATAAAAATAGCACATGCATTCACTTTATCCCTAGTGAGGCAGCAAAGGTAAAGGTAAAACCCATAATAGATCATGAATTTTGTGTCACTATGCAATCACTATAAAAATGCTACTCCATCTAATACACACATCTCCCCACACATGTTCTTGCATACAAGTGGGATCAGAACAAGCACTTAAGACCGGAGTACATAATATGCATCTATCAGTACATTTCAGGCATAATAGATGAAAGAGCATAGAGCCCCCATGTGTGTTTTTTGTAATTAATGACAATCCCTATGGACTAATAGTTACATTGAGTTCTATCTGTAGAGTTGTACATAGGCAATGATTGAATCATATACTGGCTTCAAGTGTGCAATAAGAAGAAATAAGGTGCAATTCAAGATGGGCCAACTCAAAGAGATCATATGCTTGAAGCTTGCCATTCATATGGTGTTCATGGATATGTGAAGATGCACGAAGAAGAGGAAGTTCTCTCATAGTGGAGTATGGTGAGAAATTCACAAGACTTCATCAAGCAAGCACAATCAAGAAAGGTGGTCCATGTTGTTGTGGTCAAGATCATCATCATCGAGCTCAAGTGGAATGCGCAAGGTTAAGTTTTGCTATTGATAGGGTTTCTTTCTTACCGGTCTCATGGTTTAGTTGGGAGACCGGTTTATAGGATAGTGGCCGTACTATCAAGAGGGCTCTCGAGTGATTAACTCGATCGTATCTTTCGGAGAGAGCTCAAACCGTTGCATCCTTGTTGCATAATTTTCTTGGTTGTTATTTGGATCTTATCCATGTTGTGTTTTAGAGCTTGTGGTTATTTAAGCACTAGTGATGTGGGCATTACCCTTTGGGTACCCGACATTAGTCTACCTCCTCCGGCCCAGCTAGGGGGGGCCTTGAAGATTGCCCAATAGCCAAGGTGGACCCATACATCAGCTCCAGCAAAGGAGACCTACCAGAAGATGGATTCTTGACCAATAGATCTCGTTGTAACCTAGTCGAGTTCGGATAGGACTCTCGGGACCTGGCCTGTTATATGAAGGTCAGGAGAGGGCCTGTCGAGGAACAACTTCAATACGTAGAACCACCACAAGTTAGAGCTAGAAACCTAGAATCCTTGCCTCTCGGCGAGTCGACCAAAGCAGCCTATCGGCTACCCCATTGTAACCCGATATATTCGATAATCAAAATCAGACAAGCAAGAAGTAAGGGTGATGTGGGAATTACCCTTCGGATACCTGACATTAGTCTACCTCCTCTGGCCCAACTAGGGTCCCATGAAGATTGCTCAACAGCCAAGGTGCGCATATACGTCGGTTCCAGCAAAGAAGACCTATCCGAAGATGGATTCTTGACGAATGCTTGCGCGTGACAGGGCTTGCAACGGCGCCAGAAAGTAGCTGATTGTGACGGTAAAGCACACGTCCATTGGGAACCCCAAGAGGAAGGTATGATGCGTACAACAGCGAGTTTTCCCTCAGTAAGAAACCAAGGTTATCGAACCAGTAGGAGATGAAGGCCACATGAAGGTTGTTGGTGAAGGAGTGTAGTGCGGCGCAACACCAGGGATTCCGGCGCCAACGTGGAACCTGCACAACACAATCAAGATACTTTGCCCCAACTTAACAGTGAGGTTGTCAATCTCACCGGCTTGCTGAAAACAAAGGATTAAACGTATGGTGTGGAGAATGATGTTTGCTTGCAAAGAACAACAGAGAACAATGATTGCAGTAGGTTGTATTTCAGATGTAAAAGAATGGACCGGGGTCCACAGTTCACTAGTGGTGTCTCTCCAATAAGATAAATAACATGTTGGGTGAACAAATTACAGTTGGGCAATTGACAAATAGAGGGGGCATAACAATGCACATACATATCATGATGACTACTATGAGATTTACTTAGGGCATTACGACAAAGAACATAGACCGCTATTCAGCATGCATCTATGCCTAAAAAGTCCACCTTCGGGTTAGCATCCGCACCCCTTCCAGTATTAAGTTGCAAACAATAGACAATTGCATTAAGTACTGTGCGTAATGTAAACGATACAAATATCCTTAGACAAAGCATTAATGTTTTATCCCTAGTGGCAACAACACATCCACAACCTTAGAACTTTCTGTCACTGTCCCAGATTCAATGGAGGCATGAACCCACTATCTAGCATAAATACTCCCTCTTGGAGTTACAAGTATCAACTTGGCCAGAGCCTCTACTAGCAACGGAGAGCATGCAAGATCATAAACAACACATATATGATAGATCGATAATCAACTTGACATAGTATTCCATATTCATCGGATCCCAACAAACACAACATGTAGCATTACAATAAGATGATCTTGATCATGATAGGCAGCTCACAAGATCTAAACATGATGGCACAATAGGAGAAGACAACCATCTAGCTACCGCTATGGACCCATAGTCCAAGGATGAACTACTCACGCATCAGTCCGGAGGCGGGCATGGTGATGTAGAACCCTCCGGTGATGATTCCCCTCTCCGGAAGGGTGCCGGAGGAGATCTTCAGAACCCCCAGAGATGGCGTTGACGGCGGTGGCGTCTCTGGAACTTTTCTCGTATTTTGGCTCTCGGTACTAGGGTTTTCCGATACGAAGGAATATATAGGCGAAGAGGCAGCGTCGGGGGAGCCATGGGGTGGGCTCCCCACACCTGGGCGCCAGGGGGGGCCGCGCCGCCCTATGGGGTGGCCCCCTGCTGGCCGTCTCCGACTCTTCTTCGATGTTCTGGAATCCTCCGTGGAAAATAGGGCCGTGGGCTTTTGTTTCGTCTAATTCCGAGAATATTTCCTGTGTAGGATTTCTGAAACCAAAAACAGCAGAAAACAGAACTGGTGCTTCGGCATCTTGTTAATAGGTTAGTACCGGAAAATGCATCAAAATGATATAAAGTATGAATAAAACATGTAGGTATTGTCATAAAACTAGCATGGAACATAAGAAATTATAGATACGTTGGACGTATCAAGCATCCCCAAGCTTAGTTCCTACTCGCCCTCGAGTAGGTAAACGATAAAAAGAATAATTTCTGAAGTGACATGCTACCAACATAATCTTGGTCAATACTATTGTAAAGCATATGAGATGAATGAAGTGACTCAAAGCAATGGTCTATAATTTACTGACAAATAGATAATGACTAAACAACTGAATCATAATGCAAAAACTTTTCATGAATAGTACTTTCAAGACAAGCATCAAAAAGTCTTGCATAAGAGTTAACTCATAAAGCAATAGATTCTTAATAGAAGGTTTTGAAGCAACACAAAGGAAGATTTAAGTTTCAGCAGTTGCTTTCAACTTTCAACATGTATATCTCATGGATAATTGTCAACACAAAGTAATATGATGAGTGCAAATAAGCAAGTATGTAAGAATCAATGCACACAGTTGACACAAGTGTTTGCTTCTAAGATAGAAAGAAGTAGGTAAACTGACTCAACATCAAGTAAAAGAAGGACCCTTCGCAGAGGGAAGCAGGGATTAAATCATGTGCTAGAGCTTTTCAAGTTTTGAAATCATATAGAGAGCATAAAAGTAAAGTTTTGAGAGGTGTTTGTTGTTGTCAACAAATGGTAGTGGGCACTCTAACCCCCTTGTCAAACAGACTTTCAAAGAGCGGCTCCCATGAAGGACGTTATCTCTACCAGCAAGGCAGGTCATCCCTCTTCTCTTTTGTTTACTGATACGTCTCAAACGTATCTATAATTTCTTATGTTCCATGCTACTTTTATGATGATACTCACATGTTTTATACACATTATATGTCATTATTATGCGTTTTCAGAACTAACCTATTGACGAGATGCCGAAGGGCCAGTTGTTGTTTTCTTGTTTTGGTTTCAAATCCTAGTAAGGAAATATTCTCGGAATCGGACGAAATCAATGCCCAGATCTTATAATTCCACGAAGCTTCCAACACCCGAGAGGGACAGAGGAGGGCCACGGGGGCCCATACATGGTGGTGGCGCGGCCAGGGCCTGGGCCGCGCCCCCCTATTGTGTCACCGCCTCGTCAGCCTTCCGACTCTGCCTCTTCGCCTATTTAAAGGTCCCTGACCTAAAACCTCGATACGGAAAAGCCGCGGTACGAGAAACCTTCCAGAGCCGCCGCCAACGCGAAGCCAAGATCCGGGGACAGGAGTCTCCGTTCCGCACGCCGGGACGGGAAGTGCCCCCGGAAGGCATCTCCATCGACACCACCGCCATCTTCATCAACGCTGCTGTCTCCCATGAGGAGGGAGTAGTTCTCCATCGAGGCTAAGGGCTGTACCGGTAGCTATGTGGTTAATCTCTCTCCTATGTACTTCAATACAATGATCTCATGAGCTGCCTTACATGATTGAGATTCATATGAGTTTTGTATCACTATTCATCTATGTGTTACTCTAGTGATGTTATTAAAGTACTCTATTCCTCCTCCACGGTGTAATGGTGACAGTGTGTGCATCGTGTAGTACTTGGCGTAGGTTATGATTGTAATCTCTTGTAGATTATGAAGTTAATTATTGCTATGATAGTATTGATGTGATCTATTCCTCCTTCATAGTGTGATGGTGACAGTGTGCATGCTATGTTAGTACTTGGTGTAATTGCAATGATCTATCATGCACTCTAAGGTTATTTAAATATGAACATTGAATGTTGTGGAGCTTGTTAACTCCGGCATTGAGGTGCTCTTGTAGCCCTACGCAATTAGTGGTGTTCATCATCCAACAAGAGAGTGTAGAGTGGTTTTATTATGTGATCAATGTTGAGAGTGTCCACTAGTGAAAGTATGATCCCTAGGCCTTGTTTCCAAACATCGAATCTCCGTTTATTTACTGTTTTGTTGCATGTTTACTCGCTGCCATATTTTATTCAGATTGTTATTACCACTCATATCCATCCATATTACTTGTATTTCACTATCTCTTCGCCGAACTAGTGCACCTATACATCTGACAAGTGTATTAGGTGTGTTGGGGACACAAGAGACTTCTTGTATCGTGATTGCAGGGTTGCTTGAGAGGGATATCTTTGACCTCTTCCTCCCTGAGTTCGATAAACCTTGGGTGATCCACTTAAGGGAAACTTGCTGCTGTTCTACAAACCTCTGCTCTTGGAGGCCCAACACTGTCTACAAGAATAGAAGCACCCGTAGACATCAAGCACTTTTCCGGCGCCGTTGCCGGGGAGGATAAAAGGCACTCATACTCCGGTCCCAGGTAACTATGTACTTTTCTTGCCATTGTGTGTGTGCTCGAAGCTATTTCCTTTAGATCCCGCAATTGCATCTTTTTGTTTCTTGTTAAACACTAGTAAGGCATAATGGAAAACATCTGTGAGCTTTTTGTACTATTTCCTGAGTCAAGACATGAATGGTTTAATGCGAAAATTAAAAAACCTATGGAATCTTATTTGCATGCTGGTAGTAATATTAGTATGAATGCTTTGAACACCATTGTTGCTAATGATATAGAAAATTCTAAGCTTGGAGAGGTCGGTTTTGATGAAAATGATCTCTTTAGCCCTCCGGGTATTGAGGATAAAGTTTATGTTGATTATGATATGCCTCCCATATATGATGATTATAATGATAGTGGTCTTTTGGTGCCACCTACTATGGAGGATAAAGTTTATTATGATTATATTATGCCTCCTACAATTGATGAGAATAATAATGATAGCTACTTTGTTGAATTTGCTCCCACTACAACTAATAAAATTGATTATGCTTATGTGGAGAGTAATAATTTTATGCATGAGACTCATGATAAGAATGTTTCATTTGATAGTTATATTGTTGAGTTTGCTCATGATGCTACTGAAAGTTATTATGAGAGAGGAAATATGGTTGTAGAAATTTTCATGTTACTAAAGCACCTCTCTTTTTGCTGAAAATCTTGAAGCTGCACTTGTTTTATCTTTCTATGCTTGTTGCATTATGCTTCATGAATTTGTTTATTTACAAGATTCCTTTTCATAGGAAGTGGGTTAGGCTTAAATTTGTTTTGAATTTGCTTCTTGATGCTCTCTTTTGCTTCAACTCTTATTTATTGCGAGTGCATCATTAAAACTGCTGAGCCCATCTTAATGGCTATAAAGAAAGCACTTCTTGGGAGATAACCCATGTGTTTATTTTACTACAGCAATTTTGTTTTATATTTGAGTCTTGGAAGTTTTTACTACTGTAGCAACCTCTCCTTATCTTATTTTATTGCATTTGTTGTGCCAAGTAAAGTCTTTGATAGTAAGGTTAATACTAGATTTGGATTACTGCGCAGAAACAGATTTCTTGCTGTCACGAATTTGGGTATGGTTCTCTGTAGGTAACTCAGAAAAATCTGCCAATTTACGTGAATGATCCTCAGATATGTACGCAACTTTCATTCAATTTGAGCATTTTCATCTGAGCAAGTCTGGTGCCTCTATAAAATTCGTCTTTACGGACTGTTCTGTTTTGACAGATTCTGCCTTTTATTTCGCATTGCCTCTTTTGCTGTGTTGGATGTATTTCTTTGTTCCATTAACTTCCAGTAGCTTTGTGCAATGTCCAGAAGTGTTAAGAATGATTGTGTCACCTCTGAACATGTGAATTTTTGATTATGCACTAACCCTCTAATGAGTTTGTTTTGAGTTTGGTGTGGAGGAAGTTTTCAAGGGTCAAGAGAGGAGGATGATACAATATGATCAAGAAGAGTGAAAAGTCAAAGCTTGGGGATGCCCCCGTGGTTCATCCCTGCATATTTTAAGAAGACTCAAGCATCTAAGCTTGGGGATGCCCAAGGCATCCCCTTCTTCATCGACAAATTATCAGGTTTCTTCTCTTGAAACTATATTTTTATTCGGTCACATCTTATGTACTTTACTTGGAGCGTCTGTGTGCTTTTATTTTCGTTTTGTTATTTTTATTCTCTGAATATATGCTTGTGTGGGAGAGAGACACGCTCCGCTGGTTCATATGAGCACATGTGTTCTTAGCTTTATTCTTTATGTTCACGGCGAAGGTTGAAACTGCTTCGTTAATTGTTATATGGTTGGAAACAGAAAATGCTGCATGTGGTAATTGGTATAATGTCTTGAATAATTTGATACTTGGCAATTGTTGTGCTCATATAGATCATGTTTAAGCTCTTGCATCATGTACTTTGTACCTATTAATGAAGAACTACATAGAGCTTGTTAAAATTTGGTTTGCATGATTAGTTTCTCTAGAGTCTAGATATTTTCTGGTTAAGGTGTTTGAACAACAAGGAAGACGATGTAAAGTCTTATAATGCTTACAATATGTTCATATGTGAGTCTTGCTGCACCGTTTTATACTTGAGTTATCCGACGTATCGATAATTTCTTATGTTCCATGCCACATTATTGATGATATCTACATGTTTTATGCACACTTTATGTCATATTCGTGCATTTGGAACTAACCTATTAACAAGATGCCGAAGAGCCGCTGTTTTCTGCTGTTTTTGGTTTCAGAAATCCTAGTAACGAAATATTCTCGGAATTGGACGAAATCAACGCACAGGGTCCTATTTTGCCACGAAGCTTCCAGAAGACCGAAGAGGAGTTGAAGTGGGGCCACGAGGCGCCGCCACACTAGGGCGGCGTGGCCCAGGCCCTGGCCGCGCCGACCTGTGGTATGGGGCCCTCGTGTGGCCCCCGCGTTGCCCTTCCGCCTACTTAAAGCCTCCGTCGCGAAACCCCAGACCGAGAGCCACGATACGGAAAACCAGACGCCGCCGCCGCCAATCCCATCTCGGGGATTCGAGATCTCCTCCGCACCTGCTGGAGAGGGATTCATCTCCCGAGGACTCTTCACCGCCATGGTCGCCTCCGGAGTGATGAGTGAGTAGTTCACCCTGGACTATGGGTCCATAGCAAGCTAGATGGTTGTCTTCTCCTCATTGTGCTTCATTGTTGGATCTTGTGAGCTGCCTAACATGATCAAGATCATCTATCTGTAATACTATATGTTGTGTTTGTCGGGATCCGATGGATAGAGAATACTATGTTATGTTAATTATCAAGTTATTACCTATGTGTTGTTTATGATCTTGCATGCTCTCCGTTATTAGTAGGGCTCAAGTTTTTGCTCTTAACTCCAAGAGGGAGTATTTATGCTCGATAGTGGGTTCATGCCTCCATTGATATCTGGGACAGTGACAGAAAGTTCTAAGGTTGTGGATGTGTTGTTGCCACTAGGGATAAAACATTGATGCTATGTCTAAGGATGTAGTTGTTGATTACATTACGCACCATACTTAATGCAATTGTCTGTTGCTTTGCAACTTAATACTGGAAGGGGTTCGGATGATAACCTGAAGGTGGACTTTTTAGGCATAGATGCATGCTGGATGGCGGTCTATGTACTTTGTCGTAATGCCCAATTAAATCTCACTATATTTATCATGACATGTATGTGCATTGTTATGCCCTCTCTATTTGTCAATTGCCCGACTGTAATTTGTTCACCCAACATGCTTTTATCTTATGGGAGAGACACCTCTAGTGAACCGTGGACCCCGGTCCATTCTTTTATACTGAAATACAAATCTGCTGCAATACTTGTTCTTTACTTTTTTCTCTGCAAACAATCATCTTCCACACAATACGGTTAATCCTTTGTTACAGCAAGCCGGTGAGATTGAGAACCTCACTGTTTCGTTGGGGCAAAGTACTTTTGTTGTGTTGTGCAGTTCCACGTTGGCGCCGGAATCTCTGGTGTTGCGCCGCACTACATCCCGCCGCCATCAACCTTCAACGTGCTTCTTGGCTCCTCCTGGTTCGATAAACCTTGGTTTCTTTCTGAGGGAAAACTTGCTGCCGTGCGCATCATACCTTCCTCTTGGGGTTCCCAACGAACGTGTGAGTTACACGCCATCAAGCTCTTTTTCTGGCGCCGTTGCCGGGGAGATCAAGACACGCTGCAAGGGGAGTCTCCACTTCTCAATCTCTTTACTTTGTTTTTGTCTTGCTTTATTTTATTTACTACTTTGTTTGCTGCATTATATCAAAACACAAAAAAATTAGTTGCTAGCTTTACTTTATTTACTGTCTTGCACTCTATATCAAAAACACAAAAAAATTAGTTACTTGCATTTGCTTTACTTATTTCATCATGTTTCCTTTTAATTTTACCACAAAAGACATACCGGTAGGACGTGGGTCTATAGTTGGGAGAAACAATATAGAAGAATTTTTCAATCATGTTAGTACCGTTGAAGATTTTGAAGATAGACACTTGGTAGAACTTGCTCCTACTTATGAAATTGCTGCTGCTGCTTTAGTTCGCATGTTGGAAACTAAATTTGTTAATCTCAATCCTATAATCCAACATATGTTTCTTACACTCGGTGATATGGAAGAGGGGGAAAAGAAAGATTTTGTTTTAGAAACTCTTCTTAGAGAATTTGGTGGTCTAGCAAGAGAGGCTAGAAAGGTCTTTGCTAAATTTAATATGCTTGGTTCTCATACTAATTTTGTTGGTCTCCTTGAGAAAATGGACATGGATAGAATAAGGTACACTAATAATATTAATGATGGTGGGGAGATCAAAGCACCAATACCATGTAAACTCCTAGCTATGAATGATGCACTAGAAAATAACTATGCTTGGCTTGTTCCTGAAAATTTGTTTGATGAGAGTAGCAAGCCCAAGACTAATGAAAAGGGAGCCGCTGAAACTTATGTATCAAATATACTATGCATGGTTGAGAAAACCCAGCGTACCACTGCATGGTGTAGTACACAAGTCGTTGACATAACACAAGTGAAACACCGTTCCACTCATATTACATCTCTCAGAGTGGTACAACAGAAACATATGCGAGTCCAAGGTATGTCTATAGAAGTACACACGAACTGTTTACATAAGATCAACACAGCCTCCTACTTTACAGTGAGGTAAAACTTCAAATAAAGCTCCAGAAGAACAACTCGTAGTCTATCTTATAGCTAACTCAAGTTTAAGAGCTAATTGGCTTGCTATAGAAATCTAGCTACTTAGGTGCTAGGATTAGGGAAAGGTTGCCTTTTATTACTAGTCTAGGTTTCCACTCTAGCTGATGCAGAAGTTGACTCCATTGACTTCTTTGATTGGATTCTTCATCTTGTTGCAGTTGACTCCTTTGTCTTCGAGTTCCACGGTAGTTTCTCCTTCGGTGCCTTGATCTAAGAAGGGGGTTCAAATGGGATAGAATGAGTACGAGCGTACTCAGCAAGTTCATATTAGGAAATATGTGTATCATGCACTAGCTACAGCCATAGACCAGAAAGTCATAGGCCAATGCAAGTTTTCATAAACATTTCTTCAAAAGGTTTATTTTATTCTGAAAACTATGCCCGTCAGTCTTCACAGGTTGACTAGAACTTCGTGGAGTTCCTTTCCTGCCGCGTTCGCAGTTCCCTTCCCGGAACAGGGAGTGACAGTCACAATTCTTGATACCCTCTGCAGAGGTGCGTTACTTTACCCCACAAGAGATCTTAACTTTGTTGCCGGCCGAGAGTATGTCCCCGTCCACACTTCCTTGGGTGTGAGGCCCAGTATAAGATCCAAGCCAATCACTGCCTTCTCCGCGACCCTGCAAACCCACCCTTTTGTCCAACCGTACACCTCCAGTAGACTTCCCCCGATAATACGGCTTTACTCATGGTGTACTCCGGACAATCCATCATAGATCGTAGAGCTTATCATCACTAATGGATGGGGATTTAAAAGGCTATCCCAACCTATTGCGGCAGTGCCTCCAGCACCCCACCGGCTCTCCGATCCGTTGGCGTGCAGAAGGGAAAAGATACAGCTGACTTCCCCAGAGCCATTATAGATCTTATGGATAACGCGATATGTACGGCGCTAGAATCACTGGACGGCATTGGTACTTAGTCCTAGATGAGTAGTACCCATGCAATGGAACCTCCACCATATCAACACATACCATGGTTCCATTGCCCACCACATAGTCATATTCATAATTGTAAAATAATACTTTGCTTTTCAATGCATGAGTGATAAGTATAGTACTTTGCATATAGTTTGATACAAATAATCAAATGACATGAGCAAGCGATGAACTTGCCTTTCTTGACTGCAAGATTATGCAGGCAAAAGCTTCGATACGTGATAACTCCAAATTCTGAAATACCATCATCGTCCGGTAAGGACAATGTTTAAAGAACTGGCAAAGATGCTATAATGCATAGTATGAGATGCAATCGTCCCGAGCGTAACCTAACCTTGATTATTAAGAACGTATGAGTTGTAAAGATTTCTTTAGGTTGGTTGCACTTTTAGAATGGTTCTCAAACAAGGTTCTTATTAGGGTTTGGTTATATTAGCATCATAACCAAGTGATGTAAGGCATCATAACAATCATACACATAAGAATAGTGATGGAATAGTATGTAAGGAACAGTTGTCAATTTTAAGTTCTACAGATCATGGTTGATGATTACTTATACGATACTTCAAAAGAATAACTTTTGAAGAACATGTTGTTTAAGAAACATTTAGTATTTCAAAGAAGGATTAGGCTTCTAAGGTTTGATTGACATTTGTACTTCAAAAGAATAACTTTTGAAGAACAGGTTAAATAAGAATATGAACTTCTCTACATAGGAGCTATGGCTTTCTAGGGTTTACTATTGAATTCATTTAGTTCCACTAATAGGGACTAGTTGGGTTTCTAAGTTGAATGTGTTTCTATATAGCAAGTATTGGCAGGTTTATTACGATGGTTGATTATGGTTGATGGCGTGTATTTCACACGTTCGTTGGGCAACCCTATGAGTTAGGGTACAGCAAGTTTTCATAAGAAACCAAGGTTTATCGAACCAGGAGAGCCAAGAAGCACGTTGAAGGTTGATGGCGGGATGTAGTGCGGCGAACACCAGGGATTCCGCGCCAACGTGGAACCTGCACAACACAACCAAAGTACTTTGCCCCAACGAAACAGTGAGGTTGTCAATCTCACCGGCTTGCTGTAACAAAGGATTAATCGTATTGTGTGGAAGATGATTGTTTGCAGAGAAAACAGTAAAACAAGTATTGCAGATTTGTATTTCAGTATTAAAGAATGGACCGGGGTCCACAGTTCACTAGAGGTGTCTCTCCCATAAGATAAAAGCATGTTGGGTGAACAAATTACAGTGGGCAATTGACAAATAGAGAGGGCATAACAATGCACATACATGTCATGATAAGTATAGTGAGATTTAATTGGGCATTACGACAAAGTACATAGACCGCCATCCAACTGCATCTATGCCTAAAAAGTCCACCTTCAGGTTATCATCCGAACCCCTTCCAGTATTAAGTTGCAAAGCAACAGACAATTGCATTAAGTATGGTGCGTAATGTAATCAACAACTACATCCTCGGACATAGCGCCAATGTTTTATCCCTAGTGGCAACAGCACAACACAACCTTAGAACTTTCTGTCACTGTCCCAGGTGTCAATGCAGGCATGAGCATAAATACTCCCTCTTGGTGTTAAGAGCAAAAACTTGGCCAGAGCCTCTACTAATAACAGAGAGCATGCAAGATCATAAACAACACATATGTAATAACTTGATAATTAACATAACATGGTATTCTCTATCCATCGGATCCCGACAAACACAACATAGAGTATTACAGATAGATGATCTTGATCATGTTAGGCAGCTCACAAGATCCAACAATGAAGCACAATGAGGAGAAGACAACCATCTAGCTACCGCTATGGACCCATAGTCCAGGGTGAACTACTCACTCATCACTCCGGAGGCGACCATGGCGGTGTAGAATCCTCCGGGAGATGAATCCCCTCCGGCAGGGTGCCGGAGGAGATCTCCGTAATCCCCCAAGATGGGATCGGCGGCGGCGTCTCGGAAGGTTTTCCGTATCGTGGTTTTTCGCATCGGGGGTTTCGCGACGAGGCTTTAAGTAGGCGGAAGGGCGAGTCGGGGCGACGAGGGGACCACACCACAGGGCGGCGCGGGCCCCTCCTTGGCCGCGCGGCCCTATGGTCTGGCCACCTCGTGGCCCCACTTCGTATGCTCTTCGGTCTTCTGGAAGGTTTGTGGCAAAATAGGCCCCTGGGTCTTGATTTCGTCCAATTCCGAGAATATTTCGTTACTAGGATTTCTGAAACCAAAAAGCAGAAAAAAGAATCGGCACTTCGGCATCTTGTTAATAGGTTAGTTCCGAAAATGCACGAATATGACATAAAGTGTGCATAAAACATGTAGGTATCATCAATAATATGGCATAGAACATAAGAAATTATCGATACGTCGGAGACGTATCAAGCATCCCCAAGCTTAGTTCTGCTCGTCCCGAGCAGGTAAAACGATAACAAAGATAATTTCTGAAGTGATATGCCATCATAACCTTGATCATACTATTTGTAAACATATGTAGTGGATGCAGCGATCTAAACAATGGTAATGACATGAGTAAACAAGTGAATCATAAAGCAAAGACTTTTCATGAATAGTACTTTAAGACAAGTATCAATAAGTCTTGCATAAGAGTTAACTCATAAAGCAATAAATCAAAGTAAAGGTATTGAAGCAACACAAAGGAAGATTAAGTTTCAGCGGTTGCTTTCAACTTGTAACATGTATATCTCATGGATAATTGTCAACATAGAGTAATATAACAAGTACAATATGCAAGTATGTAGGAATCAATGCACAGTTCACACAAGTGTTTGCTTCTTGAGGTGGAGAGAGATAGGTGAACCGACTCAACATAAAAGTAAAAAGAATGGTCCTTCAAAGAGGAAAGCATCGATTGCTATATTTGTGCTTGAGCTTTTATTTTGAAAACATGAAACAATTTTGTCAACGGTAGTAATAAAGCATATGAGTTATGAAAGTTATATCTTACAAGTTGCAAGCCTCATGCATAGTATACTAATAGTGCCCGCACCTTGTCCTAATTAGCTTGGACTACCGGATCTTTGCAATGCACATGTTTTAACCAAGTGTCACAATGGGGTACCTCCATGCCGCCTGTACAAAGGTCTAAGGAGAAAGCTCGCATTTTGGATTTCTCGCTTTTGATTATTCTCAACTTAGACATCCATACCGGGACAACATGGACAACAGATAATGGACTCCTCTTTAATGCATAAGCATGTGGCAACAATTATTATTCTCATATGAGATTGAGGATATGTGTCCAAAACTGAAACTTCCACCATGAATCATGGCTTTAGTTAGCGGCCCAATGTTCTTCTCTAACAATATGCATGCTCCAACCATAAAGGTGGTAGATCTCTCTTACTTCAGACAAGACGGACATGCATAGCAACTCACATGATATTCAACAAAGAATAGTTGATGGCGTCCCCAGAAAACATGGTTATCGCACAACAAGCAACTTAATAAGAGATAAAGTGCATAAGTACATATTCAATACCACAATAGTTTTTAAGCTATTTGTCCAATGAGCTATATATTGCAAAGGTGAATGATGGAATTTTAAAGGTAGCACTCAAGCAATTTACTTTGGAATGGCGGATAAATACCATGTAGTAGGTAGGTATGGTGGACACAAATGGCATAGTGGTTGGCTCAAGGATTTTGGATGCATGAGAAGTATTCCCTCTCGATACAAGGTTTAGGCTAGCAAGGTTATTTGAAACAAACACAAGGATGAACGGTGCAGCAAAACTCACATAAAAGACATATTGTAAACATTATAAGATTCTACACCGTCTTCCTTGTTGTTCAAAACTCAATACTAGATATTATCTAGACTCTAGAGAAACCAAATATGCAAACAAAATTAGCAAGCTCTAAGTATTTCTTCATTAATGGGTGCAAAGTATATGATGCAAGAGCTTAAACATGAGCACAACAATTGCCAAGTATCAAATTATCCAAGACATTTTAGAGTTACTACATGTAGCATTTTCCAATTCCAACCATATAACAATTTAACGAAGAAGAAACTTCGCCATGAATACTATGAGTAGAGCCTAAGGACATACTTGTCCATATGCTACAGCGGAGCGTGTCTCTCTCCCATAAAGTGAATGCTAGGATCCATTTTATTCAAACAAAACAAAAACAAAAAAAACCGACGCTCCAAGCAAAGTGCATAAGATGTGACGGAATAAAAATATAGTTTCAGGGGAGGAACCTGATAATGTTGTCGATGAAGAAGGGGATGCCTTGGGCATCCACAAGCTTAGACGCTTGAGTCTTCTTATAATATGCAGGGGTGAACCACCGGGCATCCCCAAGCTTAGAGCTTTCACTCTCCTTGATCATATTGCATCATACTCCTCTCTTGATCCTTGAAAACTTCCTCCACACCAAACTCGAAACAACTCATTAGAGGGTTAGTGCATAATAAAAATTCACATGTTCAGAGGTGACACAATCATTCTTAACACTTCTGGACATTGCATAAAGCTACTGGACATTAATGGATCAAAGAAATTCATCCAACATAGCAAAAGAGGCAATGCGAAATAAAAGGCAGAATCTGTCAAAACAGAACAGTCCGTAAAGATGGATTTTATTAGGCCACCAGACTTGCTCAAATGAAAATGCTCAAATTGAATGAAAGTTGCGTACATATCTGAGGATCATGCACGTAAATTGGCTTAATTTTCTGAGCTACCTACAGGGAGGTAGACCCAGATTCGTGACAGCAAAGAAATCTGGAACTGCGCAGTAATCCAAATCTAGTACTTACTTTACTATCAAAGACTTTACTTGGCACAACAAAACTCAAAACTAAGATAAGGAGAGGTTGCTACAGTAGTAAACAACTTCCAAGACTCAAATATAAAACAAAAATACTGTAGTAAAAACATGGGTTGTCTCCCATAAGCGCTTTTCTTTAACGCCTTTCAGCTAGGCGCAGAAAGTGTAACTCAAGTAACATCAAGAGATGAAGCATCAACATCATAATTTGTTCTAATAATAGAATCATAAGGTAACTTCATTCTCTTTCTAGGGAAGTGTTCCATACCTTTCTTGAGAGGAAATTGATATTTAATATTACCTTCCTTCATATCAATAGTAGCACCAACGGTTCGAAGAAAAGGTCTTCCCAATATAATGGGGCAAGATGCATTGCATTCAATATCCAAGACAACAAAATCAACGGGGACAAGGTTATTGTTAACCATAATATGAACATTATCAACTTTCCCCAAAGGTTTCTTTTTAGCATTATCAGCGAGATTAACATCCAGATAACAGTTTTTCAATGGTGGCAAGTCAAGCATATCATAGACTTTTTTAGGCATAACAGAAATACTTGCACCAAGATCACATAAAGCATTACAATCAAAATCTTTGACTCTCATTTTAATGATGGGCTCCCAACCATCCTCTAGCTTTCTAGGAATAGAAGTTTCAAGTTTTAGTTTCTCTTCTCTAGCTTTTATGAGAGCATTTGTAATATGTTTTGTGAAAGCCAAGTTTACAGCGCTAGCATTGGGACTCTTAGCAAGTTTTTGTAAGAACTTTATAACTTCAGAGATGTGGCAATCATCAAAATCTAAATCATTACAATTTAAAGCAATGGGATTATCATCCCCAAGGTTGGAAAAAATTTCAGCAGTTTTATCACAAGCAGTTTCAGCAGTTTTAGCAGTTTCAGGTAATTTTGCGCGCTTTGCACTAGGAGTAGAAGCATTGCCAACACCAATTATTTTACCATTGATAGTAGGAGGTGCAGCAACATGTGAATCATTAGCATTGCTAGTGGTGGTAATAGTCCAAACTTTAGCTACATTTTTCTCTTTAGCTAGTTTTTCATTTTCTTCTCTATCCCACCTAGCACGCAGTTCAGCCATTAATCTTATATTCTCATTAATTCTAACTTGGATGGCATTTGCTGTAGTAACAATTTTATTTTCAATATCCTCAGGTTTAGCAGCCATTTTATTAATTAAAGAAGATTGTGACGCAGACATGTATGAGATTCGGTCTTCAGCATTTGCAAGTTTAGTTTGCAACCCAGAAATCTCCATATTCAAATTTTCAAGTTGATTTCCTATATTCTTCAACAAGGTAGATTGTTCATTCATAGTTTTAGTAAACAATTTATTTTGCTCATATTGTGATTGCATAAAGCTCTTGGTGGATCTTTCAATTTCTAACATCTTTTCCTCATTAGGTGAAACATATCTACCATAAGAATTACCATTAGCAGGATATGGCCTAGAATTTTGAGCAACCAATGAAGCTAACGGAACATTATTAGGATCAACATTAGTCCTACCATTCACAAGCATAGACATAATAGCATCAATCTTATCACTCAAGGAAGAGGATTCTTCAACAGAATTTACCTTCTTACCTTGTGGAGCTCTTTCCGTGTGCCATTCAGAGTAATTAACCATCATATTATCAAGAAGCTTTATTGCTTCACCAAGAGTGATGGACATAAAGGTACCTCCAGCAGCTGAATCCAATAAATTCCGCGAAGAAAAATTTAGTCCTGCATAGAAGGTTTGGATGATCATCCAAGTAGTCAGTCCATGGGTTGGGCAATTTTTAACCAAAGATTTCATTCTTTCCCAAGCTTGAGCAACATGTTCATTATCCAATTGTTTAAAATTCATTATGATACTCCTCAAAGATATAATTTTAGCAGGGGGATAATATCTACCAATAAAAGCATCCTTGCATTTAGTCCAGGAATCAATACTATTCTTAGGCAGAGATAGCAACCAATCTTTAGCTCTTCCTCTTAATGAGAAAGGAAACAATTTTAATTTTATAATGTCACCATCTACATCTTTATATTTTTGCATTTCACATAGTTCAACAAAATTATTGAGATGGGCAGCAGCATCATCAGAACTAACACCAGAAAATTGCTCTCTCATGACAAGATTCAGTAAAGCAGGTTTAATTTCAAAGAATTCTGCTGTAGTAGCAGGTGGAGCAATAGGTGTGCATAAGAAATCATTATTATTTGTGCTAGTGAAGTCACACAACTTAGTATTTTCAGGGTTGGCCATTTTAGCAGTAGTAAATAAAGCAAACTAGATAAAGTAAATGCAAGTATACTATTTTTTTTGTGTTTTTGATATAGCAAACAAAGTAGTAAATAAAATAAAGCAAGACAAAAACAAAGTAAAGAGATTGAGAAGTGAAGACTCCCCTTGCAGCGTGTCTTGATCTCCCCGGCAACGGCGCCAGAAAAAGAGCTTGATGGCGTGTATTTCACACGTTCGTTGGGCAACCCCAAGAGGAAGGTATGATGCGCACAGCAGCAAGTTTTCCCTCAGAAAGAAACCAAGGTTTATCGAACCAGGAGGAGTCAAGAAGCACGTTGAAGGTTGATGGCGGCGGGATGTAGTGCGGCGCAACACCAGGGATTCCGGCGCCAACGTGGAACCTGCACAACACAACCAAAGTACTTTGCCCCAACGAAACAGTGAGGTTGTCAATCTCACCGGCTTGCTGTAACAAAGGATTAACCGTATTGTGTGGAAGATGATTGTTTGCAGAGAAAACAGTAAAACAAGTATTGCAGCAGATTTGTATTTCAGTATTAAAGAATGGACCGGGGTCCACAGTTCACTAGAGGTGTCTCTCCCATAAGATAAAAGCATGTTGGGTGAACAAATTACAGTCGGGCAATTGACAAATAGAGAGGGCATAACAATGCACATACATGTCATGATAAGTATAGTGAGATTTAATTGGGCATTACGACAAAGTACATAGACCGCCATCCAACTGCATCTATGCCTAAAAAGTCCACCTTCAGGTTATCGTCCGAACCCCTTCCAGTATTACAAAGCAACAGACAATTGCATTAAGTATGGTGCGTAATGTAATCAACAACTACATCCTCGGACATAGCGCCAATGTTTTATCCCTAGTGGCAACAGCACAACACAACCTTAGAACTTTCTGTCACTGTCCCAGGTGTCAATGCAGGCATGAACCCACTATCGAGCATAAATACTCCCTCTTGGAGTTAAGAGCAAAAACTTGGCCAGAGCCTCTACTAATAACGGAGAGCATGCAAGATCATAAACAACACATATGTAATAACTTGATAATTAACATAACATGGTATTCTCTATCCATCGGATCCCGACAAACACAACATAGAGTATTACAGATAGATGATCTTGATCATGTTAGGCAGCTCACAAGATCCAACAATGAAGCACAATGAGGAGAAGACAACCATCTAGCTACTGCTATGGACCCATAGTCCAGGGGGAACTACTCACTCATCACTCCGGAGGCGACCATGGCGGTGTAGAATCCTCCGGAAGATGAATCCCCTCTCCGGGGTGCCGGAGGAGATCTCCGAATCCCCGAGATGGGATCGGCGGCGGCGGCGTCTCGAAGGCTTTCCGTATCGTGGTTTTTCGCATCGGGGGTTTCGCGACGGAGGCTTTAAGTAGGCGGAAGGGCGAGTCGGGGCGACGAGGGCCCACACCATAGGGCGGCGCGGGCCCCTCCTTGGCCGCGCGGCCCTATGGTCTGGCCACCTCGTGGCCCCACTTCGTATGCTCTTCGGTCTTCTGGAAGGTTCGTGGCAAAATAGGCCCCTGGGTCTTGATTTCGTCCAATTCCGAGAATATTTCGTTACTAGAATTTCTGAAACCAAAAACAGCAGAAAACAGCAACTGGCACTTCGGCATCTTGTTAATAGGTTAGTTCCAGAAAATGCACGAATATGACATAAAGTGTGCATAAAACATGTAGGTATCATCAATAATATGGCATAGAACATAAGAAATTATCGATACGTCGGAGACGTATCAATGGTATCATATCAAAAGATGATGGTCAAGATGGTTCTATAAATTAGCTATTAGGGTTTACTATGGTTTCACAATTGCTTTACTAAGTAGTATCTAATTGCTTCAAAGCTAAGTGGATTATCATTTCCTAAGTAGGGTTTAGTTGGATAGGAGCATGTGATGTGATTTGCTACACAAGGTTGGTATTAGGGTTTATTATTATGGTGCTACTAGGGTTTAATGATTGAGGTTGATCTTAATGGTATGGTATATAGGAGTGGTGATCAATGGTACTAATTCAATTAACAAGTTAGGGTTTCTACCTAGGTGACATTAGTGGATCATATAGGTTTTAATTAAGAATAGGAACATGAAATGATAATCTCATGTGACTTGGTTTTATGCTAGTGGATCCTAAGCATGTATTCAATTGTTGCTAATTAGGGTTCTATATGTCAAGTAAATCTCCCATGATCATATGTGACACATATCTAGGGTTTTGGTTCTAAGGTGGAATGATCACATGAAATAATGGGATCAAGGTCTTACTTAAATTGAAACTAGGGTTTCTAAATTATGGTACAACTCTAAAATGATAATTGATCTTAACATTTTACTTAGTTACTGAATAGTTAAAATTTAATTTTGGAACTTAATTATTTATTGAATTCAATTTGCATTTTAAACAATTAGAAAGACATAATTAATAAAGATAAAAATAAGTGAATTTTTATTTTGACACACATTTTTGTTTTATATTTTATTTGAATAGAGTTTATTTTTGTGAACATTTTGATATATTATTCATAATTTTCTGAGTTGATATGAATTTTCTAGAATTTTGCAAAGTCTCAGCAATTTACTGGTTTTTTAAATTAAAACGAAAACACTAATTGTACCGAGACAGATCTACTCACTGACTGGTGGGGTACATGTCCACGTCTGGCTGCCACGCAAGCAAGGACTGGTCAAAGTTGACCAGGACCTTTGACCTCACCGGCGGTTAAACGCCGGCGGTCAGAGAGGTGGCGCCGCCGATTTACGGCCTCCCGGATGCGCGGTTAGGGTTTTCGAACCTGGACACTGAGGCTAGTGGTGGTGATGGTTTCAAGGGGATCACCGGAACCATGTCGGAAAACATGTCCCGCGGCGGTGCTCTCCGGCGAACTATCGATCGAAGGCTACAGAGGGTTCTAGGAAGCGAGATCTAGCTCTACAGAGGCGTATGCTCACCCTGAACATGATGGCGTGGTCGGCTCCGGCGATGGTCGACGGAGACGACGGTGATTGGCGATCTCCCGACGAACTGCTGCGGAAGGGAACGTCGAAATTGAGCCGATTCCTTGCTCCCCTTGATGCTCTGCTCCTCCAGGGTGCTCCTTGAGTCCAGGCGCTCCTCCTGGACCACGCGCCGGAGGCTGGGGTGGCCTCCTCCGTCGGCTTCGTCTTCGACTCCGGCGACAGAGAGTGGATGCGTGTGAGAGATAGAAGGTGTCTGAGCAGCAATGGAGTGGCGGAGGTGAACAAGGCGTGCACGGCGATGCTCTCCACCTATTTATAGGCCAAGGGAAGCCCTGTGGCCTCGACACGGTGACGGCCATGGTCGGAGAGGTGGCGGTCTCTGGAAGCTTCTAGCTGGCAAGGATGTTCTCGTCCGCGGATAAGCTCGGACGCGATTCGAGTTGGGCGCGGTTCTGAGAGGTCTGGCGACGTCCGGGCATGCTTATCGACGAGGAGGTCGTGGCCTACTGGCTCCGCCGCGCTGTCGAGCTCGGAGACGACGACGGCGAAGTCATTTCTCCACGCACGATTCTTAAAGCAAGCGAAACGGTATTTGGACGTGGGCTGGACTGCTCATGGGCTTTGGGCTGCTGCTGGGTTGGCTTCGGGCTGCTGCGGTCCAGGTAAGGTAAGTCCTCTCTCTCTTCTCTTTTCTATTTATTTTCTGTTTTATTTTCTGATTTGAATTGCTAGTTGAATTCAAATTTGAATTTGTTCTATTTTGCAGGTTCTAAAATATTTGATTGTCAATATAACTTGATGATAATGCCTACTGCATAGTCTTGTTGTTTAAACAAATATTTAGTTTAGGATTTAATTGATATCTTGTGAGGCTTGAGTAAAATATAAATGGTTTAGTTATTTATTTCAATTCCCTTTTTAATTTAGGAACCAGATCTATTTAAATGATTTGAAATTTAGAACATGTGCATGGTGAACACATTTTATTTTTCTAGTGCTTAACCATAGTGATTACTCACATATAATTTAATTATATCTAGGGTTTAACAAATGGAAAATGGGTTGGAATTCACATGTAGTTTAGGGTTTAAGTTGTGACCACCAATATGATACACAACTAGAATTAGGATATGGCATAAGCTTTGGTTATGTTTTACTAATGGGACATGGCTCTCACCTCCAAGATTAAAGGTTGGTTTGAACAAGTAGAATTTAATACTACTCTAATATTCTCTAGGATAGACATGGATATGGTTAGCATCTATAACCTCTCTCACTTCTCAATATCTTGGAATATCCTAAGGTCCTACTCAAGATATGATGATATGATCCTCTAAATATATGGTTTCCCTAGGAATTCTACCTTGCAATCTTCTGTAGCTTGTTCTTCAGGAAATCTGATAAACCTGCATCTTGTGGTATGCCTCCACCTCCTAGCTTCTTCATCTTGATTCTAACTAATTCACATGGAATGGCTATATGTGTTTGTTCACATGTATCATGCTACAAGATGAGCAAATGGATGAAGGGTGTGGCTCTATTTATAGGCTTGGGCAAGCTCTAGTATCATGACACATAAGTGGTGACTCTTGTGTTGGTTTGATGAGTAAGGTGCTTGGTTGTCATGCCCTCATCCATAGCAATCCTTTGAGCATGAGGTGGCATAGCTTGGAAAGCAAGTCATGTAGATATTTTCATCCCATGTGGCATAGAGATTATCCTCTCATATGATTTATTTTTGGATAGCCAAGTGGCATTTGCTACTAAATATCTTGTGGATGGTTTTATTATTGTGGATGAGTCATCATACCATGTATGATTGGATTTATGTTATAATATTGGTAAAAAGGTTAAGGTTGAGGGTTATTTCTCAAGTTTGGATAGTTGGTGTTTGAATTCATCTAGGCATGATCATATGAGTTTCAAAATACTCATAGTTAGTTTTATTCAAATAGTTTGAACTATAATTCGTAATGTAAATGGATTTAGTTTTATGATATTCCATATACTTAATAAGTTATGATTTAAATAAGAATGTGTGGCTTTTATGCACTTTAGACCCTGTGGTTTACCTTATTTATAAGTGAATTAAATTACACACAAAGGTAGTTGCTAACTTTTAAGTATTATTAAGTTAGGGTTTGATTCTTAAAGAATGTGTTGTTGTAAATCTAATTCTATTTGATCTAATACATAGATCAAATCATCTCTACCCAAAACAAGGTTTTAACAAAGATCACAGTGAAGTTTATAGCGCTTGACTTGATGATCTACTTCAATTCCAGCAAGTCAAGTGAAACTTCAGTTACTGTGGTAAGTTTTATTTGAAAGCGCGAAAATTCCCCGGATTTTCTATGCATGAATGCAATGCACACTTTGGTGTTCTCTCATTTTATAGCCTCTAAACCTGGGATATTACAGCCTCTCCCCCTTAAACTGAACTTCGTCCCGAAGTTCGAACGCTCTCATGTTTCGGAATGTTGAAATGTCTTGAACAGATCACCATCCTTCAACTCCATGGTGATCACACTAGATATAATTGGATATATCCCTTATCCAGATCCTTCCGGATTCTTCTGATATCTGGCACTGATACTTTCTTAAATTCTATGATTTCTTCCAACACTCTAAGCTTATAGGCTTACTCTCCAAAGATTCTTGGATTAGGACATCTTATTGTGTTAATGGACTTTACTAATGGTTGTGGTGACATCTTCCTATTTGGGTACTCAAAACTTGGTTCTACCAGCTGCGGTAATCCAGCTGCGGTGTAATATGGCACTACGATTTACCAGCTGCGATACTCAAACCTTAATTTTAAAAGATTTATTTAAGGTAGGGTATTGTTTTCCCTTACTACCATAACGAAAGTAATGGTACTTGGTAAGGTATTACGATAGGCATGGTCCTGGTTGTTTAGTCCTACGAATGGATTAGACTCATTTAGTCCATCCAATCATGGCTTCTAGTTTTAAGCTAGTTATCTTCCTTTTGGGTTCTTTAGGTTCCATGAAAGGAATCTTTCTAATAATCATTAGTTTTGGTATAGTCAAACCCTTCGGTCTTTTGTTTTCTTAGACTTTGATTGTCCTCCGACATCTTCTTCATCCAACTTCATTAGCTTAGACTTACTTGAGCTCTTCTGCTTCTGAGTAATTATCAATTACCCACTCAAGTTAAGGTATAACCCTTACTTCCTCGAGATATGAACCTCGGCTTCTGGTCTGACAACCTCCTGAGAGTACTTTTATATGGGTACTTCCCAACAACCTTATAAAAATAAGATCGGACTTCCTCTCAGTTCAGACCTTTTTCTCCATCTATCACACTACCAATAATATCTTAATACTTCTCCTTCAGCCTTCCTCTCCCCCTTGGAGTTTACTAATGATCTTCAAACTTCCTTTCTTCTAATCATTAAACTCCAAGGTTAGAAGTTTAGTCTTGGTCTAACTTGTAGTTTGTACTTTTCTAGAGTCTCACGAAGAATTCTTTGTGGTGTATCCACTCAGTTGTGGGTATCCATTATGAATCCTCCAATAAAAAATTTACCAGCTACGAGATACCAGCTGTGAAATACTAGCTGCGGAATCCCCCTTTCTTTTAGGTAAAGAAATGTTCAGGCTGTGGCTATCTGGTACCAGCTGCAGACTACCTAGTACCAGATGTAGCTTATTGGATACCAGTTGTGGCTATGTTGTGGTTGTCAATATCTACCTACCAGCTGTGGCTACTTACATAGCTTTAGTTAAGATATACCTCACTTAACATTCTTTCTCTTCATGGTTATCCTATATCAGCTGCGGTCTTATTATACCAGCTACGACTTCACTTGTCTATTTTCCTTCTTCCAGGGTTTGTTTTGCAAGAAACCACTTGTTGACACTATGAAAATAGTATTGTAAGTGACTTCGCTTGCATTCCCTTCTTCCATAATGAATACGGATCCACTTCTATTGCTCCATATTCACTATTTTTCTCACTTTTATGGTACTTCCATGTTGAAGTACTCCTTGATTAAGGATAAAAGTGAGTTTTGATTGGTCTTTCCTTTAGAGTATTGTGGTTGCTTCCCACAATTTGACTTCCTTCATCTAGTGAACCTTCATCTTTTCTTCAAAATCTCCAGAATTCGTCACTTCCTCACACGAATACCTTTACCCTCTAGACCTATAACATCAAGTAAGAGCTTGATATTGCAACATGCATTTGCATATCAAAGTAAAACTTCATGTATGGATCTAGTCAATCAATGAAGATTCAAGAAAATCCAAGAAGATTCAGCTTTGTGTTTATAATACACATCCTTATATGCCTGAATATAATAGTTGGGTAAGACATCCCTAAACATCAGGATCAGATGTGTAGTATATAACACCACATAAGATAGGTTTAGGTCGTGATACTTAGCACGAATACGTGAATTTCTACTATTTGTCTCAACATTTATCTTAATTGCACATTTGCAATGAGACAAACTTGAAACAAAATGGCCTGGGATAGTTGAAGTTAACCTAGTTTTCTTTGGAAGTACTAACAAAATAGTATACCATATATATGTGCTATTGAGGACTACTTCCTATAATACAATTAGTTCTAACATGTCTACTCTAAACACATGATTGTTTAGAATATACCACCTATAACTCCCGGATTTCTCTATGTGATATGCTCTAAATAAGCCTTCTTTAAATTAAGGACTATGGTTCTAACATACTTGGTACAGTTATTAGGATTTTAAGGCCTAAGCTTTCGAACTATTCCTTAAATCCTACTCCTCATCATACTTCTGTTAACTCACTTATGATGTTCTACTCCCTCACATCATGATTCTCAAGTGAATCATATATGATTACCAACTTTACCATGAAAAGTAGAGTTGTATAACTCCTATCACTCTTCCTTACCTCCTATGATTGACTCATCATAGACATATACTACCTTATATAACTTATCTCCCTTACTTAACATCAGTCATTTGACATTTTAAATGACTCTTACTTAACCATAACATGACTTGGTATACATCTTCCAATAGGATATCTTCCTTGTGGTTGTATCCTCTCTTTGGACTACCATGTGTGGTATACCAACTGTGGTCTACTACCACCCACTATCTTAAGCTTCAAAGGTGTTCTACTATTTTGGAATGAAGCAAGATAACTAATTAACCTCATTTAAGAAATATAGGTAAGAAAGATTGACTCAAGTGTGTCAGGATTATTCTCAAGTGAATACCCATCTCAAGTCAAAAGAATAGTTGGTTTAGCATAGTTGGCTTAACTAAGATACTTCCTATAGACACTACCAAACCTATAGGTCTCCTTTAAAGGGTTTTAATCCTAGGGTCAAAGCATTTGCTCTGATACCAGCTGTGGTGACCCAGCGTACCACTGCATGGTGTAGTACACAAGTCGTTGACATAACACAAGTGAAACACCGTTCCTCTCATAGTGGTACAACAGAAACATATGCGAGTCCAAGGTATGCCTATAGAAGTACACACGAACTGTTTACATAAGATCAACACAGCCTCCTACTTTACAGTGAGGTAAAACTTCAAATAAAGCTCCAGAAGAACGACTCGTAGTCTATCTTATAGCTAACTCAAGTTTAAGAGCTAATTGGCTTGCTATAGAAATCTAGCTACTTAGGTGCTAGGATTAGGGAAAGGTTCCCTTTTATTACTAGTCTAGGTTTCCACTCTAGCTGATGCAGAAGTTGACTCCATTGACTTCTTTGATTGGATTCTTCATCTTGTTGCAGTTGACTCCTTTGTCTTCGAGTTCCACGGTAGTTTCTCCTTCGGTGCCTTGATCTAAGAAGGGGGTTCAAATGGGATAGAATGAGTACGAGCGTACTCAGCAAGTTCATATTAGGAAATATGTGTATCATGCACTAGCTACAGCCATAGACCAGAAAGTCATAGGCCAATGCAAGTTTTCATAAACATTTCTTCAAAAGGTTTATTTTATTCTGAAAACTATGCCCGTCGTCTTCACAGGTTGACTAGAACTTCGTGGAGTTCCTTTCCTGCGTCAGTTCCCTTCCCGGAACAGGGAGTGACAGTCACAATTCTTGATACCCTCTGCAGAGGTGCGTTACTTTACCCCACAAGAGATCTTAACTTTGTTGCCGGCCGAGAGTATGTCCCCGTCCACACTTCCTTGGGTGTGAGGCCCAGTATAAGATCCAAGCCAATCACTGCCTTCTCCGCGACCCTGCAAACCCACCCTTTTGTCCAACCGTACACCTCCAGTAGACTTCCCCCGATAATACGGCTTTACTCATGGTGTACTCCGGACAATCCATCATAGATCGTAGAGCTTATCATCACTAATGGATGGGGATTTAAAAGGCTATCCCAACCTATTGCGGCAGTGCCTCCAGCACCCCACCGGCTCTCCGATCCGTTGGCGTGCAGAAGGGAAAAGATACAACTGACTTCCCCAGCCATTATAGATCTTATGGATAACGCGATATGTACGGCGCTAGAATCACTGGACGGCATTGGTACTTAGTCCTAGATGAGTAGTACCCATGCAATGGAACCTCCACCATATCAACACATACCATGGTTCCATTGCCCACCACATAGTCATATTCATAATTGTAAAATAATACTTTGCTTTTCAATGCATGAGTGATAAGTATAGTACTTTGCATATAGTTTGATACAAATAATCAAATGACATGAGCAAGCGATGAACTTGCCTTTCTTGACTGCAAGATTATGCAGGCAAAAGCTTCGATACGTGATAACTCCAAATTCTGAAATACCATCATCGTCCGGTAAGGACAATGTTTAAAGAACTGGCAAAGATGCTATAATGCATAGTATGAGATGCAATCGTCCCGAGCGTAACCTAACCTTGATGATTTAGGATGTATGAGTTGTAAAGATTTCTTTAGGTTGGTTGCACTTTTAGAATGGTTCTCAAACAAGGTTCTTATTAGGGTTTGGTTATATTAGCATCATAACCAAGTGATATAAGGCATCATAACAATCATACACATAAGAATAGTGATGGAATAGTATGTAAGGAACAGTTGTCAATTTTAAGTGTTACAGATCATGGTTGATGATTACTTATACGATACTTCAAAAGAATAACTTTTGAAGAACATGTTGTTTAAGAAACATTTAGTATTTCAAAGAAGGATTAGGCTTCTAAGGTTTGATTGACATTTGTACTTCAAAAGAATAACTTTTGAAGAACAGGTTAAATAAGAATATGAACTTCTCTACATAGGAGCTATGGCTTTCTAGGGTTTACTATTGAATTCATTTAGTTCCACTAATAGGGACTAGTTGGGTTTCTAAGTTGAATGTGTTTCTATATAGCAAGTATTGGCAGGTTTATTACGATGGTTGATTATGGTATCATATCAAAAGATGATGGTCAAGATGGTTCTATAAATTAGCTATTAGGGTTTACTATGGTTTCACAATTGCTTTACTAAGTAGTATCTAATTGCTTCTAAGCTAAGTGGATTATCATTTCCTAAGTAGGGTTTAGTTGGATAGGAGCATGTGATGTGATTTGCTACACAAGGTTGGTATTAGGGTTTATTATTATGGTGCTACTAGGGTTTAATGATTGAGGTTGATCTTAATGGTATGGTATATAGGAGTGGTGATCAATGGTACTAATTCAATTAACAAGTTAGGGTTTCTACCTAGGTGACATTAGTGGATCATATAGGTTTTAATTAAGAATAGGAACATGAAATGATAATCTCATGTGACTTGGTTTTATGCTAGTGGATCCTAAGCATGTATTCAATTGTTGCTAATTAGGGTTCTATATGTCAAGTAAATCTCCCATGATCATATGTGACACATATCTAGGGTTTTGGTTCTAAGGTGGAATGATCACATGAAATAATGGGATCAAGGTCTTACTCAATTTGAAACTAGGGTTTCTAAATTATGGTACAACTATTAAATGAAAATTAATCTTAACATTTTACTTAGTTACTGAATAGTTAAAATTTAATTTTGGAACTTAATTATTTATTGAATTCAATTTGCATTTTAAACAATTAGAAAGACATAATTAATAAAGATAAAAATAAGTGAATTTTTATTTTGACACACATTTTTGTTTTATATTTTATTTGAATAGAGTTTATTTTTGTGAACATTTTGATATATTATTCATAATTTTCTGAGTTGATATGAATTTTCTAGAATTTTGCAAAGTCTCAGCAATTTACTGGTTTTTTAAATTAAAACGAAAACACTAATTGTACCGAGACAGATCTAGCCCTACTCGCTGACTGGTGGGGTACGTGTCCACGCTGGCTGCCACGCAAGCAAGGACCGGTCAAAGTTGACCAGGACCTTTGACCTCACCGGCGGTTAAACACCGACGATCAATAGATGGTGGCGCCGCCGATTTATGTCCTCCCGGGATGAGCGCCTAGGGTTTTCCAACTCTCCTCAACTGCTGAGGCTAGATGGTGGTGATGGTTTATGAGGGGATCACCGGAGCCATGCCGGAAAACATGTCCCGCGGCGGTGCTCTCCGGCGAAATCGAATCGAGGCTACAGAGGGTTCTAGGAAGCGAGATCTAGCTCTACAGATGCGTATGCTCACCCTGAACATGATGGCGTGGTCGGCTCCGGCGATGGTCGACGGAGACGACGGCGATTGGAGATTTCCCGGCGATGTGCTGCAGAAGGGAACGCCGAAATTGAGCCGCTTCCTTGCTCCCCTTGATGCTCTGCTCCTCCAGGGTGCTCCTTGAGTCCAGGCGCTCCTCCTGGACCACGCGCCGGAGGCTGGGGTGGCCTCCTCCGTCGGCTTCGTCTTCGACTCCGGCGACAGAGAGTGGATGCGTGTGAGAGATAGAAGGTGTCTGAGCAGCAATGGAGTGGCGGAGGTGAACAAGGCGTGCACGGCGATGCTCTCCACCTATTTATAGGCCAAGGGAAGCCCTGTGGCCTCGACACGGTGACGGCCATGGTCGGAGAGGTGGCGGTCTCTGGAAGCTTCTAGCTGGCACGGATGTTCTCGTCCGCGGATAAGCTCGGACGCGATTCGAGTTGGGCGCGGTTCTGAGAGGTCTGGCGACGTCCGGGCATGCTTATCGACGAGGAGGTCGTGGCCTACTGGCTCCGCCGCGCTGTCGAGCTCGGAGACGACGACGGCGAAGTCATTTCTCCACGCACGATTCTTAAAGCAAGCGAAACGGTATTTGGACGTGGGCTGGACTGCTCCTGGGCTTTGACATGGGCTGCTGCTGGGTTGGCTTCGGGCTGCTGCGGTCCAGGTAAGGTAAGTCCTCTCTCTCTTCTCTTTTCTATTTATTTTCTGTTTTATTTTCTGATTTGAATTGCTAGTTGAATTCAAATTTGAATTTGTTCTATTTTGCAGGTTCTAAAATATTTGATTGTCAATATAACTTGATGATAATGCCTACTGCATAGTCTTGTTGTTTAAACAAATATTTAGTTTAGGATTTAATTGATATCTTGTGAGGCTTGAGTAAAATATAAATGGTTTAGTTATTTATTTCAATTCCCTTTTTAATTTAGGAACCAGATCTATTTAAATGATTTGAAATTTAGAACATGTGCATGGTGAACACATTTTATTTTTCTAGTGCTTAACCATAGTGATTACTCACATATAATTTAATTATATCTAGGGTTTAACAAATGGAATAGGATATGGAATTCACATGTAGTTTAGGGTTTAAGTTGTGACCACCAATATGATACACAACTAGAATTAGGATATGGCATAAGCTTTGGTTATGTTTTACTAATGGGACATGGCTCTCACCTCCAAGATTAAAGGTTGGTTTGAACAAGTAGAATTTAATACTACTCTAATATTCTCTAGGATAGACATGGATATGGTTAGCATCTATAACCTCTCTCACTTCTCAATATCTTGGAATATCCTAAGGTCCTACTCAAGATATGATGATATGATCCTCTAAATATATGGTTTCCCTAGGAATTCTACCTTGCAATCTTCTGTAGCTTGTTCTTCAGGAAATCTGATAAACCTGCATCTTGTGGTATGCCTCCACCTCCTAGCTTCTTCATCTTGATTCTAGCTAATTCACATGGAGTGGCTCTATGTGTTTGTTCACATGTATCATGCTACAAGATGAGCAAATGGATGAAGGGTGTGGCTCTATTTATAGGCTTGGGCAAGCTCTAGTATCATGACACATAGGTGGTGACTCTTGTGTTGGTTTGATGAGTAAGGTGCTTGGTTGTCATGCCCTCATCCATAGCAATCCTTTGAGCATGAGGTGGCATAGCTTGGAAAGCAAGTCATGTAGATATTTTCATCCCATGTGGCATAGAGATTATCCTCTCATATGATTTATTTTTGGATAGCCAAGTGGCATTTGCTACTAAATATCTTGTGGATGGTTTTATTATTGTGGATGAGTCATCATACCATGTATGATTGGATTTATGTTATAATATTGGTAAAAAGGTTAAGGTTGAGGGTTATTTCTCAAGTTTGGATAGTTGGTGTTTGAATTCATCTAGGCATGATCATATGAGTTTCAAAATACTCATAGTTAGTTTTATTCAAATAGTTTGAACTATAATTCGTAATGTAAATGGATTTAGTTTTATGATATTCCATATACTTAATAAGTTATGATTTAAATAAGAATGTGTGGCTTTTATGCACTTTAGACCCTGTGGTTTACCTTATTTATAAGTGAATTAAATTACACACAAAGGTAGTTGCTAACTTTTAAGTATTATTAAGTTAGGGTTTGATTCTTAAAGAATGTGTTGTTGTAAATCTAATTCCATTTGATCTAATCCATAGATCAAATCATCTCTACCCAAAACAAGGTTTTAACAAAGATCACAGTGAAGTTTATAGCGCTTGACTTGATGATCTACTTCAATTCCAGCAAGTCAAGTGAAACTTCAGTTACTGTGGTAAGTTTTATTTGAAAGCGCGAAAATTCCCCGGATTTTCTATGCATGAATGCAATGCACACTTTGGTGTTCTCTCATTTTATAGCCTCTAAACCTGGGATATTACAGAAACTCCAAACCCCGCTGAAGATTCATCATCTCTTGATAACACTTGATTTACACTTTCTGCGCCTAGCTGAAAGGCGTTAAAGAAAAGCGCTTATGGGAGACAACCCATGTTTTTACTACAGTATTTTTGTTTTATATTTGAGTCTTGGAAGTTGTTTACTACTGTAGCAACCTCTCCTTATCTTAGTTTTATGTTTTGTTGTGCCAAGTAAAGTCTTTGATAGTAAAGTAAATACTAGATTTGGATTATCTGCGAAAATTTCTTTGCTGTCACGAATCTGGGTCTAATTCTCTGTAGGTAACTCAGAAAATTAAGCCAATTTACGTGAGTGATCCTCAGATATGTACGCAACTTTAATTCAATAAGTTTCTTCTTCGTTAAATTGTTATATGGTTGGAATTGGAAAATGCTACATGTAGTAATTCTAAAATGTCTTGGATAATTTGATACTTGGCAATTGTTGTGCTCATGTTTAAGCTCTTGCATCATATACTTTGCACCTATTAATGAAGAAACACATAGAGCTTGCTAATTTGGTTTGCATATTTGGTTTCTCTAGAGTCTAGATAATATCTAGTATTGAGTTTTGAACAACAAGGAAGACGGTGTAGAGTCTTATAATGTTTACAATATGTCTTTTATGTGAGTTTTGCTGCACCGTTCATCCTTGTGTTTGTTTCAAATAACCTTGCTAGCCTAAACCTTGTATCGAGAGGGAATACTTCTCATGCATCCAAAATCCTTGAGCCAACCACTATGCCATTTGTGTCCACCATAACTACCTACTACATGGTATTTCTCCGCCATTCCAAAGTAAATTGCTTGAGTGCTACCTTTAAAATTCCATCATTCACCTTTACAATATATAGCTCATGGGACAAATAGCTTAAAAACTATTGTGGTATTGAATATGTACTTATGCACTTTATCTCTTATTAAGTTGCTTGTTGTGCGATAACCATGTTTCTGGGGACGCCATCAACTATTCTTTGTTGAATATCATGTGAGTTGCTATGCATGTCCGTCTTGTCTGAAGTAAGAGAGATCTACCACCTTATGGTCGGAGCATACATATTGTTAGAGAAGAACTTTGGGCCGCTAACTAAAGCCATGATTCATTGTGGAAGTTTCAGTTTTGGACATATATCCTCAATCTCATATGAGAATAATAATTGTTGCCACATGCTTATGCATTAAAGAAGAGTCCATTATCTGTTGTCCATGTTGTCCCGGTATGGATGTCTAAGTTGAGAATAATCAAAAGCGAGAAATCCAAAATGCGAGCTTTCTCCTTAGACCTTTGTACAGGCGGCATGGAGGTACCCCATTGTGACACTTGGTTAAAACATGTGTATTGCGATGATCCGGTAGTCCAAGCTAATTAGGACAAGGTGCGGGCACTATTAGTATACTATGCATGAGGCTTGCAACTTGTAAGATATAATTTTCATAACTCATATGCTTTATTACTACCGTTGACAAAATTGTTTCATGTTTTCAAAATAAAAGCTCTAGCACAAATATAGCAATCGATGCTTTCCTCTTTGAAGGACCATTCTTTTTACTTTTATATTGAGTCAGTTCACCTATCTCTCTCCACCTCAAGAAGCAAACACTTGTGTGAACTATGCATTGATTCCTACATACTTGCATATTGCACTTGTTATATTACTCTATGTTGACAATTATCCATGAGATATACATGTTACAAGTTGAAAGCAACCGCTGAAACTTAATCTTCCTTTGTGTTGCTTCAATACCTTTACTTTTATTTATTGCTTTATGAGTTAACTCTTATGCAAGACTTATTGATGCTTGTCTTGAAATACTATTCATGAAAATTCTTTGCTTTATGATTCACTTGTTTACTCATGTCATTACCATTGTTTTGATCGCTGCATTCATTACATATGTTTACAAATAGTATGATCAAGGTTATGATGGCATGTCACTACAGAAATTATCTTTGTTATCGTTTTACCTGCTCGGGACGAGCAGAACTAAGCTTGGGGATGCTAATACGTCTCCGACGTATCGATAATTTCTTATGTTCCATGCCACATTATTGATGATATCTACATGTTTTATGCACACTTTATGTCATATTCGTGCATTTTCTGGAACTAACCTATTAACAAGATGCCGAAGAGCCAGTTGCTGTTTTCTGCTGTTTTTGGTTTCAGAAATCCTAGTAACGAAATATTCTCGGAATTGGACGAAATCAACGCCCAGGGTCCTATTTTGCCACGAAGCTTCTAAGACCGAAGAGGAGTCGGGGGGCCACGAGGCGCCGCCACACTAGGGCGGCGCGGCCTAGGACCTAGCCGCGCCGACCTGTGGTGTGGGGCCCTCGTGTGGCAACCCTCGTTGCCCTTCCGCCCACTTAAAGCCTCCGTCGCAAAACCCCCAGTATCGAGCCACGATACGGAAAACCTTCGAGACGCCACCGCCGCCAATCCCATCTCGGGGATTCAGGAGATCGCCTCCGGCACCCTGCCGGAGAGGGGATTCATCTCCGGAGGACTCTTCACCGCCATGGTCGCCTCCGGAGTGATGAGTGAGTAGTTCACCCCTGGACTATGGGTCCATAGCAGTAGCTAGATGGTTGTCTTCTCCTCATTGTGCTTCATTGTTGGATCTTGTGAGCTGCCTAACATGATCAAGATCATCTATTGATGTCTACGGGAGCTTCTATTCTTGTAGACAGTGTTGGGCCTCCAAGAGCAGAGGTTTGTAGAACAGCAGCAAGTTTCCCTTAAGTGGATCACCCAAGGTTTATCGATCTCAGTGAGGAAGAGGTCAAAGATATCCCTCTCATGCAACCCTGCAATCACAAAGCAAGAAGTCTCTTGTGTCCCCAACACACCTAATAGGTGTACTAGTTCGGCGAAGAGATAGTGAAATACAGGTGGTATGAATAAGTAGTAGCAACGGCACCAGAAAAGTGCTTTGCCCAGGACAGTAAACAAGCAGTAGTAACGCAGTAAAACAGTAAACAAGCAGCGATAGCAGTATTTAGGAACAAGGCCTAGGGATTAGACTTTCACTAGTGGACACTCTCAACTTTGATCACATAACAGAATAGATAAATGCATACTCTACACTCTTGTTGGATGATGAACACATTGCGTAGGATTACACGAATCCTCAATGCCGGAGTTAACAAGCTCCACAATTCAATGTTCATATTTAAATAACCTTAGAGTGCATGAAAGATCAATTCGACTAAACCAAGTACTAACATAGCATGCACACTGTCACCTTCATGCTATGTAGGAGGAATAATACACATCAATACTATCATAGCAATAGTTAACTTCATAATCTACAAGAGATCATAATCATAGCATAAACCAAGTACTAACACGGATGCACACACTGTCACCATTACACCGTGCAGGAGGAATAAAACTACTTTAATAACATTGCTAGAGTAGCACATAGATAAGTTGTGATACAAAATACATTGCAATCATAAAGAGATATAAATAAGCACTTCACTATGCCATTCATAACAGTGAATAAGTATTCTGTGAAATATAGCCTAAGAGACCCACACGGTGCACACACTGTCACCTTTACACACGTGGGACAAGGAGTCTCCGGAGATCACATGAGTAAAACTCACTTGACTAGCATAATGACATCTAGATTACAAGCATCATCATATGAATCTCAATCATGTAAGGCAGCTCATGAGATTATTGTATTGAAGTACATAGGAGAGAGATGAACCACATAGCTACCGGTACAGCCCCGAGCCTCGATGGAGAACTACTCCCTCCTCATGGGAGCAGCAGCGGTGATGAAGATGGCGGTGGAGATGGCAGCGGTGTCGATGGAGAAGCCTTCCGGGGGCACTTCCCCGTCCGGCAGGGTGCCGGAACAGAGACTCCTGTCCCCCAGATCTTGCCTTCGCGATGGCGGCGGCTCTGGAAGGTTTTCCGTATCGTGGTTTTTCGTCTCAGGGTTTTCGCGATGGAGGCTTTAAATAGGCGGAAGGGCAGCCTCGGAGGGGGCCTGGGGGGCCCACACCATAGGACGGCGCGGCCCCCCTCTGGCCGCGCCAGGGTGTGGTGTGGGCCCCCAGGGCTCCTCCGCGGCTCGGTGTTGAAGGCTCCGGAAAAATAGGACCCCGGGTCTTGATTTCGTCCAATTCGAGAATATTTCGTTACTAGGATTTCTGAAACCAAAAACAAGAACAGAACTGGCACTTCGCATCTTGTTAATAGGTTAGTTCCAAAAATGCACGAATATGACATAAAGTGTGCATAAAACATGTAGGTATCATCAATAATATGGCATAGAACATAAGAAATTATCGATACGTTGGAGACGTATCAAGCATCCCCAGTTCTGCTCGTCCCGAGCAGGTAAAACGATAACAAAGATAATTTCTGAAGTGACATGCCATCATAACCTTGATCATACTATTTGTAAACATATGTAGTGGACGCAGCGATCAAAACAATGGTAATGAAATGAGTAAACAAGTGAATCATAAAGCAAAGACTTTTCATGAATAGTACTTCAAGACAAGCATCAATAAGTCTTGCATAAGAGTTAACTCATAAAGCAATAAATCAAAGTAAAGGTATTGAAGCAACACAAAGGAAGATTAAGTTTCAGCGGTTGCTTTCAACTTGTAACATGTATATCTCATGGATAATTGTCAACATAGAGTAATATAACAAGTACAATATGCAAGTATGTAGGAATCAATGCACAGTTTACACAAGTGTTTGCTTCTTGAGGTGGAGAGAGATAGGTGAACTGACTCAACATAAAAGTAAAAAGAATGGTCCTTCAAAGAGGAAAGCATCGATTGCTATATTTGTGCTAGAGCTTTTATTTTGAAAACATGAAACAATTTTGTCAACGGTAGTAATAAAGCATATGAGTTATGTAAATTATATCTTACAAGTTGCAAGTCTCATGCATAGTATACTAATAGTGCCCGCACCTTGTCCTAATTAGCTTGGACTACCGGATCTTTGCAATGCACATGTTTTAACCAAGTGTCACAATGGGGTACCTCCATGCCGCCTGTACAAAGGTCTAAGGAGAAAGCTCGCATTTTGGATTTCTCGCTTTTGATTATTCTCAACTTAGACATCCATACCGGGACAACATGGACAACAAATAATGGACTCCTCTTTAATGCATAAGCATATGGCAACAATTATTATTCTCATATGAGATTGAGGATATATGTCCAAAACTGAAACTTCCACCATGATTCATGGCTTTAGTTAGCGGCCCAATGTTCTTCTCTACCAATATGCATGCTCCAACCATGAAGGTGGTAGATCTCTCTTACTTCAGACAAGACGGACATGCATAGCAACTCACATGATATTCAACAAAGAATAGTTGATGGCGTCCCCAAACATGGTTATCGCACAACAAGCAACTTAATAAGAGATAAAGTGCATAAGTACATATTCAATACCACAATAGTTTTTAAGCTATTTGTCCCATGAGCTATATATTGCAAAGGTGAATGATGGAATTTTAAAGGTAGCACTCAAGCAATTTACTTTGGAATGGCGGAGAAATACCATGTAGTAGGTAGGTATGGTGGACACAAATGGCATAGTGGTTGGCTCAAGTATTTTGGATGCATGAGAAGTAATCCCTCTCGATACAAGGTTTAGGCTAGCAAGGTTATTTGAAACAAACACAAGGATGAACGGTACAGCAAAACTCACATAAAAGACATATTGTAAACATTATAAGATTCTACACCGCTTCCTTGTTGTTCAAAACTCAATACTAGATATTATCTAGACTCTAGAGAAACCAAATATGCAAACCAAATTAGCAAGCTCTAAGTGTTTCTTCATTAATGGGTGCAAAGTATATGATGCAAGAGCTTAAACATGAGCACAACAATTGCCAAGTATCAAATTATCCAAGACATTTTTAGAGTTACTACATGTAGTATTTTCCAATTCCAACCATATAACAATTTAACGAAGAAGAAACTTCGCCATGAATACTATGAGTAGAGCCTAAGGACATACTTGTCCATATGCTACAGCGGAGCGTGTCTCTCTCCCACAAAGTGAATGCTAGGATCCATTTTATTCAAACAAAACAAAAACAAAAACAAACCGACGCTCCAAGCAAAGCAAATAAGATGTGACGGAATAAAAATATAGTTTCAGGGGAGGAACCTGATAATGTTGTCGATGAAGAAGGATGCCTTGGGCATCCCCAAGCTTAGACGCTTGAGTCTTCTTAGAATATGCAGGGGTGAACCACCGGGGCATCCCCAAGCTTAGAGCTTTCACTCTCCTTGATCATATTGCATCATACTCCTCTCTTGATCCTTGAAAACTTCCTCCACACCAAACTCGAAACAACTCATTAGAGGGTTAGTGCACAATAAAAATTAACATGTTCAGAGGTGACACAATCATTCTTAACACTTCTGGACATTGCATAAAGCTACTGGACATTAATGGATCAAAGAAATTCATCCAACATAGCAAAAGAGGCAATGCGAAATAAAAGGCAGAATCTGTCAAAACAGAACAGTCCGTAAAGATGGATTTTATTAGGCCACCAGACTTGCTCAAATGAAAATGCTCAAATTGAATGAAAGTTGCGTACATATCTGAGGATCATGCACGTAAATTGGCTTAATTTTCTGAGCTACCTACAGGAGGTAGACCCAGATTCGTGACAGCAAAGAAATCTGGAACTGCGCAGTAATCCAAATCTAGTACTTACTTTACTATCAAAGACTTTACTTGGCACAACAAAACACAAAACTAACATAAGGAGAGGTTGCTACAGTAGTAAACAACTTCCAAGACACAAATATAAAACAAAGTACTGTAGCAAAATAACACATGGGTTATCTCCCAAGAAGTTCTTTCTTTATAGCCATTAAGATGGGCTCAGCAGTTTTAATGATGCACTCGCAAGAAATAGTATTTGAAGCAAAAGAGAGCATCAAGAGGCAAATTCAAAACACATTTAAGCCTAACATGCTTCCTATGCATAGGAATCTTGTAAATAAACAAGTTCATGAGGAACAAAGTAACAAGCATAGGAAGATAAAACATGTGTAGCTTCAAAAATTTCAGCACATAGAGAGGTGTTTTAGTAACATGAAAATTTCTACAACCATATTTTCCTCTCTCATAATAACTTTCAGTAGCATCATGAACAAACTCAACAATATAACTATCACATAAAGCATTCTTATCATGAGTCTCATGCATAAAATTATTACTCTCCACATAAGCATAATCAATTTTATTAGTTGTAGTGGGAGCAAATTCAACAAAGTAGCTATCATTATTATTCTCATCAAGTGTAGGAGGCATAGTATAATCACAATAAAATTTACTCTCCATAGTAGGTTGTACCAAAAGACCACTATTATAATCATCATAAATAGGAGGCAAAGTATCATCAAAGAAAATTTTCTCCTCAATGCTTGGGGGACTAAAAAGATCATGAAAACCAGCTTCCCCAAGCTTAGAACTTTCTACATTATTATCAACAATGGTGTTCAAAGCGTTCATACTAATATTACTACCAGCATGCAAATAAGATTCCATAGGTTTTTTAATTTTTGCATCAAACAATCCATGTTTTAAATCAGGAAATAGAATAAGAAGCTCATTGTTGTCCATTATGCCAAACTAGTGTAAACAAGAAACAAAAAGATGCAATTGCAGGATCTAAAGGAAATAGCTTCGAGCACACACACAACGGTAACAGAAAAGTACTTATACCTGGGACCGGAGTATGAGAGCCTTTACCTTTCCTCCCCGGCAATGGCGCCAGAAAAGTGCTTGATATCTACGGGAGCTTCTATTCTTGTAGACAGTGTTGGGCCTCCAAGAGCGGAGGTTTGTAGAACAGCAGAAAGTTTCCTTAAGTGGATCACCCAAGGTTTATCGATCTCAGGGAGGAAGAGGTCAAAGATATCCCTCTCATGCAACCCCGCAACCACAAAGCAAGAAGTCTCTTGTGTCCCCAACACACCTAATAGGTGTACTAGTTCGGCGAAGAGATAGTGAAATACAGGTGGTATGAATAAGTAGTAGCAACGGCACCAGAAAAGTGCTTTGCCCAGACAAGAAACAAGTAGTAACACAGTAGTAACGCAACAAGAGTAACGTGTAAGAGTAACGCAAGAAACAAGAAACGATATAGCGTATTTAGGAACAAGGCCTAGGGATTAGACTTTCACTAGTGGACACTCTCAACTTTGATCACATAACAGAATAGATAAATGCATACTCTACACTCTTGTTGGATGATGAACACATTGCGTAGGATTACACGAATCCTCAATGCCGGAGTTAACAAGCTCCACAATTCAATGTTCATATTTAAATAACCTTAGAGTGCATGAAAGATCAATTCGACTAAACCAAGTACTAACATAGCATGCACACTGTCACCTTCATGCTATGTAGGAGGAATAATACACATCAATACTATCATAGTAATAGTTCACTTCATAATCTACAAGAGATCATAATCATAGCATAAACCAAGTACTAACACGGATGCACACACCATCACCATTACACCGTGCAGGAGGAATAAAACTACTTTAATAACATTGCTAGAGTAGCACATAGATAAGTTGTGATACAAAATACATTGCAATCATAAAGAGATATAAATAAGCACTTCACTATGTCATTCATAACAGTGAATAAGTATTCTGTGAAATATAGCCTAAGAGACCCACACGGTGCACACACTGTCACCTTTACACACGTGGGACAAGGAGTCTCCGGAGATCACATGAGTAAAACTCACTTGACTAGCATAATGACATCTAGATTACAAGCATCATCATATGAATCTCAATCATGTAAGGCAGCTCATAAGATTATTGTATTGAAGTACATAGGAGAGAGATGAACCACATAGCTACCGGTACAGCCCCGAGCCTCGATGGAGAACTACTCTCCTCATGGGAGCAGCAGCGGTGATGAAGATGGCGGTGGAGATGGCAGCGGTGTCGATGGAGAAGCCTTCCGGGCACTTCCCCGCTCCGGTGCCGAACAGAGACTCCTGTCCCCCAGATCTTGGCTTCGCGATGGCGGCGGCTCTCGAAGGTTTTCCGTATCGTGGTTTTTCGTCTCAGGGTTTTCGACGGAGGCTTTAAATAGGCGGAAGGGCAGCCTCGGAGGGGCCTGGGGGCCCACACCATAGGCGGCGCGGCCCCTTCCGGCCGCGCCAGGGTGTGTGGGCCCCTGTGGCTTCCCTGGCGGCTCTCGGTGTTCTGAAGGCTCCGGGAAAAATAGGACCCCGGGTCTTGATTTCGTCCAATTCCGAGAATATTTCGTTACTAGGATTTCTGAAACCAAAACAGCAGAACAGGAACGGCACTTCGGCATCTTGTTAATAGGTTAGTTCCAGAAAATGCACGAATATGACATAAAGTGTGCATAAAACATGTAGGTATCATCAATAATATGGCATAGAACATAAGAAATTATCGATACGTCGGAGACGTATCATCTATCTGTAATACTATATGTTGTGTTTGTCGGGATCCGATGGATAGAGAATACTATGTTATGTTAATTATCAAGTTATTACCTATGTGTTGTTTATGATCTTGCATGCTCTCCGTTATTAGTAGAGGCTCTGGCCAAGTTTTTGCTCTTAACTCCAAGAGGGAGTATTTATGCTCGATAGTGGGTTCACGCCTCCATTGAATCTGGGACAGTGACAGAAAGTTCTAAGGTTGTGGATGTGCTGTTGCCACTAGGGATAAAACATTGATGCTATGTCTAAGGATGTAGTTGTTGATTACATTACGCACCATACTTAATGCAATTGTATGTTGCTTTGCAACTTAATACTGGAAGGGGTTCGGATGATAACCTGAAGGTGGACTTTTTAGGCATAGATGCATGCTGGATGGCGGTCTATGTACTTTGTCGTAATGCCCAATTAAATCTCACTATATTTATCATGACATGTATGTGCATTGTTATGCCCTCTATTTGTCAATTGCCCGACTGTAATTTGTTCACCCAACATGCTTTTATCTTATGGGAGACACCTCTAGTGAACTGTGGACCCCGGTCCATTCTTTTATACTGAAATACAAATCTGCTGCAATACTTGTTCTTTACTTTTTTCTCGCAAACAATCATCTTCCACACAATACGGTTAATCCTTTGTTACAGCAAGCCGGTGATATTGACAACCTCACTGTTTCGTTGGGGCAAAGTACTTTGGTTGTGTTGTGCAGGTTCCACGTTGGCGCCGGAATCTCGGTGTTGCGCCGCACTACATCCCGCCATCAACCTTCAACGTGCTTCTTGGCTCCTCCTGGTTCGATAAACCTTGGTTTCTTTAGGGAAAACTTGCTGCTGTGCGCATCATACCTTCCTCTTGGGGTTCCCAACGAACGTGTGAGTTACACGCCATCAGTTTGCTTCAAACAACCTTGCTAGCCTAGCCTTGTATTGAGAGGAATTCTTCTCGTGCATCCAAATCCTTGAGCCAATAACCATGCCATTTGTGTCCACCATACCTACCTACCACATGGTATTTCTATGCCATTTCAAAGTAAATTACTTCATGTGCTACCTTTAAACAATTCAAAACTTTATTACTTCTTATTTGTGTCAATGTTTTATAGCTCATGAGGAAGTATGTGGTGTTTTATCTTTCAATCTTGTTGGGCAGCTTTCACCAATGGACTAGTGGCTTCATCCGCTTATCCAATAATTTTGCAAAAAGAGCTGGCGGGTTCCCAGCCCCCAATTAATCAACCTTCATTAATAATTCTCTTCACATGTTTTGCTCTGATTCATCAGTAAGCAACTTAATTTTGCAAATAGACACTCCTTCATGGTATGTGAATGTTGGAAGGCACCCGAGGATTCGGTTAGCCATGGCTTGTGTAAGCAAAGGTTGGGAGGAGTGTCAACCATAAATAAAACTAAAGTACATGTGTAAACAAAAGAGAAGAGGGATGATCTACCTTGCTGGTAGAGATAACGTCCTTCATGGGAGCCGCTCTTTGAAAGTCTGTTTGGCAAGGGGGTGATACGTCTCCGACGTATCGATAATTTTTTATGTTCCATGCCACATTATTGATGATATCTACATGTTTTATGCACACTTTATGTCATATTCGTGCATTTTCTGGAACTAACCTATTAACAAGATGCCGAAGAGCCAGTTGCTGTTTTCTGCTGTTTTTGGTTTCAGAAATCCTAGTAACGAAATATTCTCGAATTGGACGAAATCAACGCCTGGGTCCTATTTTGCCACGAAGCTTCCAAGACCGAAGGGGAGTCGGGGGGCCACGAGGCACCGCCACACTAGGGCGGCGCGACCAGGCCCCGGCCGCCGACCTATGGTGTGGGGCCCGTGTGGCCCCCGCGCGCCTTCCGCCTACTTAAATCCTCCGTCGCGAAACCCCCAGTACCGAGAGCCACGATACGGAAAACCTTCCAGAGACGCCGCCGCCGCCAATCCCATCTCGGGGATTCTGGAGATCTCCTCCGGCACCCTGCCGGAGAGGGGATTCATCTCCCGGAGGACTCTTCACCGCCATGGTCGCCTCCGGAGTGATGAGTGAGTAGTTCACCCCCGGACTATGGGTCCATAGCAGTAGCTAGATGGTTGTCTTCTCCTCATTGTGCTTCATTGTTGGATCTTGTGAGCTGCCTAACATGATCAAGATCATCTATCTGTAATGCTATATGTTGTGTTTGTCGGGATCCGATGGATAGAGAATACTATGTTATGTTAATTATCAAGTTATTACCTATGTGTTGTTTATGATCTTGCATGCTCTCCGTTATTAGTAGAGGCTCTGGCCAAGTTTTTGCTCTTAACTCCAAGAGGGAGTATTTATGCTCGATAGTGGGTTCATGCCTCCATTGATATCTGGGACAGTGACAGAAAGTTCTAAGGTTGTGGATGTGCTGTTGCCACTAGGGATAAAACATTGATGCTATGTCTAAGGATGTAGTTGTTGATTACATTACGCACCATACTTAATGCAATTGTCTGTTGCTTTGCAACTTAATACTGGAGGGGGTTCGGATGATAACCTGAAGGTGGAATTTTTAGGCATAGATGCATGTCGATGGCGGTCTATGTACTTTGTCGTAATGCCCAATTAAATCTCACTATATTTATCATGACATGTATGTGCATTGTTATGCCCTCTCTATTTGTCAATTGCCCGACTGTAATTTGTTCACCCAACATGCTTTTATCTTATGGGAGAGACACCTCTAGTGAACTGTGGACCCCGGTCCATTCTTTTATACTGAAATACAATCTACTGCAATACTTGTTCTACTGTTTTCTGCAAACAATCATCTTCCACACAATACGGTTAATCCTTTGTTACAGCAAGCCGGTGAGATTGACAACCTCACTGCTTCGTTGGGGCAAAGTACTTTGGTTGTGTTGTGCAGGTTCCACGTTGGCGCCGGAATCCCTGGTGTTGCGCCGCACTACATCCCGCCGCCATCAACCTTCAACGTGCTTCTTGGCTCCTCCTGGTTCGATAAACCTTGGTTTCTTTCTGAGGGAAAACTTGCTGCTGTGCGCATCATACCTTCCTCTTGGGGTTCCCAACGAACGTGTGAGTTACACGCCATCAGGGGGTTAGAGTGCCCACTGCCATTCGTTGACAACAACAAACACCTCTCAAAACTTTACTTTTATGCTCTCTATATGATTTCAAAACTTAAAAAGCTCTAGCACATGATTTAATCCCTGCTTCCCTCTGCGAAGGGACATTCTTTTACTTTATTGTTGAGTCAGTTCACCTATTCTTTCTATCTTAGAAGCAAAAACTTGTGTAAACTGTGTGCATTGATTCTTACATGTTTACTTATTGCACTTGTTATATTACTTTGTGTTGACAACTATCCATGAGATATACATGTTACAAGTTGAAAGCAATTGCTGAAACTTAATCATCCTTTGTGTTGCTTCAATGCCTTTACTTTGAATTTATTGCTTTATGAGTAACTCTTATGCAAGTCTTATTGATGCTTGTCTTGAAAGTACTATTCATGAAAAGTCTTTGTTATATGGTTCAATTGTTTACTCATTGTCTTTACCATTGCTTCGAATCGCTGCATTCATCTCATATGCTTTACAATAGTATTGATCAAGATTATGATAGCATGTCACTTCAGAAATTATCCTTGTTATCGTTTACCTACTCGAGGGAGTAGGAACTAAGCTTGGGGATGCTTGATACGTCTCAAACGTATCTATAATTTCTTATGTTCCATGCTACTTTTATGATGATACTCACATGTTTTATACACATTATATGTCATTATTATGCGTTTTCCGGAACTAACCTATTGACGAGATGCCGAAGGGCCAGTTGTTGTTTTCTGCTGTTTTTGGTTTCAGAAATCCTAGTAAGGAAATATTATCGGAATCGGATGAAATCAATGCCCAGCATCTTATAATTCCACGAAGCTTCGAGAACACCCGAGAGGGACCAGAGGAGGGCCACAGGGGGCCCACACATGGTGGTGGCGCGGCCAGGGCCTAGGTCGCGCCCCCTATTGTGTCACCGCCTCGTCAACCTTCCGACTCCGCCTCTTCGCCTATTTAAAGGTCCCTGACCTAAAACCTCGATACGGAAAAGCCACGGTACGAGAAACCTTCCAGAGCCGCCGCCAACGCGAAGCCAAGATCTGGGGGACAGGAGTCTCTGTTCCACGCCGCCGGACGGGGAAGTGCCCCCGAAAGGCATCTCCATCGACACCACCGCCATCTTCATCAACGCTGCTGTCTCCCATTAGGAGGGAGTAGTTCTCCATCGAGGCTAAGGGCTGTACCGGTAGCTATGTGGTTAATCTCTCTCCTATGTACTTCAATACAATGATCTCATGAGCTGCCTTATATGATTGAGATTCATATGAGTTTTGTATCACTATTCATCTATGTGTTACTCTAGTGATGTTATTAAAGTACTCTATTCCTCCTCCACGGTGTAATGGCGACAGTGTGTGCATCGTGTAGTACTTGGCGTAGGTTATGATTATAATCTCTTGTAGATTATGAAGTTAATTATTGCTATGATAGTATTGATGTGATCTATTCCTCCTTCATAGTGTGATGGTGACAGTGTGCATGCTATGTTAGTACTTGGTGTAATTGCAATGATCTATCATGCACTCTAAGGTTATTTAAATATGAACATTGAATGTTGTGGAGCTTGTTAACTCCGGCATTGAGGTGCTCTTGTAGCCCTACGCAATTAGTGGTGTTCATCATCCAACAAGAGAGTGTAGAGTGGTTTTATTATGTGATCAATGTTGAGAGTGTCCACTAGTGAAAGTATGATCCCTAGGCCTTGTTTCCAAACATCGAATCTCCGTTTATTTACTGTTCTGTTGCATGTTTACTCGCTGCCATATTTTATTCAGATTGTTATTACCACTCATATCCATCCATATTACTTGTATTTCACTATCTCTTCGCCGAACTAGTGCACCTATACATCTAACAAGTGTATTAGGTGTGTTGGGAACACAAGAGACTTCTTGTATCGTGATTGCAGGGTTGCTTGAGAGGGATATCTTTGACCTCTTCCTCCCTGAGTTCGATAAACCTTGGGTGATCCACTTAAGGGAAACTTGCTGCTGTTCTACAAACCTCTGCTCTTGGAGGCCCAACACTGTCTACAATAATAGAAGCACCCGTAGACATCATTTACACATGTACTTTAGTTTTATTTATGGATGACACTCCTCCCAACCTTTTTCTTTCACAAGCCATGGCTAACCGAATACTCGGGTGCCTTCCAACATTTCACATTCCATGGAGGAGTGCCTATTTGCAAAATTAAGTTGCTTACTGATGAATCAGGGCAAAACATGTGAAGAGAATTATTAATGAAAGTTAATTAATTGGGGCAGGGGAACCCCGTTGCCAGCTCTTTGCAAAATTATTGGATAAGCGGATGTGCCACTAGTCCATTGGTGAAAGTTTGCCCAACAAGATTGAAAGATAAAACACCACATACTTCCTCATGAGCTATAAAACATTGACACAAATAAGAGATAATAACTTTTGAATTGTTTAAAGGTAGCACATGAAGTATTTACTTGGAATGGCAGAAAAATACCACATAGTAGGTAGTTATGGTGGACACAAATGGCATAGGTTTTGGCTCAAGGTTTTGGATGCACGAGAAGCATTCCCTCTCAGTACAAGGCTTTGGCTAGCAAGGTTGTTTGAAGCAACACAAGTATGAACCGGTACAACAAAACTTACATAAGAACATGTTGCAAGCATTATAAGACTCTACACTGTCTTCCATGTTGCTCAAACACTTTTACCAGAAAATATCTAGACCTTATAGAGACCAATCATGCAAACCAAATTTCAACAAGCTCTACGGTAGTTCTCCACTAATAGGTTTAAACTACATGATGCAAGAGCTTAAACATGATCTACTTGAGAGCTCAAAACAATTGCCAAGTATCAAATTATTCAAGACAATCAATTACCACATGAAGCATTTTCTGTTTCCAACCAAATAGCAATAAATATAGCGGCTTTCAGCTTTTGCCATGAACATTAAAAGTAAACGAAGAACACAAGTGTTCAAATGAAAAAGCGGAGCGTGTCTCTCTCCCACACAAGCATGTTAGGATCCGATTTATTCAGAGAATGAAAATAACAAAACGAAAATAAAAGCACACACGCTCCAAGTAAAGCACATAAGATGTGACGGAATAAAAATATAGTTTCACTAGAGGTGACCTGATAAGTTGTTGATGAAGAAGGGGATGCCTTGGGCATCCCCAAGCTTAGATGCTTGAGTCTTCTTGAAATATGCAGGGATGAACCACGGGGGCATCGCCAAGCTTAGACTTTTCACTCTTCGTGATCATATTATATCATCCTCCTCTCTTGATCCTTGAAACCTTCCTTCGCACCAAACTCAAAACAACCTCATTAGAGGGTTAGTGCATAATCAAAAATTCACATGTTCAGCAAGGACACAATCATTCCCAATACTTCTGGACATTACCCAAGGCTACTGAAATTTAATGGAGCAAAGAAACCCACTCAAACACAGTAAAAGAGGTAATGCGAAATAAAAGGCAGAATCTGTCAAAACAGAACAGTCCGTAAAGACGAATTTTTTCGAGGAACTTAACATGCTCAGATGAAAAAGCTCAAATTGAATGAAAGTTGCGTACATATCTGAGGATTACTCACGAATTTTTTCAAGATTTTACGATTTTCCTACAGAGATAACAACTCAAATTTGTGACAGCTAAAAATCTGTTTCTGCGCAGAAATCCAAATCTAGTATCAACTTTCTATCAAAGACTTTACTTGGCACAACAATGCAATAAAGTAAAGATACAAAGGTATTGCTACAGTAGTAACAAGCACCTTGACTCAAATATAAAACAAAAATTGCAGAAATAAAATAATGGGTTGTCTCCCATAAGCGCTTTTCTTTAACGCCTTTCAGCTAGGCGCAGAAAGTGAAAATCAAGTAACATCAAGAGAAGAAGCATCAACATCATAATTTGTTCTAATAATAGAATCAAAAGGCAACTTCATTCTCTTTCTAGGGAAGTGTTCCATACCTTTCTTAAGAGGGAATTGATATTTAATATTTCCTTCTTTCATATCAATAATAGCACCAACGGTTCGAAGAAAGGGTCTTCCCAAAATAATAGGACAAGATGCATTGCATTCAATATCCAAAACAACAAAATCAACGGGGACAAGGTTATTGTTAACCGTAATGTGAACATTGTCAATTCTCCCCAAAGGTTTCTTTATAGAATTATCAGCAAGATTAACATCCAAATAACAATATTTCAAAGGTGGCAAGTCAAGCATATCATAAAGTTTCTTAGGCATAACAGAAATACTTGCACCAAGATCACATAAAGCATTACAATCAAAATCATTGACCTTCATTTTAATGATGGGCTCCCAACCATCTTCCAACTTCCTAGGAATAGAAGCTTCAAGTTTTAATTCCTCTTCTCTAGCTTTAATGAGAGCATTTGTAATATGTTTTGTAAAGGCCAAATTTATAGCACTAGCATTAGGACTTCTAGCAAGTTTTTGCAAGAACTTAATTACTTCAGAGATATGACAATTATCAAAATCAAAACCATTATGATCTAAAGCAATGGGACCATTGTCCCCAACACTTTGAAAAATTTCAGCACTTTTATCACAAACAGTTTCAGCAGGCAATTTTGCACGCTTTGTAGTAGAAGTAGAAACATTGCCAACACCAATTATTTTACCATTGATAGTAGGAGGCTTAGCAACATGTGAAGCATCAACATTACTAGTGGTGGTAATAGTCCAAACTTTAGCTATATTATTCTCTTTAGCAAGTTTTTCTTCTTTCCCACCTAGCATGCAATTCAGCCATCATTCTAATATTGTCATTAATTCGAACTTGGATAGCGTTTGCTGTAGAAAATGACTTAATATCTTTAGTTTCATTAGGCATAACTTTCAGTTTTAAAAGATCAACATCAGCAAGCAAGACTATCAACCTTAGAAGCAAGAACATCAATTTTACCAAGCTTTTCCTCAACAGATTTGTTAAAAGCAGTTTCTGTACTAATAAATTCTTTAAACATGACTTCAAGACCAGAGGGTACACGCCTACTATTGTTGTAAGAATTACTATAAGAATTAACATAACCATTACTATTATTAGAAGGATATGGCCTATAGTTGTTACCAAAATTATTCCTATAAGCATTGTTGTTGAAATTATTATTTTTAATGAAGTTCACATCAACATGCTCTTCTTGAGAAACCAATGAAGCTAAAGGAACATTATTAGGATCGACATGAGATCTACCATTAACAAGCATAGACATAATAACATCAATCTTATCACTCAAGGAAGTGGTTTCTTCAACAGAATTTACCTTCTTACCTTGAGGAGTCCTTTCAGTGTGCCATTCAGAGTAGTTGATCATCATATCATCAAGAAGCTTTGTTGCAGCACCCAAAGTGATGGACATAAAAGTACCTCCAGCAGCTGAATCCAATAGGTTCCATGAAGAAAAATTTAATCATGCATAAAAGGTTTGGATGATCATCCAAGTAGTTAGTCCATGGGTAGGGCAATTCTTTACCAAAGATTTCATTCTCTCCCATGCTTGGGCAACATGTTCATTATCCAATCTATTATATACTAAAAGCAAAATACGAAACTATAATAGGGACACCACGTTGATCCACATCATCTTAGTTATACTGGTGGTTAGATCTAAAATTTACGGCTATGATTTAATAAAACACTATTAGTTTACGTAATATGTTTGACACAGTTGACACGTTAAAGTTAGGAGATAACGTGTCATACATGGACTTCCAAAATTAATCAATATGCCTCATCTCCCAAAAAAAAAAGACAACGTCCAATAGGTAACGTGGGTTCCTAGGGGTCTAGGACCGTAAGAATAGTTCCATCCTAAAATCAATCCGGATTTTGCTTCCTAGGACCATAAATTTTACATTTAACGCTGGCAGGTCCATGTACGTGAAAAACGATCTGGTACTTTAAGTAAGGTAACAAAATCGATGGTTTCTAGAGCAGAAGGAAATAGAGTTCTTACGAAAAAAAGTTCATATCTTTCATGGATTAGTTTGCTTATTGTGCTACATTAATTCCAGTCCGATACTTCCGACTAATCATCTTAGGATCGTTGAATCTACCGATCAAGCCAAGATGCTAGCTGGGAGCAAGAACAATCTAGCTCTGTCGCGAAGTCTCTTCTACAATCGTGCTACTCAGTTATAGCTCTCAACGTTGGTGTGTATCTCGAGATATCAGGACAGGTACCGAACATATGACGGATATGGTCACGGGAACTAAAGTTCCACAGGAACGTTGTGTTCCGGCGCGACAAGTCCAGCTGGGAGGAGAATGGCGGCATCAGCCCGGGAGACGGGGTTATCTCTAGCATGGGCGGTTCGCAAGGCTCAGTCCATGCAGTTTATCGGCGGCAAGGTAACATTCACAATGGTGCAGACATTACGACATGTACCGGACATACGACGGATATGGCCATGGCAACTGAAGTTCCATAGGAACACTGTGTTCTAATGCGCCAAGTCCAGCCGCAAGGAGAGCGGCGGCAACATCCCGGAGAAGGGGTCGTCTCCGGTTGTCGATGCTCCGGTTGTCGATGGCCTAGGAGCGCCATGCAAGGCTTGGTCCATGCGGCTCATCGGCGGCAAGATAACATCCGCAATGGTGCGGACATCACGACAAGTACCGTATGTACATCGATACTGCCATGGGAACTAAAGTGTGATGGGACCGTTGTGTTCTGGTGTGCCGAGTCTAACCGAGAGGAGAGTGGTGGTAGCAGCCCGAGGACGGGATCGTCGCTGGCCTTGGAGCGCCCGAAGCCTCAGTCCATGTGGTTTATCGGCAACAAGATAGTGTCCCAAATGGTGCATCTCGATACCATTGCTAGGTAGATGTGCTAATTAAGGTGTATTGTATCCTAGATAAGGTGCTTGTAAATAAATAGGGACGTGTTTTACAAGTACTTTCTCCATTTAAAAATTTAAATTTTTCTTTCCCTCACCAAAAATTAGTCAAATAAAAGCATGTGGTTTATGCTACACGAATTAGCACCATCCTATTGGTACTCAAAACAATGTTCTTTCATTTGTATTATTTAACTATTGATAAAATATATTATAAGATACTCACGAACATCTCAACTTGGAAGTACAAAATATTCTATATATTTCAAATTGATTTATTAGAATTGTTTTTGCATGTCGTTAAAAATTTAATTTTAAAATAACCAGTTCACCGTAAAGATGTTGCACGCGCATGTGTGTGTGGCACTTTGCTATAAATTAAGGATCTCACTATTCTACATATTTAAGATCCCTTCAAATTGGAAAATTGTTGCCTAGATACATAAGATATCTAATTCCCTTTTGATAAAGTTGATGCCTGAATATTTGATATTTTGAAATATTATTTCAAATTTTCTAATAGAGATACCTCTATGAGTAGTGTGAAATTTGGTAAAGAGTGTTATCACATAAGCGAAGCATTCATATATGCAAACGATGATCACCGGATTGGATTTATAAATATTTCTTTGTGCAGATGATAGTGACCTAATTAACCTATGTAAATAGAGCAGGTACTAATGCATAAGAGCCCGAGCACGAAGTGTATAAACATTTTGCAAGATTGAGTTTCTTTTGGTAGAGAAGCAATGTTAATTATTCTAATAACTTTACAATTTCAAGATTGTTTTAACATTATGTTAGAGACTTTTTAGAAACTGTGATAGATGAATCATTTGTATACAACTAAACAGTAGCGATTTCCATTTACAATTTGGTAAAGATGTCTAATGCTGAGGACTTTACTCTCTCTTCCAATCGTTGAGACAGTGTCATATAAAATAATCGAATTATTAGAATGTTATTTTTATCATATAAAATTTCTGGTGTTAATCACCAAGCAAAATCATTGAAGTTGTAATTTTCAAGATGAAATAACAATCACTAAACCACAAATAAAATACATATGCTTGCTTACAATATTTTAAAATAGAACTAATAACTTTCATTCTCATGGCATGTATATATATATATTTATGGAACTATAAATTTATATTTCAAACACTTTCAACAAAATAAAAATGATGCCCTCGCATTTGCGAGGGCCACTGTACTAGTTGCTTAAAATTCATAATGCTACTTCTCAAAGATATAATTTTAGCAGGAGGATAATATCTTCCAATGAAAGCATCTTTACATTTAGTCCATGAATCAATACTATTCTTAGGCAAAGATAGCAACCAATCTTTAGCTCTTCCTCTCAGAGAGAAAGGAAATAATTTCAATTTTATAATATCCCCATCTACATCCTTATACTTTTGCATTCCACAAAGTTCAACAAAATTATTAAGATGGGCAGCAGCATCATCAGTACTAACACCAGAAAATTGCTCTCTCATAACAAGATTTAGTAAAGCAGGTTTAATTTCATAAAATTCTGCTGTAGAGGCAGGTGGAGCAATAGGAGTGCATATGAAATCATTATTATTGGTGCTAGTGAAGTCACACAACTTAGTGTTCTCAGGAGTATTCATTTTAACAATAATAAAAATAAGTAAAGCAAACCGAATTAAATAAAGTAAAACAAGTAACTAATTTTTTTGTGTTTTTGATATAGAAAACAAACAAGACAGAAAATAAAATAAAGCAAGACAATAAACAAAGTAAAGAGATTGGTGAGAGACTCCCCTTGCAGCGTGTCTTGATCTCCCCGGCAACAGCGCCAGAAAAGTAGCTGCTGGCGCGTGACAGGGCTTGCAATTTAGCTTGATACGCGTAAAGCACACGTCCGTTGGGAATCCCAAGAGGAAGGTATGATGCGTACAGCAGCGAGTTTTCCCTCACTAAGAAACCAAGGTTATCGAACCAGTAGGAAATGAAGGCCACGTGAAGGTTGTTGGTGAAGGAGTGTAGTGCGGCGCAACACCAGGGATTCCGGCGGCCAACGTGAACCTGCACAACACAATCAAGATACTTTGCCCCAACTTAACAATGAGGTTGTCAATCTCACCGGCTTGCTGAAACAAAGGATTAAACGTATGGTGTGAGAATGATGTTTGCTTGCAAAGAACAACAGAGAACAATGATTACAGTAGGTTGTATTTCAGATGTAAAAGAATGGACCGGGGTCCACAGTTCACTAGTGGTGTCTCTCCAATAAGATAAATAACATGTTGGGTGAACAAATTATAGTTGGGCAATTGACAAATAGAGGGGGCATAACAATGCACATACATATCATGATGACTACTATGAGATTTACTTAGGCATTACGACAAAGAATATAGACCGCTATCCAGCATGCATCTATGCCTAAAAAGTCCACCTTCGGTAGCATCCGCACCCTTCCAGCATTAAGTTGCAAACAATGTACAATTGCATTAAGTACTGTGCGTAATGTAAAAAATACAAATATCCTTAGACAAAGCATTGATGTTTTATCCCTAGTGGCAACAGGACATCCACAACCTTAGAACTTTCAGTCACCCCAAATTCAATGGAGGCATGAACCCACTATCTAGCATAAATACTCCCTCTTGAGTTACAAGTATCAACTTGTGGCAGAGCCTCTACTAGCAACGGAGAGCATGGCATCATAAACAACACATATATGATAGATCGATAATCAACTAGACATAGTATTCCATATTCATCGGATCCCAACAAACACAACATGTAGCATTACAATAAGATGATCTTGATCATGATAGGCAGCTCACAAGATCTAAACATGATGGCACAATAGGAGAAGACAACCATCTAGCTACTGCTATGGACCCATAGTCCGGAGGCGGGCATGGTGATGTAGAACCCTCCGGTGATGCCCCTCTTCGGCAGGGTGCCGGAGGAGATCTTCGTAACCCCCGAGATGGGGCTGATGGCGGTGGCGTCTGAACTTTTCTCGTATTTTGCCTCAGATTTAGGTTTTCCGATATTTTAAGGAATATATAGGCGAAGAGGTATCGTCGGGGGAGCCAGGGGGTGGGCTCCCCACACCTAGGCACGCCAGGGGGTGGGGCCGTGATGCGTGTAGTTGACACGTCCGTTGGGAACCCCAAGAGGAAGGTGTGATGCGCACAGCGGCAAGTTTCTAAGAAGAAACCAAGGCTTCAATCAACCAGTAGGGGAGTCAAGAAGCACGTTGAAGGTTGATGGCGGCGGGATGTAGTGCGGCGCAACACCAGAGATTCCGGCGCCAACGTGGACCTGCACAACACAACCAAGCTACTTTGCCCCAACGAAACAGTGAGGTTGTCAATCTCACCGGCTTGTGAGTAATAAAGGATTAACCGTATTGGTGTGGAAGATGATTGTTTGCAGAGAATAGTAAAGAACAAGTATTGCAGCGTAAGATTTGTATTTCAAGATAAAAAGAATGGACCTGGGTCCACAGCTCACTAGAGGTGTCTCTCCCATAAGATAAAGCATGTTGGGTGAACAAATTATAGTCGGGCAATTGACAAATAGAGAGGGCATAACAATGCACATACATGACATGATAAATATAGTGAGATTTAATTGGGCATTACGACAAAGTACATAGACCGGCTATCCAGCATGCATCTATGCCTAAAAAGTCCACCAAAGTTATCATCCAACCCCTTCCAACATTAAGTTGCAAAACAAATGCATAAATTGCATTAAGTATGGTGCGTAATGTAATCAATAACTACATCCTTAGACATATATCAATGTTTTATCCCTAGTGGCAACAAAACATCCACAACCTTAGAACTTTCTGTCACCGTCCCACATTTAATGGAGGCATGAACCCACTATCGAGCATAAATACCCTCTCGAGTTAAGAGCAAAACTTGGCCAGAGCCTCTACTAATAACGGAGAGCATGCAAGATCATAAACAACACATAGGTAATAACTTGATAATTAACATAGCATAGTATTCTCTATCCATCGGATCCCGACAAACACAACATATAGCATTACAGATAGATGATCTTGATCATGTTAGGCAGCTCACAAGATCCAACAATGAAGCACAATGAGGAGAAGACACCCATCTAGCTACTGCTATGGACCCATAGTCCAGGGGTGAACTACTCACTCATCACTCCGGAGGCGACCATGGCGGTGAAGAGTCTCCGGGAGATGAATCCCCCGCAGGTGCCGGGAGAGACTCTAACTCTCGAGATGGGACATGCGGCGGCGCCTCAAAGAAGGTTTTCCGTATCGTGCCTCTCGGTACGGGGGTTTCGCGACGGAGGCTATTTGTAGGCGGCGGGCAGGTAAAGAGGCGGCACGAGGGGCCCAGACGACAGGCCGGCGGGCCGGGGCCTGGGCCGCGCCGCCCGGTGTCCGTCACTCCTCGTGGCCCCACTTCGACTCTCCTTCGGTCTTCTGGAAGCTTCGTGGGCAAAATAGGACCCCGGGGCGTTATTTCGTCTTTT